>OU618533.1:2977117-3577117 GCA_914829495.1 Eilema sororculum
TCGTCATTCGGATGTTATGCGCTTAGGTGTAATAGATAAATTTTTCAGACTTTTTATTTCATTTTTCGATGCCTAAAGTTACAGTATCTTCCACCCCTGTTTTTTTTCTCATTTTTGTATATATTATACATTTAGTTAGCATATATTGTAGGTAGCATAATACTGTAATTAACTAAAGTTAAAGTCAGATGATTTCAATAAAATAATGTCCTATTTTTCAGCGACTCATTTTTATATGTAAGATAGATTTTTGTTTCAGGTGTCTCGTATTATTTCAGGATGCTCAATTAGGGAGTAGATCACTATATATTAAATTGATGTAAGGGTACTGTAATTTACAACTAGTGACTGACTGTATTTTCTGCAACGGAAAAACTCAATCTCTATATTTGGGCATTTGAAGATTTCTCCGGTGATAATATAAACAATCAGTCATATTATTTATTATCATGTTCGATAAGATATAACTGCAAATGCAATTAGCCACGCTAAATAATGACTAAGGTTGTTCCGTATTACATAGATTATATCACTAATATGAGTATGTTTATAGTTTTGTTGATGAGTGAAATGACTTTCTCGAAGCAAAGATATAGACCAGAAGACTAATTGTCGCAATAAAAAATGTTCACAATTCAGTTTCGATCTAACCTGGATCTAAGTGGAATCGAAAATCATAGTTGGTAAAATTTGGGGGTTAATACACCTCTGCCTACTCCTTCGGGGATTTACAGGCCTGAGTATGTACAAATAATTTGATCCGGAAATCATAAAATGTCCAGTGTTGAATTTGGTTCCAGATCGTAGGAGTTCCATATCTTGAAACGCCTAATGCTGATGCTACAAGTAGACAGATGCATCTGCCATCGTCCTCCCAATGAACCCTGATGCGTCGTCAAACGTGTGGACACACCGCACTCGCTCGCGCTGCGACCCTTTAATCTGTGCCACAAAAACCTACAACTACGGATGAGAGCCAGATGCATTTGCAGACGTTAAAATATCGGCAGCAGATGAGCAAATTACCCCCTCTACACGTCAGCGGACGCCTCCGCCGATGACCGTCCGCAGATGCAGCTGCCCAGGTGTAGTGCCAGCTTAATTTTTAATTTAGATAATTATATTAGGGACTAGCTGTTGCCCGCGACTTCGTCCGCGTTAAGTTCGGAATAGCTCAAACTCAATACATGGTGGAAGATTTTCATCATAACTGGAACGGAAGTAGGTACTCGAAATACTGGAAATAGTGAATTTTACCCAAAGGAAACATTCCTTTATTTTAAAAAAGAAACAGAACATTTCGTCAGCAATCTTCAACATTTTGCTTACGAAATCATTATAAAGTATGTGGATGAACATTGCTAAATGTGGACATATGAATGTTCATCAGTTTTAATGGTTTAAAATATTCTTTCCTCCTCCCAAATTCTTAAAACATGCTGCCACCACTTACGAACTGAACAAATTAAAATACATCAAGTATCACACAAAATAGTTTCAAGAAAACCCGGAGCCTTGCACGCCCTGAGCAGTGAGCAGTGGTCCTCTTCTTTGCCGAGCCAATGGTGGGTAGTTCCATTTTTATGATAAATTCCATCGACCACAGTCACATCGTTGTTCGTTGCCTTACACACAGGCAGAGAAGAGGGGGCGCAGTGAGCAAGAGAGAAAATACAGCAACTGGGATGGGGTCATACAGCCTCATTTTGCTATATATTCCTTGTATTGGTAAGCTTGTGTCCAGCAGATGATGTAGATACTTCCAAATTGACAGTGGAGTAGATGTCCACGCGACGGAATTTTTTGGTCTGATGAAATTTACCGGAACTGAATGTTTCTCGCCTACATTCGGTCCCTTTTATATAATAGGAGTAGCGGTATCTTTTATATACCTAATACATAGGTTGGCTTCTCCTGGCATACTGTTATCATTTCTGGGAAAGATTTACGTATTTACTATTAGATACCTACTTATTAGACGGAATCAGTAAGATCGCAGCGGCGTGCGTTGGTTATATTAGGGATATATGTTTAATTTTATTGCACTACGATTCACGCGGCACTTGCAATATTACACTTTTACCACCTATGATTCTAGTTCCATAAAGTGATATAATAGAAGTCCACATTATAAACAAACTCTAAATTGTATCAGTGAGAACCTGTAATTGGCTGTATGTAACAAATTTTAGTCACTATATCTTTGATATTTTCTGAAGTTTACGCGAATGTCACTCATTGAAATAAAACCACTTTTTACGGATTCTATCGCGATATATTTGTTATTATTACTTTTAAACCCGACGTTTCGGCTGCTTTGCAGCAGCCATTTTCGCGGTGTGACTCACGATGGTAGTAGTCGCCTAGTTTGAAGTATAAGTTATCTCAAAATACCCGAATCATGGTGAATTATTGGTGTTCGTATTTACGCAGAAGGAGCTCACTGTGTTGTTAAGTCTTGCTGGATTTTGCTGCTTACTGGGTTTGATTAAGTGGAAGTTATGGCTGTTGGTCCTCCGAATAAATAAATAAATAAATTAAGGCGTGGCAAGTATAAGTTTCGGCACTGAGCACGAATCGAACCAACGATCTCTGATTTAGCAGTCAGCCACTCCACCACCATATCACACAGGTCATCAAATGTAAAATAGTTCTGACAACCTGTGTGTCGTCGTTCTTCTGAGAGTTCCATATTTGGGCATATACACTGACGGACTCATAAACTGCATCAAAGTAATAGACGACTTTGAAATAAATATTTTAACCAAGTATGCATACTTTCTATACAGATTTAAATTGAAACCTCTAGATTGGTTCGTGAACTTTAAAACAGCGTAGGGTCATATCTTTAAGTTTAAGTTTATGTACTGGAAAGGACCTTAAGACTTTTTTTGAAGAAAAAACAGAAATTTAAGAAAAATTGGTTTAATTAAAAAATTGGTTTTAACAATAGACACAAACTTTATGCAAGGGTTTATTTGTGTTTTAATAAGGTGTATTACCAAACGTGCCCTTATTACGGATTCTAATCGGTTCCGCATAGATTTTATAAGGGTTTTTAAAAGATCTTGCGGAATATTGTCCCATTCTTCTGAAAGTGCTGTTCTTAGTGCTGCCACTGTCGTGGGCGAAGGGTTTCTCGCATATACAGCTCTTTTTAAATTGTCCCAAAGATGCTCGATGGGATTAAGATCCGGGCTGCATGCTGGCCAATTCATTGTACGTATCCCAACCTCTTCGCAATAATGTTGAACTTGTGCAGCTGCATGCGGCCGGGCATTATCCTGCATTAAAGTAAAATTTTCGCCTATGAATCCCATGTAAGGCACCACGTGATCTTCTAATATCTCTGTTATGTAGCGATGTGCTGTCAAACCCCCTCTATTACCGTTTTGACGGACCATGTCTATGAACACAAGTTCTGTTCGCCCGTTCATCGATATGCCACCCCAGACCATACATGAACCGCCTCCAAAAGGAACACGCTCCTCAATGCAACTTTGAGCATATCGCTCCCCACGTCGACGATAGACTCTTCTGCGACCATCTGCACCATATAAACATGTCCTACACTCGTCCGTGAACAATACAGAGGCCCACTGCTCTTCTGTCCAATTCAGGTGATGACGCGCAAATCTTAAGCGAGCTTGTCTGTGAGCTGTAGACAACTTTGGACCATTTGCTGGTCTAAAAGGGGTGATATCCGCTTCCTTTAACCTTCTTCTTATTGTTCGTGCACACACGTTTACTCCACGCACTTCATTAAGCTCGGTTTTGATGTTAACTGACGTGAGGAAACGATTTCGCAGGGAAGTTATAACAATAAATCGGTCATCACGACCTGTGGTTGCTCGAGTTCTGCCTGTACCACGTCTCCTCCTGTAAGAACCTGTCTCTACAAACCTTCTGTATATTCTAGAAACCGTAGACTGGTTTAAATTTAAATTTCTACCAATCGTTCGTTGATCCAAGCCCTCCCGCACCAATGCTACAATTTGTGCCGCTTGTTCGGACGAAGTATCCATATTATGGTTCAAAAACTCTCGATGTGTTAAAAAACTAACCCAACAATTATGCTGGTAACAATAATTCAATTGACAAAACAAAAAAAATCAATGAGAATCAATTTAAAACTTTGCTATAAATAACACGCAAATCTGATACTACAAGTAAATTTTCTTTTCCCGGCTATATTCATTTGTTTTACTGCAGTTCTATTTTTAAATTTAATTTTTTTTTTAAGATTAAGAGCCAGTCTTTCTATATTTATATAATTTACTCTAAAAAGTTTGTATACTTATTATAAAAAATCCTTTTAGAGTAAACCTGAACTTTGATGCAGTTTATGAGTCCGTCAGTGTATTTCACAAATTCGTTATCGGTGATATTCGATGATAACTATAACATGATAACAAACAGCACGTGTGATAGCCTGCGTCAATTGTTGATGTAATCAGCTGCGAATTATATATGACAGTAGTGAACGCAACTGCCACGCAGGAGGCGCAGGTTCGATCCCCGCTCAGTGCAAATATTTATATGCATGAATATGGCTATTTTACTTTGGTCTGGGTGTTCCTATGTATAATGTGTATGTATTTACAAAAAAAAACTAAGTATATCTAAGTTTATCTGCATTCTAGATTCCATAACACAAGCTAGTTAAGCTTACCATGGATCTAGATAGCGTTGTGTAGAATGTTGTGTGAATATTTATTGGGGAATATTTTATTAATTATGACATTGAGTGACAAAAATAGTTGGTATATATTAACCCAAGCCTGGGGTGAGTAAGCTGTATGTAACATTGAAATATTGGACTAGGCTCAGATACATAGGATCCTCTCGGAATTATGGGCACGACAATCGCTCCCCAAAAGTCAAATTATTTTCGCTCGAATGATGAATATATAAATATCATAATCTAACTGATATAAAACTCTGTAAACCTATAGCTTGTACTTGCGAACTATCGAACCAGTGGAACCCGGTACGCTGGCCGGTGCTATATTCATCATCATCATCGCTATAATTATCTGATCCCTTTCACAACTCAGGTCAGGTCCAGTCCCGGGTCCTTTAAGCGGGGCGTGAAAAGGCATCTGATGAGGCCGTCAAGCTGAGTGCCACCATTGCAAACATGGTACATGTGTACGATAGTGACCATCTTTCCGAGACTTTGCCTTTAGCTTACCATCAGGCTAGGTGAAGTCAAATTGACGTGTCCTTTTATAAAAAAAGGTAGGTTAGGCTTTCCAGTCTGTGATGTGACTGAATTTTGATATTTTCCGTCAAGCAACTGACATTCGACTCTCAAAGACCAGTTGAACTTATTAGGGCTTCAACTACCCATAACGTTGCTGCTATTATACCGGGTATAAGGGGAACGCTCCCGAAGAAAACCCCTAGTAGTACTCCAGGTACATAACACATTAGCATAATTTGGACAAGTCTAGTTAGTTTTTTTTTGTAGTGATGTTCTTTTTATGAAATTAACGTTTCATTTAGCTTTACTAACACGATGGAGAGGTAAATAATGCAAAATTAACAATTAAAAATAAATCTAAAAAATTTTTTTTGTCCAAATCTGTTTTATTTTTATGCTAATGTGTTATGTACCTGGAGTACTGCTAGGGGTTTTCAGCTTCGGGAGCGTTCCCCTTACACCCGGTATAAAGCAGAAAAAGTTTTCCGAAGATTTTGCTCGTTACTCACATTATATCAAATTAATCAATCTTTTTTTTGAATATTAGAATCGGAATTACTAATATTCCCTCTAACCCCTCCAGCTAAGCTAAATTGCTTGCCCTAGGAGTGAGTTCATATCGGTAGTGTAATGGCCAGGATTCGAACCCGGGACCTCTCGATCGTAAGGTCGACTCCTTAACCACTAATCTACCGATTCTTTCACAGTCCACTGCTGGACTATAAGCCTCTTCCAATGTTGGGAGGCTTTGGCCTACTGTTTCCACACTGGCCAGACGGGTTTTTTTTTTTTTTTTTATTAATTTTTTTTTATTTTTTTATCGTGCGATAAATCCCCACGGATACCACCTCCACAGAGCCGGTGGAGGTGATTATGTCGGACTCGAACCGACTAAAACGCACGCCGTCTTGGGTCCTTGGTTGCCGGAGGTGAGATTGCCGAAAGCATATCTCTCGCACCCCGGCAGACCCAGGACCATCTCTTTCGAGATGGCCCCCTTCGGGTTGTGGGGACCAAAATGTCCCCATCTAGCCCCGGTTACGGGGAGGCGCACTTTGCGCCGCCGCCGCGGCCTGCTTCTGCTAGGGTGACAGGCGGCTCCACCGGTCACCCCCAGGCCAGCGCTCATGGAGGACGGAGGTCGTTCTGCGACCTCCGATGTCCGGTTCGCCTTCGCTCTGCACGGGCTTCCCGGGCCCGGAGTCTGGTCCGGACCCGACCGGCCGCCTTCTTCTCGAGCATTACTTGCTCGCAGAAGGAGGCGGCCGCACCCCAAGCGTTTGCGCATCGTACCATCGCTGTGAGCAATGTGACGAGTGTGAGGACTCCCACCCCTAGAGCCGCCACTAGGACCCGCCTCGGCGTGTCCCACGCCGGGCACTCGGTCAGCGTGTGCAGCTCTGTGTCCTCGCTCGCATCACAGTGATGGCACTCGGACGTTGGCTCCTTCCGGATCCGACACAGGTAACTCCCGAAACACCCGTGTCCGGTAATCACCTGCGTCAGCCGGTACGAGAGGCTGCCGTGTGGCCTCTCTAGCCATTCCTCCATGATGGGTCTTACCGCCGCTATTACGGCGTGCCCTGCGCTTGGTCGCCCAAGTCGTAGCTCCCATTCCGCTACCATGTCCCTGTGGAGCTGAGACCTCACGGCCCGAATTTCTTCGGGCTCGGGTTCCCGTCCCTGCTCCCGCGCCTCCTTACGATACCGATATAGCATCGAAAGGGCTCTCGCATCCAGGTTCCACGGTAGGGATCCGGCAAGGAGACTCGCCGCCTCGAAGGATATCGTGCGGTACCCCCTAATGGCCCTGCTGGCCATTGCACGCTGCGGTCCACGCAGCCGACGCGCATTGTGGACCGTCAGGGTGTCCGCCCATATTGGGCACCCATATAGGGCCATGGACCGCACGACTCCCGCATAGAGTCTCCTGCAGGAGTCATCCGGCCCCCTCATGTTGGGCAGCAGCCGCCCCAAAGCGGCAGCTGTGTCCTTCAATTTGGGGGCCAGTCTTCGGAGATGCTCCCCGAAGTTCCACCGGCCGTCAAGCACGAGCCCCAGATATTTCATCTGGGCCTTGATGCCGATAGAAATGTCTCCCACTATGAGGCTGGAATCCTCCGGTGGCACGCGCCGAGGCCCATGAAAGAACATGGCCTCGGTTTTATGCAGAGCCACCTCGAGACCCAGCCGCCGAATCCGCTCCACGACTTGGGCAACCGCGGTCGTGGCCTTCAGGGTCGCTTCGCGGTATGTAGCCCCGCACGCCGTCACCAGCGTGTCGTCTGCATAACAAGTGACGGCGGCACCGTCCGCGAACTCACCGCGAAGCACCCAGTCGTAACCGATGTTCCACAGTAGCGGTCCCAGGACCGATCCCTGCGGAACACCGCACGACATCTCTCGCCGACCGAGCCCGGTCGCACTTGGGTAGACGACTGCTCTCTCCGACAGATACGCCCCGACTATGCAGCTCCAGGGCAGGGTGTTAAACGCGTTGGCGATGTCCAGTGACACCGCCAGCACCACCTCGCCCCGAGCGACGGCGTCCTTCACCAGAGTCCCCACGCGCATGATGGCATCCACGGTGGAGCGCCTCCGGCGGAAGCCATACTGGCCATCCGCCAGGACAGGCCCCACTCTGGATAGGTGCTCGACGAGGCGCTTTGCAATCACTCTTTCAAAGAGCTTGCACACCTCGTCGAGCAACACTATCGGCCTGTAGGCGGATGGTGAGTCCGCCGGGCGTCCCGCCTTTCGGATGAGGACCAGTTTCCCCGTCTTCCACAACTTCGGAAACTGGCCTCGCTCCAAACATGCGCTGAGAAACCCTCTCAGTCGGGGCTCGAGAGCGTCTTCTTCGCCTAGAGCTAGGACCCACGCTCGGCCTGGAATGCCGTCGGGTCCTGGCCAGACGGGTTGGTGCACGGTTTTATTTTGAGTTTTCCTTCTCTTGCAGTGATATCGTCTGCGCATGTTTCCGTTAGTCGTTTCTTACGGCACCCTTCGGATGAGATGGGATGCATCTAGGCTGGATTGCTCTTTTCTTCGGCACTGCTGCGGAAGGCATGTTTCCTTTCCGGTGCCGGCGAGAAGATACTGATCAATTTAGATTATTAATTCTATAACTTTATTCTTGTACCTAATTTTAACTAACATAGCGCTAAGACATGTATTACTAACAATCAATATGGACTATTATGGTCTGAAATAAATAGAATTTGAATTTTTATTTGATATGTACTTGTAACCCTGAGTCTATTTAACTAGTGGGGATTTCAGGAAAAATGTAACAATCCCCACTGGTGGGAATTCGTTGGCGGGGATTTCTGGAATAAACCTTTATTTCTATGTCACCACACACTATCACAGAATAGATAATAGACACTATAAAGAAGGAGATAAGACACAAATTCTTAGTTTTTACATTTATCTTTAGATGATACTTCACAAGAAGAGATATCAAAATGTTTCGTTGTTAAACAATGAATCAATAAATAACGTGTATCGTGTTTCTTTAATAATGAACTTGAAGAGATATTAAAGGTTCTGTACCTTTTAAAAGGATCTGGTATTTTCCTGTACGCTAAAGATAACACAGACTGTCTGTCTGTCTATAGCACTCCAAAGTCCAAAGCATTCACTGAGTCACATCTGGGCATACCTACCTACTTATGTAGATTGCAGACGACTCAGTAAGGGTTCGAAATTCGTACCCTGGTGGAGCCGCCTGTCACCCTAGCAGAAACTGGCCGCGGTGGCGGCGCTAGGTGCGCCTCCCCGTACCCGGAGCTAGATGGGGACACCGAGGTTCCCATAACCCTGGGTCTGCCGGGGGGCGAGAGATATGCTTTCGGCAATCTCACCTCCGGCAACCAAGGACCCAAGACGGCGTGCGTTTTAGTCGGTTCGAGTGCGACATAACCGCCTCCACTGACTCCGTGGGGGTGGTATCTGTGGGGATTTTGCCCACGATAAACAAAAATCCTGGCCACTATCGACTTGGATCCACTTCTAACGTAATCAGTTCAACTTGACTAGATACTTATTTTTAAGAAGTACATACATAATACTTACGCCTGTAAATCCCCGAAGGGGTAAGCAGAGGTGTACTAACACCCACATTTCGCCAACTATGATTTTCGATCCCACGTAACAGGGGACGAGCCTATTGCTGTCAGGCGGGCACTTAGTCATGGGCTGTATGTTTACTGTCGGATGGGGAACAGCCCTATCCCTACGACCCACAGGAAGAGATGGGGTGGCCCTATTCTACTCCACTGGGAACCAACACTAATAGTATTATTAATATTGTTCAGTCACTATATCATACTATTATATACCTAGCTAGTTTTTTTATTAATATATTTTATTATTGCCTATTTTACGCCAAAAAATCAAATAGGTACAATGTAAAGTCATTAAATTAGTGCATCTCTACCCATTATTGACGTAAAATAAGAACCAGTTTTAAAGTTAAATCTATTGAGATCAGAATTTCCAATTCACTGACGCAAATCCAGCGAGATTTTTAAATTGTTGGTAAAACCCTGCATCTGGGTGTTTTTCAACAAAACCTGATATCTAGTTTCTTTTTTTGTTGGACATTTTAGTATGCCTTCGTACCCTTATGATTTGCGTATATAAGCGTATCAGACTATAAATAACGCCACCATTAAGTATTCTAAAAAGGTCTTAGGTCTGAAAACTTTTGAGATGATTTGTAGAACGACAGAAACATATAAAGAACTGCTGCTTTCATTGGCGTTGGTGTTGACATTATTGACTCTACACAATGACATTATTAATTATTCGATACCTATTACAAATTAGCAATGCAATAATTTCTTTACATATCTTAATACTTGCAAATTGCAATGTGTCTTCAAAAAAAAAAAAAAAAGTCGCGCACCTATCGGGGTAATAAGTAGAGCACTTGCACATTATTGTAAACGAAACCACCTTTATGTACCTGTCTTATGCGAATAAATTGATTTGATTTGATTTGATTTTAAGACTCCCAATCAAGAGAGCCATTTCAGAGATGAGGACCGGTAGTATGCTGTGGCAGGAGACAGTAACCTCACTCTCTTCCGACTGGGTCGTCTAATATAGTGGTTACCTTTCCTGCAGGAGGGCAGTGAACTTCACCCCAACCATCTTCTTTCTCTTATCGTTAATCCCCGTCCCATCCGAAGCTTTCACCTCGGAGTCTGGGATCTGATTTACCAGTCCAACCGTGAATTTGGCCGATGTTCCGTGCAGCGACTGCCATCTGACCTCCACAACCAAAAGGCAATATCGAAGCATTGCAGCTAGACCACTTATTGAACTTTGAGGGCTTTAACTGCCATAGATGTTTGTATGGCAACTGGGACCTACGGCTTAAATAGGGGGATCGAACCCGCGCCTCCTGCATAGCTCAATCCCAACCAACAACTTTTAATTTAATTAAGAAATGGCTGTACTTGTATACTTTTCGTAGCAGTGAGTACCTTAAATCCTCCTACGTTATGACAACGGTAACTAGCTTTCGCTAGCGAGTATTTCTACGGTATAACTCATGGTAGAGTTACAGCCCTTAGACTAGTGGCAATTTGTTCTACTTCTAGTGCCTCTCCACTACTGGAGGTTGGCCGTCAGCTCAGCGAACTTCTCTCGGTCTTGCACCAAGCGAAAAAGCTGTTCCACGCTGGCGATCTTTGTCCATTCTCGGATGTTTCTCAGTCACGACTTCTTTCTTCGTCCAACGCGTCTCTTGCCCGCGACTTTGCACATAATAATAAGTTGGAGGAGGTCGTATTTCTCGTGTCGCAAAACATGACATAATATTAAAAAAATAGAATGAAAAGCAAAAAAGAATGTCGTGAGGTTATAAAATAAAATATTATGGAAAAGTAGGAAGTGTCTATTCAATTCTTAGTCTATGATTCAATATGTATTTTGACGTTTGTGACAGTTGTCAGCGTATGCTATTCTACAAATTGCCACTTGTCTAGAAGGTCTGATCTTTTAAAATTAGTTGCACATTTCTATGCGATATGGCAAAATTGAAAACAAATAAAAATATACCAATATTTTTCCATTTCTAAATATTGAGTCAATAATTTATTTTCAATGACATGATTGAGTTTCTCGTAAATATTTGCGCAGCGGGTCATGTGGGGTTTCCGCGAAATGGCAGATAAACAAATATTAATGGTAACAAACCAAGGCTTTATATACATTTTGTTCGATAATTAGGTTATTTACTGAAAATAAAATTCAACCCTACTTCTAAATATACATACATATATACATATACTCACGCCTTTAAAGCCCCGAAGGGGTAGGTAGAGGTGTGCCAACACCCACCTTTCGCCAACTATGATTTTTAGTCCAACTTCCACGTAATAGGAGGCCAGCCTATTGGCGTCAAGTGGACACTTAGTCATGGGCTCAATGTTTACTTCTAACTTTTTTTTTATAATATTAGACCCGAAGTTACTAATATTCCCTCTAACCCCTCCAAATAAGCTAAATTGCTAAGAGTGTGTTCACGTTGGTAGTGTAATGGCCAGGATTCGAACCCGAGACGTCTCGATCGTAAGGCCGACTCCTTAACCACTAAGCTACGGACGCTTCTACCACCACTGTGCCCTTTTTTCAACAGTAGCGTTACTATATTATGGGTGGATAGCTTGTTCAAAGCAGTTTGGCATTCTGCTATTAGTGTGCTGTTAGTTATTTGATGGTCTAGCGCTTTTAGGACGGCTGTGCTGTCGATTAGGAGTCTTATATTAAAGCCCTCCACCTCCATTTCACTTATTGTCATCTCAGCCGTTGTTATGGTGACGCACTCGCATTGGAAAATCGAGCTGTATTCGCCTAGTGGCGCACCATCTGACACTAGTCGTACTTAATATATCATTATATTTACCATCATCATCATCAACAAGATACCCAATATTAAACATATTTACGGGTTCTCTGAGTGAGTTCACAAGGGTATCAGTGTGTATTATTAGTTATATGCACAAGTTTTGACCTAATTTTGAATACGTAGAGTTATTTGCGTACTTACACTGATTTCATAACATAACATAAACTCACGCCTGTATTCCCCGAAGGGGTAGGCAGAGGTGCTAGCACCCACATTTCGCCAGTTTATGTTTAGGTCCCAATGTAATAGGTGGCGAGCCTATTGCCATCAACCGGGCACTTATAAACCTGCGATAAATACACACATAACTTCGAAAAGCATCGTATAGTCATTGGTCTGTGCCATGGTATACCTGGGATCGAACCCGAGACCTCGTCTCAGCAGTCCTTTACCCATACCACTAGGCTACCGCAGATAGATTTCATGCAATGTGGATATGCCTCGTATCCCGAAATTATTAAAATAAAGAACAGAAAAAGACCGTGACTTATCTATACACACAATATTACTTGTCTCGACTGACTGACTGACTGACTGACTGACTGATTCATCAACATAGAGCACAGTGAGCCTAAACCGCTGGACATACAAACTATACAAATTTCGACATAGATGCATTTTATGATATATGCATCCACTAAGAACTTTTGGCAATTCTGCTACTAAAGGGATAAAATAAGGGATGGAAGTTTGTATGAAAGTCCGTAATTTACAGAGCTAGATGCACTGAATTTCATAAACCTGTGTTTTAAAAAAATAAATGAATGTATCAGCGTTTTTCAAAATTTCACTACGACGAGGGTAAAATAGGTGATAAACGTTTGTATGGAAAGTTCGTCATTTAGGTCACTATCAAATATAGAATATGAAATTTTCCTGGGCGAAGCCAGGATGGGTCAACTAGTTTATTGATTCTTTGTATCATACCATGGTCACAACTATGTGAAAATGCATTTAAAACATTTTTTCGAAAAGTTTATAAGGTCCAAATGGCATCACACCAAATTCAACTACCAATACAATAAATAAATAAATAATAAATATTCCACAACATTCTACACAACGCTATCTGGACCCATGGTAAGCTTTTATAGCTTGTGTTATGGAATCTAGAATGCGGATAAACATACATATATACTTTTTTTGTAAATACATACATATTATACACAAAAACACCCAGACCTATGCAAATAGCCATATTCATGCATACAAATATTTGCACTGAGCGGGGATCGAACCCACCGCGCCTCTTTCGTGGCAGTCGTGTGCACTACCGCCACGCCACAGAGGCTGTCAATAAGTAAACAAATTGCAAGAAAAATATATTGTAATATTTATTTATAATATTGTTGGCCACACGAGCTTTTCCATAAAAAAACCCGGGAACATCCACATTAATATCAACATTTCGTTGCAAGTACATAAATAACTCTACCTAATTCCGACCTTATGGTTATAAGCTATAATATTACCTACCTAATTCATAAATATTTACAATTGTATGAGTTACTTGGAGCTGCTGGGAATAATATATCAAAGTACCTAGACAATATTTAGAAGCTCTAGGGAATGAAAGTGGTAAATGCGGCTTTACTGGTAATCAAGGTATGAAAATATGAATTTTAGAGAACAATATTAGATTTAAAGCGCACGGAAATAAGCCTTACTAACTGCCGCATTGGAGCAACCTGTAATGGTAGTTAGATTATTGATATAAATAAATAAATAATCATGCTATCGAATACATAGGGAAAAAGAATCTTCTCGGGCGGGACTCGAACCCGCAGTCTTTACCTTACAGGGGGAATGCCTGACCAATTCGGCTACCGCGGTAGCCGAATTGGTCAGGCATTCTTTTTCCCTATGTATTCGATTTGTATAGTTAGCATACTTAATGCTGTAAAAAAAAAAATCCTTCAATCATGCTATCGTTAATCCCGGTCGCATCATAACCTATTTAATTTCCCAAAGTCTATCTATCTGTATGCCAAATTTTATTAACATCGGTTTAGTGATTTAGACGGACAAGCAATCAGACAGACACAGTCTCACATCTTCTTTTACAGTCTCACTGCAGGCTTGGCTGATCTTCAATTCAAAACCAATTGGCTGTATCAAAATATTGATAACTAGCTTTTGCCCGTGACTCCGCCCGCGTGGATGTTGGTTATCGCGACCAAACATAGCCTATGTCCTTTCTCAAGGTCTAATCTACCCATGTACGAAATTTCATCAAAATCGGTTTTGTGGTTTAGGTGTGAAAGCGTAACATACAGACAGACAGAGTTACATTCGCATTTATAATATTAGTATGGATTCTATTTTACTGACGATTGTGCCACTTGTCTAGAGTGGTAGGCACCAAGCCGACCTCATCTACCAACTGCACGCCTCGCAGGTAGTAACTAGTACTTATATAGGTATTTTTGGCTATATATTTAGGTATTATAAGATAAGATAAGCTACCGAACCCCTAACTGAAACCACGTGTTGTAAAAATACCTACTTCATATACCTACGTCAATAAATCACCGCATTAATCCTAGTCACACCTTTTGTCTAACAAACATATCTGACGTCACTACTTCTTAGATTAAGTACGTTATAAAATGTTTATTTATACTATATTTATCCGACTAATACCAAAATTTAAAACCGCCAATTTTTGTAATCCCTTAATTCCATTTTGAAACATTATTTTATTATTTGAAAGTAATAAATCCGTCTATACTATCTATTTTCATCCTGCTATCATGGGACTTTACATATTTTAAAACTGGGCCCTAATTCGGCTTGACTACATGCCCTCGTATAATAGCCAACACGTTGAAGTTTCACACCTATTTTACCTCCTATATGAACCAATTAAAATCTATTGATTAAAATTTATTGTCAAGCAAAATAAGTACGTGTACGTTATCATGCGCAAACGCCGACCGGCCACAGCGGCGCGTCGCCATGCACACGCCCTCGCATACAACGTCACACCGGAGTAGTGGGGGGGCGATTTCGTAGACTTATATACGCGATGGAGCGGCCGATTCGTCCCAAACGAAAGGTGAACGCCGGCCGTGCGAATTAAAAAAACAATGTGCAATATGTGTCATCGTGATGTGGTTGAAATACAGGCCCCGCCTGCGCAGCCCAAGAGAACGTCATCAGCTGTCATTGAACGCATGAAGAAGAAGCACAATATCGTCACGGATCCGTCGTCTACGGAAATTCAGAAGACTGTAGAATACCAGCCTGATCTCCTCACCGTGTCCACTCAGTTCTCGAAGGTGGCCTTCGATATCTTCAAGCAGTGTATGGTGCGTTTGCAAGAAACGAAAGCATACGTGTGAGTACTTCACTTTCTATTTTTTTGATAGTAATATTCTCTTCTAAAAGACTTAGTTTATCAGTAAAGATGTAAATCAGACATTTCTAAAAAAAAATATGTATTCAGGACAGTTATTAGGCTGTATTTTCGAAAAGAATGACAAGAGAAAAAGGTTACGTGTTCGATTTTCAAATGATCGACGTTCTACGTGATGTTTGACAGCGGATGAATGGCGATTGTCGATTCGATTGTGAAAACTGAGTTTCCTTTCTCAGCGTTAAATAATTTCAGGATATCATTGAATATAAATAACTGTTTCTACTTATACTTACTGAATAAACATTCGATTTTGAAAAGTTTGAAAATTTTATAAAAGACAACAATATTATCAACAAAAAAAAATACCTTCTCTAAATAAAAGTTGGCAGGCTCACTTATTTTGCAATTCGTTTTGTATTTTTTTTTTCATAGTGAAACCTTAACAAAAACTATAATCTCATAATGATTTATGATTCGTGGAAGCATAGAAGATGTGTAAGGAAACGTTGCTTTTTTTTTCGAAATTATTACGAAAAATTTTGGTTCCGTAGAAAAAAATATTTCAGTTTTTTTTATCGTAGTGAATTTCAGTTACGTAATAAGTACCTACCTATTCGGGAATAAAAATTGTTAGCTATATTATAATGGACAGATTCGTATTTCATAATGTTTTACGGATTGCATAACGGCTTGCGTTTAGAAGAATTTTATTGACGTGCTTGCGATATTTATTAGTAACAAAAAAAATTTTTCATACTTTTTTTACATGGCTTATAAAGGAAATTTACTTAACATTTACAGGGTTCATGTGTCCCATAACTTGTTTTTATTTATGGGTTACCCTATATCTCCATATGTTACTCTAGAAGGTGATACTAAAATTACACCAGAGGCTGACACTCGAGTGATACCAACCTTAATTTTGTTTTCATATTAAAATCCTATTTATTAGCTGGGCAGTGTTTAGATTTTTGAAATTATTTTGCTTTTCATAACTTTGTTTGAAATTATATAAATACTAGCTTTTGCCCCCGGCTCCGCCCGCGTGGATGTCGGTTATCGCGACATAACATAGCCTATGTCCTTTCTCAAGGTCTAATGTACCCCTATACCAAATTTCAATAAAATCGGTTCAGTGGTTTAGGTGTGAAAGCGTAACATACAGACAGACAGACAGAGTTACTTTCGCATTTATAATATTAGTATGGATACTCTATGTCTGCAATGATAGACAGGTTCTCACAGGTTTCAATGTAGCTACAAAATATGTCGACTTTTGCGATTATCAGTAGGAATCCATACCTCGTGATATGACAATGGAATTGCTCTCAGATTGTTTGAGATAAAACCAATGGAAAATTCTTATCGATTTGTACCTTGAAAGCTATTTTTCATTTGTCACAATTGTCTTAACTACTTACAGTGGGCATCAGAACAAAGTGCTTAAAATGTTCTTGATTCCCTTGTTTTTCTTTCTTCCTGTCGACGAATTGGTACACGCTATTAATTCGGACAATAATACAACTTAAATCAATAAAACAGTTTGATATGCTCTTTATATCTTACTTATAAGATAGTTTTGAGACTGTAGTTTAAATACGAGTATCTCTGAAAGTCACTGTACTACGCAGTGCTGTCTACTCGTCACTCTAAATAAATTAACTTGTAATACGGATACTTATATGAGTATAAACATATTTAATAACATATATTTGTAAATACATACATTCATTAAACATAAAAGCATTTTATGTGCATTTGTGTGCATTTATCGCAGGTTTATAAGTGCCCGGTTAATGGCAATAGGCTCGCCACCTGTTACATTGGGACCTAAACATAAACTAGCGAAATGTGGGTGCGAGCACCTCTGCCGACCCCTTGGGGGAATACAGGCGTGAGTTTATGTTATGTGATGTTATGTTACATAAAAGCACTTAAACCAATGCAAATATACATGTACAAATATTTGCGTAGAGCGGTAATTAGACCTGTGACCTCTGAAGTAGTAGTTGAACTCTCTCCCATAAGTACTGAGGTCTATATGTCAATTCAAATTAGGCCTAAGGAAAAATACCGCATGCGGGCGGATGGAGCTTTCAAATGGATCTACCAATCATGATCGTATTACTAGGTATACTGACACCATTAAATTACAACCAATAACTGTAATGGACAATAAGATGGAAAGATTGTGTGTATGGAAAGCCTCTTCTGCAAGTTCATACACCTGTGGATTGATGACATAGGCTCTAGCGTAGGCTTTCCTCTCGAGACATACATAACTCATACCTATAAATCCCTGAAGGGATAGGCAGAGGTGTATTAACACCCATATTTCATCACCTATGATTTTCGGTCCCACGTAACAGGGAGTGAGCCTACTGCTGACAAGCGGACACTTACGGCCGTTCCCAATAACAGTTGACAGTTCAAGATAGATCGCATCTACAGATAAAGTGCTCGGCTGTTTAAATTCAAAACATAGTAACTCCTATTTCACACCAATTTCGGAACATAAAATTAAACCGCGATGCGCTTTCCCGCAAAAAAACAGTTACCATGTTTTCAATTTAAACAGCCGATACGTCAAATTTGACTGCTGCGATCTATCTTCAACTGTAAGTATGTTATTGGGAACGGCCGTTAGTGAGTGTATGTTTACTGTCAGATAGAAAGCAGCACTATCCCTTAATCAACTTTTACGACACCCACAGAAAGAAATGGGGTGGACTTATTCTACTACATCGTAAACCAACATGGCAACACCCTCGAGATTGTTCCCATAAATGCCCAAGATAAACCAATAATGAGGTAATAGGAGATCAGTCTCTGGGAACCGAAGTGCTCGGATGCCACCAGGATTGATGTTCAAGTGACGTAGATACCGAAACAAGTCCATAGCAACAAATACTAAATCGGTGATAAGTTTATTATTGTAGAAGTGACATTCTTCAGTCAATGACCCCAAACATCCTCAAACTAGTACGTCTCGTTGCCAATTATTATATCTGCCACTACAATCATGTAAGTAACTTTTATAATCGTGGAAGTCACTAATTTTAAAACCTTATGTGTTCAAAACGACCCTTATCCAAGTTCTGTGAGTCCGTTACAGATAAAATTTTAACAATAAGCTGTATCATTATAAAATCGGTTCAGTGGTTTTGGCGTGAAAGCGTAACATACAGACAGACAGACAGGACAGACAGAGTTACTTTCGCATTTTGGATCCATCCATATCATATGGATATTCTCTGAAGGTCCATTATATTTCGGTTTTTTACGTAATTTTTATTTATAAAAAGGATAATTACTGTACTTTTGAATGTACTTAAAACTGCATTTCATATAGATATTCACAAAATAGCCTATATTTTATTATTATCATCCTTCAGATAGTGCTTTTCAAACAAAATTAAATCAGATATAGTGATGAAGAATTTTAAACAAACAAATTAAAGCAGCCCTAACCCTGAGAGCCGATTTCACCAATGATAGAAACGGTAATCAAGGTTTGAACTAAATATTGCATTGAGTAAAACGTTACTCTACATAATTCGAAAAACATCGGAAAAAATGAAATGCTCAAGTGAGGCTTAAACTCATGACCTTTCCCTTACAGGGGGAAAAATTCATTAAAAAAATAAAGCTCCTCTACATAATTTACTGAACGGATTTTCCCCACTGATATCCAGTCGAATCGTGTGTCCTTAAGAGATCCCTAAAACTGCTTATTTTAAGCTAATAAAATAAATAAAAAATAAAAAACATTAATAACAATAATAAATAAATATTCCACAACATTCTACACAACGCTATCTAGACCCATGGTAAGCTTTTATAGCTTGTGTTATGGAAAGACTAACATTATACTTTTTTACTATGATTTTGAATTTTCTTCTCAAAAATCTTGCATGAAAGTAGCATGCAGAAAAGTATATTTAAACATATCATCATGAGGTCATAACTATAAAATAAGAATAAAATGATCGATTGATTTTCTACAAATAAAATTTATATCTCATTTTAACATCTAGATAAGAAGCGACAGTCACCTTCTTCATAGGACTGTACTATCTGCGAGATGGGAAAAAAGCCTAATCTTTGACAAGATATTTAAATAAAGCGGCACTTTGATTGATAAAGTATCTGATTTACATATAGTACATACCTACAGAGATTTATGATGAGCTATATGGCATGGGTAATACGGTCGACTGCTAAGATAGAAATCGCAGGTTTGATTCACGATTTGTGCAAATATTTTTAAGGTTAAGACAATTACATAAGAAGCTTAGTATTTAAAGTAACTTTTTTATCTATAAAGACTTAAATAAATATTCCACAACATTCTACAACAACGCTATCTAGATCCATGGTAAGCTTTTATAGCTTGTGTTATGGAATCTAAAATGCGTATAAACATACTTACATACTTTTTTTGTAAATACATACATATTATACATAGAAACACCCAGACCAATGCAAATAGCCATATTCATGCATACAAATATTTGCACTGAGCGGGAATCGAACCCGCGCCTCCTGCGTGGCAGTCGCATGCACTACCGCCACGCCACAGAGACATCATGACTTAATAGTTACCAAAAAGATAAATACCCAAATTTACTGAATGACTTATAACAATTTTGATATTTGAATAAAATTATCATTATATTACATATACGACTAGCTTTTGCTCGCGGCTCCGCTCACGTGGATGTCGGTTCCCGGCAATTATTCGAATTTTTCTCAACGTACAAACCTTCCCTGGACTTCCACAAATAATTCAAGACCAAAATTAGCCAAATCGGTTCGTCCGTTCTGGAGTTATAGCGTCAGGAAGGAAAACCCGACTTATTTTTATATAGTAGATAACCCGATATTCTACAATTATTTGGAATAAATCAACATTATACACTATAACATAACTATTATACACAGCTGAATACATAGTCGGATTACGTATATAATTCAAAGTTCACTGGCATGGCAAACAATGGCTTCTTAACAATAAAAAATATTAGGCATTGTTGCTAACATTCTTTTAGAGTTCTATAAGGTATATGTTTTCTCCTAGAATAGTATCGTTAACTATTTTCAACTGATATATGCAGAGAGTATAATACTACGTTTGTGTAAAACTTTCTGCAAAGCGTACATTTTTAGTGTGTTTTATGAACCTAAGAATATGTGGCATGAGAAAGACTGATTCAAAGACCACATTTTATATTTTACTGGAATCCATATCCATACTAATATTATAAATGCGAAAGTAACTCTGTCTGTCTGTCTGTCTGTCTATCTGTCTGTCTGTCTGTATGTTACGCTTTCACGCCTAAACCACTGAACCGATTTTGATGAAATTTGGTATAGGGATAGATTGGACTTTAAGAAAGGACATAGGCTATGTTTGGTCGCGATAACCGACTTCTACGCGGGCGGAGCCGCGGGCAAAAGCTAGTATGTTCATATTTAGGATAGGGGTCGACCTAGACATACGTATATCAATTAGATCGAAGGCATTTTAAAGAAAGGAAATGTCACAAGTACCCGAAACTAACCAACAATTATAAAAACAGTAGGGGTATTGTACTGACTAATCAAATTAGTTACTTTTACTAAACGTCAAAACGATAAGTTATAAAGTAACTTGTATGAAAAAAGATTTAGTGACGTCATACAATTTAATAGTCAAATCAGTATTATAGGTTTGGTGGATGATTAAAAATAAATAAAAACTATAAAATAAGAACCGACGCAATTTTTACCGCTCTTTTACCATTCTTGATTTAATAAACTCGGTTAGATAATTTATTTTAAGTATAGGATAATACCCAATTATGAAAGTAGAAGAAACGAAAAAGTATGCGAGGATCGTAACAGGTAGAAAACTGTGTACTCTGCCTACTCCACTTCAAAAAAGGCGTGACTGTATGTTCTTATTTATATAACACAACATGTCTTCTAAACGTGGTCAACTATTTTCACCGTGAAATAACATTATATGGAGTTGCATAGCATAGTGGATTAATTTCTGATAAGCAACCGTTCCGGATAACGTGTGTAATGAAATCATGTGATGTTGGTCATTAAAACTACCGACGCAGCAGCTATTTTTGTAAGACAACTCGTTAGGACGGATCTGAAAAAAAGCCCGTGTAGAATTTAGAGCGGATCTAGCTGTCTAGTGCAGCGAGGTCGATTTCAGTCTCCGATAGTGTTACTAGGGCTGTCCTTCGTATAAGATAAAAGACATTCTAAAAGTGCCAAGAAGCTGTCTGTCTATTAACGCTTGCAACACTAGAGTGTGCTGTAACTTAAGTGTTATGCAGAGAAATGTACGCAAATTGAATAAAATTTAATACTTTGCTTATAGTAGATTTTTTTCCGCCCCATGCCGACTGAGGGTCGTGGTACTAGGCCGGAGGTAAGGTTGTCATCGACATATCCCTCACACCCCGACTGACCCAAGGGCATCCCTCACGGTCTGGCCCTCCTTTATAGTAGATGTCAATTCAGAAGATAATTTCGTGTAGCAAAATTATTCTGATGATTCTCCAAGCCATGTTCAAATAAAACTCCACCTACTCTCTCCAATTGTCATCTAAGAACTTCCAAGATACATGAAAATTTATGAAAACCAGAGTGTACACTGTTTTGCACATTTTAAGTGTCTAGAAAAAAGCTTACACAAGCAAATAGAATCGTTGCCAAAAACCAAAACGAAACCTTGTGTGAAATTTCAAACAGAAATTACTTTAATGAATCATCGCGCCAGCCCTAGTTACACCTTTCGGCTAATTAAAAAGTGTCAACCGTTCGCCCTTGACAGGTTAGACAAAAATAGCAGACAATTGATCTCTTAATCAGCGACAACAAATCACTTGTACGATTGTAATTGCAACATTTCTTCGACAGCTTTTTACACCAGTTCTTGGTAGCAAGATCAAATTAACTGCTTCGGCACTTCATGTATTCCACGAAGGTGAAAAAGTAAACTTCTTATGTTTCTTTTTTGGAAGCGTATTTGTAAAATTGTATATTTCCATTTACAACCGCGAAAGTCGTTTATTACGTCACTCAGTACAAAATAGCAGAGTAACATTAGATTACGAAGGCGTTGAACCGTATAGGATACGAGTATATCTAGGTTCTGCGGGGAATATAGGTTATCTTGAACCACAGATAACATAATATCTTGAACTTGTGTTCAATGCCTTTGTACGCATGCCTGTAAAAGCTGAAAACCGGATCCCGTTTACCGCATCCAAACACTTCAAAAATGTATCTAAAAAACTCAATAAGACGTTTGCCCTTCTCGGAAATCAAACCGGAACACACTTGAAACACAAATAAACACTTGTTTTCGTAGTGACGTGCAAGCTAAATCATTCGTTTTGATCTAGTTCACTTATTGTACACTCGACATAACACTCACTACATCAGACCAGCTGATGCCAGTAAACTGACACCTATGAAGCAATAATTAACATCAATAAGTAATAATTAAAAAGGTCTTGAATTGAGGCCCAATCGACCTCAATTCAAGACCTTGTGTCACTATTGAAATCGACTAGAAGTCATCGCAATTGAGAGTAATGAGGTATATAGGGCGCATTAATTCGACCAATTTGAATCAATAATACGCTACAATTGTATCACTTTCCCTTTAATATTTATGAGATATGAAGTACTGTACGATCTGATTATATACAATTGAGTTAACTTGCAGAAGATTGAAACTTCCTACTAATATTATAAACGCGAAAGTTTGTGAGTATGGATGGATGTTTGTTACTCTCTCACGTAAAAACCACTGAATGGATTTTCATGCAACTTTACAATATTACTACTTTATAAATCCAAATAACACATAGGCCTTCACGCTACTACTCAAGGGAACGGAGCATTAATTAAACAACAAAACGGAGGATCATTAATGTCAACAAATTCGGTTGGCATCGGCATCTACGCAGAAGTGACAGTGTGGTTATTTCTGTTGCTCTTTAGATAACTATATCATTGTATAAGAGGGTGTATCGGGAACGGGATCGGAGGCTATGCGGGTGAAAAATAATTGGCGGTACGAAGTTTGCCGGGTCATCTACGTTGTATATTATAAGTCCCAGGTGTGATCTAAAAATGTGTAATCATCAACCCAAAAAGTGTTAACTTGACTACGTAAAAGACATTTTTATAACAGCATACATCTTACAAACAGGGAAGCCAAACACCCGTCGTAGTGGAGTCAAGAAAGGTCGGGTGAATACTTCGACTGGACCTGGGACTATAGTTAAGATAATAATACTTAGTAATTTGAAACTAAAAGCAGTGTAACCGTACAATATTGTTTCAACTAAATTATCTACAGCGTAGTAATGTTTGTTTTATTTGTCAACTAAGAAAGGATTTCCCATGTGTAATCGATGGGTTTTCAGTTTATTTTACAGTTTATTTTACATCTCTAACGTAGGAATATTTCACATTGTTAAGGGTTCTCCCATTTCAATAATCTTCAGTCCTGCTTGCTTGCTTACTTAGGGAAGGTTCATATCTGACGGAACATGCGTCGCCTATTATCGGTCGCGTAACGCCAGAACAGACAAATGTATAGAAAAACACTTGACCGTTCACACTGAACCGATGCTACGTTAATTCTTACTTTTATAATACCTGAAAACCCATAGATTACACCTTCGTAATATCGTGCCACCATGTTTATGATGGTGACTCTCTTTCCGAGACCTTGCCTTTTACTTACCATCAGGCGAGGTGAAGTCAAATTGACGTGTACTTTTATTAAAAAAATCGAATGAGATAGAATTCCCTAGACTGTTAACAGAAACTGACGTAACTGAACTGTACAATACTGTCATAAATAAACACATAACAAGTAGTAAGCATAAGCAAATATTATCTCGTATTAGCATCTCCATAACTGTGGGCTTGTGAGCAAATATTATGCGACAGTAAAAATATGATCATCAGGAAAACAAAACGGTTAGAAATGAATGTTCCGGTTTATTTAAATAATTATACGGAAGTGGAGTTTGTACCGTGCCAAGCAGGATGAATGAGGTCGACTTGTCACACGGAACTAGTTGGAACTGACCATGGATCTTCTATCCACAAAGGGATTATATTTTTAGACGTATTCAGGTCACTCTTTGATAGTGACACTCGAAACTAAGTCGTTAATATATATGATACTTCAGGTATTTTAAAATGGTACTCATTTAAAACCCGGGTAATAAAATTTGAGTGAAGTGAAGTACTTTTTATTGCACTATATCACGATCTGCACTTTGTTTTATAGGCATTCCTGCCTAGTATATGTAGTTTATTACATACATTATAAAAAAATACACTATTTTAGTCATTCCCTTTCTGTGTAACACCAGATGGACATAGGAAAACAAGTGAAAAACTACACATACAAAATTACTTGTCCCGACTGACTGACGGACTGATTCATCAACGCAGAGCCTAAACCGCTGGACCTACAAACTTGACAATTGATGTAAGCATTCATTAAGAAAGGATTTTTGGAAATTCTGCTACTAAAGGGGTATAATAAGGGATGGAAGTTTGTATGAAAGTCCGTCATTTTCAGAGATAGATGCACTAAATTTCATAAACCTGTGTCTTTTATTTACATATAAACTTGAGTTTCTCTCAATCCAACTTTTTCATACGCTCAAGACGTTTATTTTTCTTCACTTAATCTTTCATACAACTTATATCATCTTAGTTTTAGCCCGGGTTCGCTATCACGGTCAATATACACGTACAACAGACATGCAGAAATTTCATAAGTGGAGATGCAGAACAGCAACTTGACACAAAATTCATCAGTCACTCAATCATTTCACAACAACACGCTACCTGCTCTGAAAACGTGTCGACAAGCACGTACCACTGTCATTGTACACTGTTTATAACCCCCCATGATCATGTTATTGCTATATGCAGACTTATTGAAGTAACACTGCAGAGAAAAATCGCCCCTGTTTCATTGCATGACGTTTGAAAGGCATCGCATTGTTTAAATGGTTGCAGTCATTGAATGGAGGCTCGTGCCTTTATTTCCCACGGTGGTTATCACAATTGGACACATTTCAGTACTGTATAGTATTTCAGATGGTACGTTTGTGAATTTGTTTAAAAATATAGCGGACGTAAACTGAGATGCAGTGTCAATGGCCTTGTCAGACATCAAAGTCACAAGTGTGTGATGGATTGATGTTCTGTAGATAATTTTACAAGTGAAGATGTACTTTTGTACATAGATTGGTTTGAAATTGACTAAATCCTTAGTAATAGCAATTTTGTATATAAAAAATGAACTTTTTTTCAATACACCTTTTGCAATCATGATAGTTCTGAAATCATTGAAGAATTCTTTGGTAATGTTGCCCTGCCAAGGCCTTATAATTCAAAATCACCTCTAACATTATTTAAACCTTCTAAATAATCTTGGTTCTAAATAATTTGGAAGTAACTAGGGACATATGCTGGAGGTATCATAATTTTTTGGGTGAAATTGAATCCAAAGGAATAAATGTCCATTCTTTTATGTATATTTTTGTCTACAATGTTTGTGTGAAGTTTTTTTTTATTCATTTTCATACTCAACGTAATGACTGTGTGCTCTGCCAAAAACATCTTGTGTAATATACCTTTGTAGTTGTTTCTTAAGTGCAGTATCGTTTTCCAAATGGCAGTTCTTATGTTTCCTTTTAGCAATTATAGTAGCAGTCTTATTTATACTACAAGTAATAGTAGGTAATTGACATCACACGACTTTGTAACTTATTCATACTCTAATAATAACTTTAGATACCTATCGCGTTGATTCACTAGTACTATAAATACAATCCTAAAAATAGCTCCTATGACTTATAAACTTTCAATTTATGCGCTTATGTCGTAACAAGATTGCCTATCAAGCCAACATTATTAATGTATATAGATCTCTTTATTGTAGATATAGATCGGTTTAATATTCACAAGATACCGATTGTATGACACGGTAACTTAGCGTGGTTAATAAGAAAACAGTCGATGTAGTTTGGTTACTATTTCCAGGTCAGACAAAAATGTATTATTGCTTATCATCATTTGGTATTGAAATGTGTTTTCCAGTAATAAGGCTCGCCCCTAATTACATGTCATGTAAAACAGACACCTGTGATTATCCTTTCCTGACATAGAGGTATATCTTACTAATGTGTGAAATCTTATATTATAAAATAATAACAAAAAGCTTGGAATTAAATCGATATCAATTATTATATATTTTTACTAGCTTTTGCCCGCGGCTCCGCCCGAGTGGATGTCGGTTATCGCGACTAAACATAGCCTATCTCCTTTCTCAAGGTCTAATCTACCCCTATACAAAATTTCATCAAAATCGGTTCAGAGGTTTAGGCGTGAAAGCGTAACATATAGACATACAGACAGACAGAGTTACTTTTGCATTTATAATATTAGTATGGATTACAAGTGTCACTTACCATTTCTAAAAAGTTTAAGTGATATAGCAGAGTATTCGCACAGAAGAGCATAAAAGAGAGACCAAGCTAAAATATGACATAAAAGTTTAAAATTAAAGTATAAATTGACTTCAAAACCAACACGTCGCTTGAGTCATTTGTAACTTAAATATAATTACACATTGACATGCTTCGATGTCAATGGCATTCAATCAAAGTGAATGATTATGTAATAAATGTAACGACTGTTACATAATTTCATCATCTGTTCAGTGTTCATTGTATTTTGCACTTGTGTCTTGACCTAAATCAAATAGATGACACTAACACATGCAATGCTGTCCTGATTACCGTACATCTCGTGATAATATTTTATTAGGTCAAAATCATGGTTTACAAATATAGTACAGTCAGCACCAACAGAAGTAGATGAACAAAGTACTCAAAATGATCTTAAATTGTTTTTTTTAACCCCTTCCAGTTGACTAAAAATTCTGTAATTGGTACACATCTTTAGTTCAAACCATAATAACCTTTAAATCAATATAACAGCTTGATTTGCTCTTAATACAAGTGTTTTAAGATCATTTTGAGACTTCGTCGTCAAGATATTTATGACGCTGACTGTACGTATTTGGAAACTTATTTTAGCAAAAAATGGCTGTGTTAGGAGCCCCTACACTGTCATTACACAGTTTATAATATTAACAGAACACAATGTTAAGTTAACTGAAAAACGAATGAACGAGGTATTCCTCGAACCGCTAGCATTTTGAGGCGCACCTAATGAAGCGCTAATTTTTTTATTCCTCGAAGCGCACCTTTTTGTAGTCCAGCCCGATAGCAATTAAAAATATTAAAATTTAATCCCTTGAAGTGCACCCACGTTTAAAAATAGGGAAGAGCATGAAGTAAACGTATAATTATAATTATATCGATAATTTTTAAAAACTTATTTGTGCATCATCGTCATCGAAGTTGCTTAACCAAAAGTAAAGAAGTACTTTTGGTTAAGCAACTACTATTACTACTATTTTTTTCAATGAATGAATGAATGAATAATGAATGAAAATGTATTTACACAAAATACTATACATAATAGTAAACAGTATTTTAAACTATGTCGGTTCTAATTCTATTTCTTTTCTATTCTATCTTAGTGGTATGCAAGAATGATCTGAGGCTGTCATTTCAAAGCCAGAAGATCACTGACCAGCTTTTTATCCTGCTCATCTCCTTCCCTGGTAGTGAGATCATTAGAATGTATATTTTCTTTTACGTCGACCGTCCCAGCCACTTCTTGGGTCTACATCTGGCTCCGGTGGAATCAGCATGGCCAAAGATTCCCACCCACACAGCCGAACTGTCACCACAAAAAAAAAAAAAAAAATATTGTCAAGATATCATCACATTATCACCAACATCAGTGTACTATTACTTGATAAGTAATAGTTATTGTCTGTAAAGCCATACCATAGATAAACCATATACATATAAATCAATACTATATTGATTACTGATAAGAAACGATTTAAAACTTTCGCGATTTTCACACGTATTAAACGATGTTGATAACGCTATCTACTCGCAGTTCGATGCAATGACCCGGTTAGTAAAGACAGCTTAATAAGGTAACATAATTCGAAAAATGAAGCGCTCAAGTGGGTCTTGAACCGCGACCTTTCCTTTACAGGGGGAATATTCTTCCAACTAAGCTATTGAGCCACTTCAAATTTCCCTTCTCTTTATATCCGTCTTTAAGGGCGACGGTGGAGCCATCTACAAACTTTCTTACGAACTGTTGGAACAACCATTTTTAATTCATTCAAAGATAAAATAAGTAAATCACGAAACGAAATAATTTTTTCTCATATTATTTTATACCAAACCTTCATACTTGTGAATAGTTGCCATACAAACATCTATGGCAGTCGTTACGGGTAGTTAGAGCCCTAAAAAAGCCCGATTGGTCTATCTACAGAACTTCGATATTGGCGATTAGGATGTGGAGGTCAGATGGCAGTCGGTTTAGGGAAAATATTGAAGTTTAGCCACATCATAGAGACTTTTAAAGCCGACTCCTATTTTCCTTTGTATGATACAAATCCATACTAATATTATACATGCGAACGTAACTCTGTCTGTCTGTCTGTAGGTATGTTAAACTTTCACGCCTAAACCACTGAACCGATTTAAATGAAAATTGGTATAAGAGTAGATTAGACCTTGAAAAAGGACATAGGCTATTTTTGGTCGCGATAACTGACATCCACGCGGGCGGAGCCGCGGGCAAAAGCTAGTTGTGTATAAATTTTGTTGTGAATGATGCTGAACATCTGAATTTCACAACATTTTGGCACAATTCACAATATTTTGACATAACTCTCAACATTTTGGCACTTTTTATCTTCTGTGTGACTGGCGAGACGTCACTCATATCCAGGTGCAAAATATTAATCTTTCCAACATGGAATTTTTGTTAATTAATATTATAATTAGTATCTATTAGACGTGTCAAGATAAAGGCATCACGTACACTGGAAATAATACGTATTTATCACCAATTATTAACAAGAAACATGGAGATTATAAGAATTAATATCTATTAATAAGTCAGCTCTATCGCTAGGTAGCCACAGATTAACTCAGTGACGTTACTTAAGGTCCGGGATTTGATTCCTGAATTTGTTTTTAATATTTTTGCTAGGAAAATTTCTATGGTATTTTGGTGGTGAGATTAAAGGCTTACTATGCTTAAGCTTTGTAGATTTCTCTTGTGAACACATTCTTTTTTTAGAGAATATTAGAACCGACTTTACTAATATTCCCTCTAACCCCTAACTAAGCTAAATTGCTTGTGTTATTAGTGGGTTCACGTCGGTAGTGTAATGGCCAGGATTCGAACTTGGGACCTCTCGATCGTAAGGCCGACTCTTTTGCTACGGGTGATAATATTATCTCTGCTTACCTTTGGAAGTATACCAGCTCTGCACACCTAGGGTAATAGATATTAATAGAACAGAACTTACCGTAGTATTTTGCAGACTGCAAAAATATAAGCATTTAGATTATGTGTTGTTAAGAAGCCATTATAGCTATCTCTGAGACGACCTCGAATTCAAAGTCAATGTGGAGGCCACACCAGCTAAGTGCTTTAACAATCTCAGAAGAGGCTTTACTCTTTAATTTATTAGATTATAGGTGAGGAGTGCTTAATTATTACCAACCACTTGAAATTACTACAATGGGTTAGTCTAGATTCCCCCATTTCAAATTCCCCGAAATAGGATCTAAAATAGCGTTCAATCAGGCAATTGGATAAAAAATTTTTCGGTGAATCGAAAAGAGCAAAAATTCTGACTAACCCCATAAAACTATATGAATATGACGTCAGTCCGATATGATCCGGGGTTGCTATGCTCCGGTAAAGTGCAGAAAAATAGTCGTCATTATAGGAAAAACATATCCTATAGTTGCGGCATAATTACGTTTTGCGAATCAGATGTGGGCTTGCTTATTATGCCCTGATTGTTCCATAGTAACTCTTCTACATTTTCATGATTCAATCGTATGTCATGTAGACTTATCCATAAGATTGATATATCTCGTGCTAAATCCTAAATGACAACATGATGCAATTTCACTGAGAACAATACAAGATTTATAAATATTTTTCTATTGTTTCAAGAAACACACTCCTTTTGAAACACGAAGTCCTCTTACATAACAAAGAACGAAGTAGAAAACATGTAGAATTGAGATTTTCTCATTACAATACTAGTGGCCCGTAATCCAGAATGATACTAATTCTTGAATCTCGATTTATAACTAGAGCTGAGGACATATTGTGAATGACAAATTCTAAAATCTGTCAATGAAAACTAGAACTCGAGGAAAGATTATCATTGACAAACTGTCAAATCTTTAAAGGAAAATCGAGATTCAGGGCTTACTGTCGTTTGTCTGACCTTAGGATTATATCCCAGATCCTTATTATACTTCAATTTGATATAACAAAAAAAATTGCCGCGTGGTTTCCGGCAGAGTAGAATTTGGGCCACTCCATCTCTTCCCATCGCTTCCCAGTCCTATCCCTTAGTCGCCTTGTACGAAGGCGACTAAGGGATTTAACATGAACCAGATTACAGCCCAGACTCACCCCCTATTACGTGGGACCGAATACTTTGATTGGTGAAAAGTGGGTGTTAATTCACCTCTGCCTAACAAAACCTGATCCTGAAAACCTCCTCCTTATTTTTGAAGTCAGTTAAATACTTCGATAAAAGGAGACTGTACACTTAGATACAGTTTTATCTACATATATCTCTAGGGTTTTACCTAGTTCTACTGCTACCTGATAAGACATAGTTGTTTTGAATGATAGATGAGGCGTACATGACCGATATTACCTTTGACGACATTGTTAACAATCGCCCTTCCATATCTGTAATCATCGCTCTACAAGTACAAGGTACGTATTTTGTACTGTCATTCTTATAAGCCAACGATTCTTTTGCTAATGTATGCGTATATATTATCGTAGTATGTAAGTACTTACTTAGAATGATGTAATTTTCTGTTATTATAAGTCATCAGCCGGCTTTTTACTCTTTCTCTCTCTACCTCCAAGCATCTATAATAGCTTCCTCTATTCTCTGGACTGCACTGCAGCCTATCATTATGCGCGGGGTGTAGTCAATTTGATAACCTAAATATGTATATTAAAAAATCTAGTCGCTTCTTTAAGTACTTACTTAGAATGATGTAATTTTCCGTTATTATAAGTCATCAGCCGGCTTTTTACTCTTTCTCTCTCTCCCTCTAAGCATCTATAACAGCTGCCTCTATTCTCTGGACTGCACTGCAGCCTATCATTATGCGCGGGGTGTAGTCAATTTGATAACCTAAATATGTATATTAAAAAATCTAGTCGCTTCTTTATTTCCATTATTATATCCGCGTGATCACGGCTCCGTACCCTTGAGTAGTAGCGTGATAATATATAGCCTATGTGTTATTCTGATGTATAAGCTATATTATTGTAAAGTTTCATGAACATCCATTTAGTAGATTTTTACGTGAAAGAGTCACAACCATCCATCCATACTCACAAACATTCGCGTTTATAATATTAAGTTGTAGGATTTGATCAGTTGCTAGATGGCGATAGATGCATGGGCCTGGTGATGGTTCAAAATTAAGTTAGACAGTACTATGTCCCATAAAAGTCTTAGAAACAAAGAGAAGAGACAAGCGGACTTCGGGATCCGAAATGACAGCCTCATCAGTACTAACGAGAACAACTTTTAAGATAATGATGATAACGAATGATTGCTATATGATAATGATAGGTACAGTCCCGGGTCCTTAAAGCGGGGCGTGACAAGGCATCTGATGAGGCCGTCAAGCTGAGTGCCACCACTGTTAACATGGTACATGTTTACGATGGTGACCCTCTGACTTGAGACTTTGCATTTAGCTTATCATCAGGCGAGGTGAAGTTTAATTGACGTGTCCTTTATAAAAAACAAGGTAAATAGGTACCTAATTATGATGGAAGACGTAGCTATAATTTACACGAATAGATTACACTATCATAAACACCAACATTGTAGGTTGAACATAAACATGAGTGGCAGTTTTATGTGCATTTTCTTTTATTTGCACTGTATTTCAATGCAATGTATTGTACATACAATGTAGACGTTATCTTTAGACATTCATAGAGCTCCGCTATATACAAACTCTTTGTCTTGAAAAAGATATAATCCCGAAATAAAAAGTTTCTAATGCATTGTTCTTTTGAAATATTTTTTATTAGTATTTAAATTGATTAATTTGGAAAAATTAAATCGGTTCAAGCGGGATTCGAACCCGCGATCTTTCGCTTACAGGGGAATTCTCTGACCACTGAGCTATCAAACCATGCCTGAATCCTTCAAATCAAAATTTTCATTATCAATCCGTTTTTCGAATCGTCGAATCCTGCCTGAACCGATTCAATTTTCCTAACTTAATCCATATGAGCTATCTCTTTGCCAGATTTAAACAAAGTCGATTCAAAGATTTAGATGAAGCGTCGGTAGCTTAGTGTTTAAGGAGTCGGCCTTACGATCGAAAGGTCCCGGGTTCGATCCTGGCCATTACACTACCGACGTGAACCCACTCCTAGCACAAGCAATTTAGCTTAGTTGGACGGGTTAGAGGGAATATTAATAATTTCGGTTCTAATATTCTTTTAAAAAAAGGACTGAGATATCAAATCTAGATCTAGGCAGATTTACTTCGTATTTTATAATTTTTTATGGATTTGTGTCAACGTTGCTTAGTTATTTCAATCACATATTAAGATCAGACACGTATCTACCTATTAAAAAAAATGACGGAAGTACTGGGACAACAATAAATATCTTATCTGTGATACGACTGGCACAAATAAACAAATTCATGGAAATTTTTGAACTAAAAAATTGAGTTGCAAACTTGACAATAAAAAACATATTCACCAACATAGTATCAGTCCCTCATACATGAAGGTCAGTAAAAAAAAAAGAAATGCTAATTAAGTACAAACATCACATGTAGGTACAAGTACTTTGGAAGCACACAGCAACTAATTATTATCAATTCAAAGGTTTAACTTTATCAAAATACGCAACTGTGATACAAAAATAGCTCTTTACGTAATATACAAGAGAAACAGATAAAAACCGTTAGGGTTTCTAAAATAATTTTCTTTTAAATTCTATTTCATCGCCATTACCACAGAGTATGAGACACAGAGAATATACTTGACATGTATCTTTTTATAAAGGACACGGCAATTTGACTTCACCTCACCTGATGTTAAGTTAAAGACAAAGTCTCGGAAAGAGGGACACCATCGTAAACATGTACCTATTAACAGTGTAACTCAGCTTGACGGCCTCATCAGATGCCTTTTCACGCCCCGCTTAAAGGACCCGGGACTGTAGGAAGAAGGAACCTTTGAAATGATAATAATTCACCTTCCAATTCAAATAGCTTTCCTATATCCAGGTCATTTTTATAATAAGTAAATAAATAGTTACTTTCTACTCTATTTGCTTTAAGTAGGTCGGTAAGTCAAACATATATAATATATAATTCTATATAATCCTGTTCAGTACTAAATAAATCATAAACTACGATCTAGTTCAGTATATACTAAACCTGAAAAACTAAAAACAGTTTCAGAATAGGTATTATATTCTGAAAACATTAAAAATATGACCATTACATGTTTATATTGCATTCAAACGAATTGATCTTCTGACCGACATTGAGTTGTAGCTTAATACACTTTTTCTTACAAGTCAGACTGACCTCGATCGGATAGATTATAATTACATTTTAATCAGAACAAATTAAATCTACCAGTGATGCAGCAAATGCAGAAAATACCCTTTCTACACCTTTCTAACTAGGTACACAGGCTACGAAAATTATACATGATACCTTATTACATATCTGGCATTATGTAAAATAGAAAATGAAGAATGCAAAAAAAAGTATAAGTAAATTTTTGGCGCTAAAAATTTGAAAAAAGAATGAACAGTATAAAATAAAGAAGTTTGTAGTTCGCAAGGAAAGAAGTTAATAGAACTAAATGAAATTATTGAAAATTCAACTATGTAGTTTCATACTATGAATAGGTACCAAACTATTTAAAAAAGAGTTCACACGGTTGCAGCACGTGATCCTGGCTTTATTGAAGCTATAAAATAATATATTCGGTCTAACTCACATACCTATATACCTAATAAATCTTTGCCATAAACGGCAAAAAAATTCCAAGAAACAAATCGATTTCAATAACATTTCCGATTATAGGTATCGAATAGCGATAGCCATACCGTACACAAATCATTCTTTGAGTTATAATATAATTTATCGCTTCAATAAATAGTATTTAATTGTTACAAATCCATTCGCGATTTGTAAATCTCCTCAAAGTACTGACGTGAGTTGCGACCCACTTGTTGGCACCATCAAGAAAATACACATTATATAAATAAATACATGTTGTTATTGTTATACTAACTCGTACGTGCGCCGCACGGGTGCAATTCAGTACCTCAGGGTTGTGCAAAAATATTAGTTCTAAATGTAAATTGGTGAAAGTGATACGGTGTATGAAATACCTCTAATTGCACGTAGGGAATTTAAATATTATTATGTATATGAATTCCTTTTTTAAACATAAAGCTGTCCAATTAAGTCAATCTAATGTCTTTTGTTTTCTTTTTTTTTTATTGTTTACAATCTTTTGGGGATTTGGATTTACGATATTTCGACTGACTAACTAAACCATATGATATTCATAACGTAATCCAATATGGACAAAGCCGTATTATGAGTTGTCATCGCTAGTGTAACTTACATGTCATAATGATAATCCATACTTAATATTATAAATGCGAAAGTAACTCTGTCTGTCTATCTGTCTGTCTGTATGTTACGCTTTCCCGCCTAAACCGCTGAACGGATTTTGATGAAATTTGGTATAGGGGTAGATTAGACCTTGAGTAAGGACATAGGCTATGTTTAGTCGCGATAACCGACATCCACGCGGGCGGAGCCGCGGGCAAAAGCTAGTTTGTGAATATCACTCAAATGACTGATGATAGCGATCAATAGTACAACCGTACAATAAAGTCATCACGTGAAAACCGATATCGTAGACGTGATCTCAGCTTTTAATATGCACTTGTAGTGACTGTACAAATCATACATATCATTTTAAAGGGCATGTTATAAATCCATAGGATAAACGCCGATAGGAGTGTGCGAGTCACGTTGCGTCTAACGCGGGCTTAGAGCCGTATGTGCAATAAATAACATTACAACTATATTCTGATAAGGTTGTTCGTCATTCAATCTTGTTATTATCATACTTTGAACTTGTTACGTACTGGCTGTGTCGTGTCTGGCCTGAAAAGAAAAAAGCATGACTAAGAGGAGTTCTTCTTTTTTTAAATCAATTGATTTAAATCGATAAGTAAAAACTCGAATAGGTACCTAATATTACGTTCTCCATGAACGCACCATCCCTAGGATTTTGTTAGCGCGGCTGTTAAAACGAGGCCGTACAATCAATTGTAAAAGATATGAAAAGATTTTACATTCGAGACAAATTACACTACATTCAAAACATACTTGAACATCACAATATTTTATTCTTGTCATTCTAAAATTAAAATGTCACTAAGCTGTTGTCGTTTCAAAGAGACACGCTATAAGAAAAATGAATTTCTGAACGGAGAAATCATTTCCCGATAATAAAGGGCCTCTATAAGACACAGTAATGGACACAGATATATTAAGTATAGATAAGAATCAATGCACCTCGAAGTCTTTAATAGATATTTTATAGAGGTAACAGAAGATACGAAAAGAATTTTCTACCAAAGTAATTAAAAGTAAATCTGACTTATTTCGAATGTTAATTAGTCAAATATTATTCAATATTTCAAATAGAAAGCTCGAACGTGCTTTACAAAAATTTATCGGTTTGATTATTGCTCGGCCTCTATTCATTCAAGAGTAATAATTATTTATTTCAATCAACATTTTCTCTTTGAGCCATAATTATATGGCGAAATGTTTGGTTCATCTGTACCTACTTATTATAAATATTTGAACTTGTGATCTCATTTGAATACTCGTGCAGATAAGATAGATGTACTTTAAAAAGTAAACTGAACATTTCTACTTACCTAATTATATAATTCAGATAAAAAGGTTTACGCAATGAATAGAAAGAAGACTTTTTATTTCTGCAAAAAATCATGCAGTACTTAACTTACATTAACAGCTAATAGTGCATGATACACACTTTTTACACAAAATATAAGTGCGTTAAGATTTTTTAGTGGTAATTACTCATTTAAACTATAATTCTCGTGTCTCACTAAATGAGTTATTAGCGCTAATTACTGTTTGTAGTCAGATAATTCGACTCAATCGACTGCATCGCTACTGATCGTAACGCAAGCAGGTAGGTTCCGATATCGCAGTCGTTATAAAATTAGCCAAGTATTACAGATGAAAACCATTCATTTGATAAGTTGCACACACGACACCACGACCCAGTTATAGTTATAATAGGCAAGCGAAGGTAGTAAAAACTACACATTTGCATTTGACATTTTGACAAATGGCCTACTGGTCTTTAAGGCAACGGCCGGGACCACCTCGAAAGAGATGGTCCTGGGTCTGCCGGGGTGCGAGAGATATGCAATGATATGATAGAAGATTATTTTTTCCTATTACCTTACTTATTGTTACTATTCCTCTTCAGGGTACTCTTTGGGGTAGACACAAAAAGAATAAGTAATTTACGAGTTTCCTTTACCGTTATTCCTTTGGTGCAATCCTACTTGCCATTTTTCAGTACATCAACCTGAGCCTCGATTCTGCTAAGGCAAACCACAGTGGTGCGATAGCCACTGATAAAAACGGCATTTAATAAAAGACTTGAAAGCGCTGCCGTTAAAGTTCAAAATTAAATTATTTTTAGCAGAGTAATTGAAAAAGTGTAATGAAACTGTTTGCAGTGACAGTGGCACCACAGTGGTGTAGCTTTAGTAGAATTGAGGACCTGGCTTACCTGCCCAATTACAAACGATTTGATGATAGGCAGACGTCAATGGATATAATATAAGACTTAACGTCATAGATAGCCATATTATATATAGAGAAATAAAGTATTGCACCTTATATCCTTCGCATTATGTATGCACATATTTATTTAAATAGAGTAATAAATAACGCATAAATTTAATAGACTAATTAATTACTAATAACATTAGTGATAAAATTAAATGTCAGTAGACAATCTACATAATTATGAAAAAGATATAAAGCTTAATAAAAAACAAATATACCTACCTACACAAATAAATAAAATTCAATGTTTAAAATTGGTTGAAAAATCAATCATTCATTGTTTCCAACAGTTCGTAAGAATGTTGGTAGATGGCTTCACCGTCGCCCTTAAAGACGGATATAAAGAGAAGGAAAATTTGAATGATTCAGGTGTGGCTCAATAGCTCAGTTGGAAGAGCATTCCCCCTTTAAGGGAAAGGTCGTGAGTTCAAATCTTACTTGAGCATTTCATTTCTTCCGATGTTTTTCAAAATTAAAGTGTCTATTATTAAAATAACAGCTTTTAAATGCATATGAATGTAACAGAAAAAGTGTGATTATTATGGAATAAAGAAATTCATACTTAGGTACCAACTTACACACATGAATCCTGAAAATATGATACTCCTTTTTTGGGCAGTCGCGTAATAAATCAGTGCCTAGTATTGCAGCGAACGTATATCTAATGTAAATATTTATAAAACATGTAAAGTGACGTACCTTTCTGCGTTCATATGTTATTACTAGTTGTGACGTAGAATTGTAAACAAGTTGGCATTAAACGAGTGGGCATACTATTGTGAACTGACAAAATATGTCAACGTAACTTTTCATGGTTGGATATTACTGAAATCAATGAAATTACTAATATTAAGTATATTATTATATTATTATCATAACATTATCTAAATTTACTTTCTATTTTTAAATGAATATTTTTTCTAGAACATAATTATTACACAGCATAGAGCGTGTACTTAATATGGGTAAGTTACATAATTTTTTTTTGTAAATTCATAACTGCATTCTGTTTGCATTAATCTGGGTTTTCATATGTCTGAAACATAGGAACGCCCAGAGACTAATACAAATAGAAATATTCAAACATTTAAGTTTGTACATAGAATAGGAATCAAACTTCCAAATTAACTTAGCAGTCAAAAATCAAAATCAAAAATCGTTTATTCTGCATAGACCATTAAATTGAAACTTACAAAACGTCAATATAAAATAAATATTAAACACTAGTTTAGCAAATGGAACACCACCGGTTCGAAACGCGGTCCAGACCTGAGAAGATTGCATTTAATACTCCAAATATTCTTTAAAACACCTAGAATTTTTCCAGTAACCTTTAGAAACTTCTCGCTAAATGCGAAGTGTCATGAACACGGCATCACGAGTCATTTATCGCGATGACGTCGGCCTACGTCACGCAAGCGTGTCGCCCAGACAAGGTCAAACGTAATGCACAACGGGTTATTTTCTTTAACCCGAGATCGCTTTGTAATCGCAATGCAGTACCTACCTCATAGCAGCTACGTAATCTTCAACAATATTATAAGATTTCCAAAAACAATAGCCTATCGTGTGACCGTGTAAGTTTATTCCGTTTGGTTAGATACCTACGAACTGAACTAACCTACTTACTTTTTAAAATAGTGGTACGATTTCACGTTTACCTCTTGTCTTATTTTCAAACTCAGTTGAATGAATTTTACAGCATTAATTATACAAATCGAATACCTACATAGAGAAAAAAATCTTCTCGGGCGGGGTCTCGCGGGTTCGAGTCAGGCCCGAGAAGATTCGTTTCCCTATGTATTCGATTCAAACTCAGTTTTTAAACAAAAAAATTATAGAGTTTAAATAAAAATCATTCTTCTAAAAAGACCCATTGTAATTGTTTGCCTTTAGTTCAGTAGGAAGGTACTTAATCCTGTAAAATTAATCTTCAATATTATGCGTTTTCCTAATGGCAATATACTACGACTTCCTTTATATTCTGTAAACAAGAAGGATTTCTACATTACGGAATTAATAAAACTAGAAACTATACACTCAATGATAACAATTAAAACTCATTATAATATGTATGACGTCGGCTATCGTCAAGAATAACAATATTATCACGTCGGCGCAATAAACATGTGTTCGTACACTGTAGCAGTTAGACTTACGTTAATGTAAACTACACCCGTTTTAAACTCATGGTCGAGCCTCAGTTAATACTGTTAAAAAATATCCCAATGAACCCGCCCCTTATTGGCCTATTGCCGTCAAGTGGGCACTTAGTTAAGGGCTGTATTTTTACTACATATCGGATTTAGAACAGCCCTATCCCTTAGTCGCTTTCTGCGACACTCACAGGAAGAGATGGGTTTTTAATAAACCAACACGGCAGTTAAGAGGACTTCCTAGCATCTGTTTCTCCATAGTACCGTTCTCCCCTTTTTCCTCCCTGAATATTGCTTCTAGAACCATATTTTTGCTTTCGTAAAATCAAGATTTTCTGTACGCATGTCCCTGTTATTTTATTTTTGTCGGCAGTCAATAAAATAAGAAAATATGATCGTCTAAAGATGATAAAAAATTACTAATTCTTACCGGCATGTTTGGAGGACTACCAGACAAATTCGAAGAGGTTTTAACGTTATAAAAATAACGGGAACATGGATACGCTATTTCCTAATTAAACGGGATCAAAAATATTTAAATCGGCGTAGTTTTCGCTGAAAAAACGGGAAATACGTAACCTCGATTTTGTACAAGAAAATTGTAATAAAATCGGTCTGAGCTGCGGTTATCTTTGTCGCACTCTACGGGGACAGGAATGAGACGGGGGCGACGGAAATAGTGGCGTTTAAATCACAGGTTCAGGATTATTCGCTAGCTAGGAAGCCCTCTTAATAATAAATGACTTCGTCTCTGTTTGTTGGTCTTTAATACATTCCTGAACAATTAATACCACTGCACGTTATTATGTGCATTCCTGGAAAAGTTTATTTACTAACTACAAGAAAAAAAATGTAGGTAAGTAAACAGTTACAACAAATTCATTTCATCTTATATATGAACGCTGCTATTATTAATATTTTATCAAATAAAAAAAAATAATCCAGACATCTGGTTCAACTAACTTTAATAAGAAAATGTATAGATAAAATCTGCGGTGACTTTGGCGCCAATAATTTATTGCTTGCCGACCACAGATGACCACAAACAGTCATAGATACCTCTATGAGCAATAAATAAAAATAGAATCATAAATGTGTCTAAAAAATATTCACTTATTTAAATCTATACTTAGACTTTTCCTGAACGTCAAGTTACGGTTAATAAGTTTAAAAAAGGATTAAGTTAAAAATCGTTTTAACCTATCAAACACCAACCGGTGAACGGGCACCGTGAGTCTATTGTTTATCTATTGTTCTATTTTTTGCGTGATATGTATTTACACAAAATAAGATTATTTTTCACAAAGTTGCACTTACAAAAAATGTATATAAGTACGTTTATCTGCATTCTAGGTACCATACTATGCTTAGCTGGAGTCTAGATGTCCAAAAAAATTACATATTTATTTATTTCGAAAAACATCGGAAAAAATCAAATGCTCAAGTGAGACTTGAACTCAAGAACTTTCCCTTACAGGGGAATGCTCTTCCAACTGAGCTATTGAGCCACACCTGAATCACTTCAAATTTTCCTTCTCTTAATATCCGTCTTTAAGGGCGAATTTACTTATTACTTTAACCTTACTCGATCATTAACAAAACAGATGTTATATAGATATGACAGTCTTATCGCCCAAGACAATCCCTTCCAGACAGTTATTAGTAGTTCTAGACTTTACACAGACTTCTTATGTCCTTAGTGATAACATACTAGCCAGTTCGTTGCCACAGTGATTGTACTCATTTTGTTCAGTATTAACCCAGGTGCGAAGTATCAATTGTGTAATCAGAGTGCCACGATTGCGAACATCGCGGTGCTATGCTAAGATATACCCACTTTTATTATTAAACTAGCTTTTGGCCATGGCTTCGCCCGCGTGGATGTCGGTTATCGCGACCAAAAATAGTCTATGTGCTTTCTCATGGTCTAATCCACCACTATACCAAATTTCATCAAAATCGGTTCAGTGGTTTAGGCGTAAAAGCGTAACATACAGACAGAGTTACTTTCGCATTTATAATATTAGTATGTATCAGCCATATTGTTAGGAGTTTTATACATGCATATGTAGATAATACTCATCATACGTGTAGGCAGATGTTACTAACACCCACATTTCATCAATAGAGTTAGGTACTAAACCAAAGCCCCTGAGGGAGCTACCTGGAACGTTCGCGATATGGACCAATTGTTATTTTGACAGGTCGAGATATGGACCAATCGCAATTTTGACCTAATGCGATTTGGACGGTTTGTCAGTCACTTGATCGTTTGCGAATTTGACCATACGCGACTGAACACTACCTGGAAACCAAAGAAATGCCTTATGAACCTATCTCCGGTTTCTGAGATTCAAGACGGTGTGCGGCTTTAGTCTGGTCAAGTCCGACATAACCGCTAAAAAAAGGTAGGTACTGGACTAAACCAGTATTGGCGCAAATATTTATGAATAATTTATAAGCCAATTGATGTTACTACTAATAATTAATTTATTTGTATGATTAGATCGGATTGTTGATTACCATTTTTTTAACTAATTGGGTGTACCATTATTTTAACTAATTTGGAAGATGAAATATATAGACAGATTTGCGTCATTTTCATTCATTGACATTCAAGGATAATAAAAAAATATAAAATGTTATGCTATAATAACACTTATAATTTGGTTACAATGTGTTTACAGGAAAACTCTAAAGAAAAACTCGCAATCAAAAATCATAATTGTATAAAAAAATTGATTGATATTTTAATGGGATGTAAATTAATTCAAAAGAAAAACAATTACAATTAATATCCATATAAGTATATTATATCTCCATTATTATTATTTTTTCTTACGAGTAACCTTCTTATTTTGAGAAACTAGAAAATACTGAAATCTATAAATTATAGAGCTGGCTTGTAAATGAATTCCTCTGCCGTGTTATAGCGCCTTTATCTCTTTCAATACATTCTCGATTACAGTGCATGAATAATAATGCGCAGTCCACATTTAAAACCATCTGAAAACGTACTTTGGTACCTACCACGTTGAAAAACATTCATAAATACGATTAGTATCTACGTCACTTGATTTCGAAATCAACATTATTTGCAAATTCGCGTTCAAGTTTTCGGCGAAACAAACGGAACGGGCATTTTTAAGCATTTTTTTTTTAAACGGCCTGAGAAATCGTTGCTTTTTATTTTTTCTCGCTCTTGTTTCTGGTTTGGTATCCGAAGTGTCCAGCCACCGCTTTGTTATTGCTAAATGGACATACTTACGAATAATTTGTGTTGATATAAACTAACCCATTTTTAAGGCATTTTTGATTGAAATTTTGTAGCTAATGGAATAAATACTGCCTGTAATTGTATTAATTTTGTCAAAAATACTTGAATACCAACCTGAATAAGAACCAAATAAATACGTTAGAAGCATCAAAACGTTTCCCATGAAAGTATTGAATATACCTACCTACTAGAAATAGTGCTAGCAACCTAATTTAAAACGAAACCAATAGTCTGTGAAAATGGCTGTTAAAACAAGAACTAAAATATTTCAAACAAAATATCTTTGACTCAAGACAATGTTCTTTTATACATTTGTCCCACATAATATTTTACGATACAGGCCATTAATTTTTTCCGCGTCGATGATACAGTGTAGTTTCTTGAATTATAATTTTTTTTTGATATGGAAAAAGAAATCAAAATGATCTATTTTATTTTTTAGAATGGCAAATGATGTCAATGTTGACTCTAAAATTCTGCTAATTTCAAACGTGCGTCGAAAATTTACTGTAAAGCAGTGTTCTTAAAAAATATAAACTATTTCAAAAGAAAGATCAGTGATCATAAACCAAGTCATATTTTTTAATAATGGCGCTATGAATATACTTGCCAAATGTAATTATTTCAACAGTTGATGTTACTTCATGTAAAGAAAGTATGGACGGGCACGAATTGGTGGAGGCGTGAGTAGAGGCACGTCGGCCGGCAGTCCTAATCGATAATGTTATTAGCAATTCACGTCATGCTGATTACATTGCGCAATTTTGAACGATTGTATCGTTAAATAAAAAAATATATAGAAAAAATAGCGCGCGTGATCTTTGAGATTAAAATTAGTACGCGCAGATTGAAATTGTAAATCATCTATTGCAAAATCGTAAGAAAATATTCCTGAATATACTGTCGAGAGCTATATTTGTAAAAAACTAATTACCGATATATTTTTTTTAAAGATGAAAAAAAGTAGGCAGACATACCTATGTCTGCCTACTTTTTGTGTGGCCAAGTGGAGTACCTACTCCACTTGGCCACTTGTCATAACCCCACATTTATGGCTCTTCAACTGCAGAAATGGATATTTCATGAATCATAAACAATATGCCAAAAATAACATCATTAGCAAACCCAATCCCGTGGTGGGTACCTCGTGACGTGGCGAAAAGCCAAAACCGCGTTTTCTGCAAAATGACAGTTACAAAAATATTTTGTTTTGAACCAACTCGAAGAGATAATATTGTTTATCTTCTCATAAAGGCGATTCATAATAAATACGTATCACTTTAAATACACGGAACTAAGGGACCGAATGATATTTACCTTCTGCCAAAAATACATATTCAAATGCTTCTTTTACTTAAGTGCTACGTAATTTAAGACTGAAATAAAAAATATGGTTAAAAAATCTGTCACATCATCATCTTGCCCGGATCATCAAGTAACATCATTTGAAAATTGTTATTTGTTCAAAATGAAAGATTAGTGCTTCTATCAGTGTTAAAGAAAAACCCAAATTCGGACCTGACGAAGCTAGAGTTGATCCACCATAAGTATATAGACACATCAAAAAATTCGTATATTTTTCTCACCATCATTCTTCGCGACTTTTCAATTAGGGCTAACTTTTCGCCAAACTATTTACCCTTTAGCTAATTACCCCATGTAGGTAAAAGTCCTGAAAAAAATATTTCGTAAAAAAAAGAGACCTTAACCTCAAAAAATACTCCAATAGATGCAGAATTTAGCTGATTTAGTCATTGCTGACATTTGTGAAAATTGGGCTTTAGAAGTGCCTGATTTTCAGTTATGATTCATCATTATCGAAAAAATCTCAGAAATGTTTTCATTGACATAGAAAAGACAAGACAGGATTAACACCATTTGTCGTTACCTAATTATTTATTTCTTTATCTTTACGAATCAGGTTATAAATAATACCAATGTTATAAATAATACCAATCATATTATTATCATTATATTTTGTCGCATTAATAGTTCATATAATACTTAATTAGCAAGGATTAAGGACGATGACACTTGATTGACTAAAAATGATAAAACAGTGACTATGTTTAAGCATAGACTGTATAAGTAGAATGATTATAGTAAAGTGAAATATTCACAATAACGAGTGCAAGATTAAAACTTTGTCCCTACTAGGTACTACAAATTATTTATTCCTATTTCAAAATAGAATTTAAGAACCCCTACTCCAAATACCGGTAAATAACTAATAATGATTATTGTAATATTATTTTACTAAAATTGCGTACGACCGAAAATCATAGCGAAATATGGGTGTTAATACACCTTTGCCCACCCCTTCGAGGATTTACTTGCGTGAGTATATGTATGTATACAATGTTTTTTCTTTTAAAATATGATTATTACCAACTTATATATTGTATATCGATATACGTTATAAAAAGGCTACACGTGGGTGGCAAATATGCTAACAGTAATCTTGACCAACCGCTCTGTATAATTCCACCGGAGTAATTAATCTCAGCTAATCAAATGTAATGGAAGTCGTTAATGATAATTAACTTCAAAGGTTAAGCAAATATTTCTCCAACTTTTATACGCCATGTTGATTTAATTGATGATGTTGTCACCCTGACTTCATTTTTATTTTATTTATGTAACAAAATTAAGAAGTGAAAGTAATTATCTAACCTACTGGATCACATTTATTTATTTTTTTACACGAATGCCCCAAAAAGTGTAACATTTATTTGTAGCGACTTTTAATGATTTTTAATAATATGTATCATGTTTTTTTTAAGTAACTACTCCATTAAGGCCTAAAATATAGTACTGACCTAATAAGGATTTGTATATGTTTTTTTTCGAAGTCAATAAAAAAAATATTAGCACGAGTCATACCTACGTAAGGTTTCAATACAATAATCGTTTTCGATAAGCAGAAAGGCTCACGTGTTGAAATCAATTAGAGTGCACACGCATCACGTGGACTGGCTGAACTTTCAAGCCGCCTTTCCACGGTCCGCGATTTCAGGGACACGTGTGCGTCAACGAGGACTGAAACCTCGCACCGTCGATATCGAATATCTGTCAAAGAATTATTTCAAATTTAGAATACACCATAAATTTTTTATTATACTTTTTTAAGTACAGGAAGTCATAAGGACTTCCTGTACTGAAAAAAAAAGAAAAACATTGTTATTTTATGCACGTTCGGGACTTCACGCGATAAAAACTTCCACTTACTTTCTGCCGACGTTTCGGGTGCGATGCTGCACCCGTGGTCACGACTTGACTGGCCGGCGAGGGTCGCGCGGTATGCGCGGAACATTTTTTGTGCGTCTACCCTCCGTTACTTTCAGAATGAAAGTAAGGCTGGCGACACACCACACTCACTACGTCAGTTTTGGACAGCACAGTGTTGTTGGGTTTTAGTGTTTTTATCACTGGATTCCACGTCCCGGATAGTTTGAATCCATCTTCCCTATTGAAATTTTTATACTTTTTAATTTCAATGGCTTCACGCACAATCCTAGAATAGTAGTGGCGATCAGTGGAGAGGACTTTGGGTTGATGAAGCTCAATCCAGTGATTGGTACCCGACTCAAGGTGTTCTGCAACTGCCGATTTATTAAACTGGCGATTTTTCACAGCTGCGATATGTTCTCTAACCCTCTCCGCAATAGTTCGCTTGGTTTGGCCTATGTAGGAACTACCGCAGCTGCAATCCACTTTGTAGACACCCGGTGTTTGCAGAGGTATGACGTCTTTCGACGTTCGCACGTACTTCGCTACTTTGGCGAACGGTTTGAATACGGTCTTGATGGAAAACTTCCGTAAACAAGATCCGAATGTGAAAGGAATAACGGACAAAATCGGATCTTGTTTACGGAAGTTTTCCATCAAGACCGTATTCAAACCGTTCGCCAAAGTAGCGAAGTACGTGCGAACGTCGAAAGACGTCATACCTCTGCAAACACCGGGTGTCTACAAAGTGGATTGCAGCTGCGGTAGTTCCTACATAGGCCAAACCAAGCGAACTATTGCGGAGAGGGTTAGAGAACATATCGCAGCTGTGAAAAATCGCCAGTTTAATAAATCGGCAGTTGCAGAACACCTTGAGTCGGGTACCAATCACTGGATTGAGCTTCATCAACCCAAAGTCCTCTCCACTGATCGCCACTACTATTCTAGGATTGTGCGTGAAGCCATTGAAATTAAAAAGTATAAAAATTTCAATAGGGAAGATGGATTCAAACTATCCGGGACGTGGAATCCAGTGATAAAAACACTAAAACCCAACAACACTGTGCTGTCCAAAACTGACGTAGTGAGTGTGGTGTGTCGCCAGCCTTACTTTCATTCTGAAAGTAACGGAGGGTAGACGCACAAAAAATGTTCCGCGCATACCGCGCGACCCTCGCCGGCCAGTCAAGTCGTGACCACGGGTGCAGCATCGCACCCGAAACGTCGGCAGAAAGTAAGTGGAAGTTTTTATCGCGTGAAGTCCCGAACGTGCATAAAATAACAATGAGTTTACACCGCGATAGCTTAAAAAAAAAAAAAAAAAAAAAAAAAAAAAAAAAAAAAAAAACATTTTAAAATTGGAATAATTAAATTAATATTGTAGAGTTTGTAAGGGTAAATGGATTGCTTATTATTTGGTAGGTTAAATGGATGGTTTATTATACAAAATTCAACAATATTTTCTCTTTGTCCACAGTATCGCGACACGCACCACCCAACCTTTCCACTTCGCCCTCGCAATCGTGGTCTGTTTGATATGGTTCAGCTATCCTGGGAACAGCAGTAATGTCCGCGGCTGGACCGCTTTGTACGTTGGTGCAGTGGGCACACATCTAGGAGCACAAGTTTGGATGACTCTTATCTCCGGTAAGCACTGTTTTTGTTTTTTAAAGAATATTAGAACCGAAGTTACTAATATTCCCTCTAACCCCTCCAACTAAGCTAAAATGCTTGTGATAGGAGTGGGTTCACGCCGGTAATGTAATGGCCAGGATCGAACCCGGGACTTCTCGATCGTAAGGCCGACTCCTTAACCACTAAGCTACCGACGCTTAGATTTAAAAATCCTCTGACATATTACCTGCTATTTTTTTATTATTTTATTTAAATTACTTTAGGACTGGGCTCTCGGCGGTAGTATAATGGCCAAGATTCGAACCCTGGCCCCTTCTATTGTAATACCGACTCTTTAACCACTAAGTTATTACTTATTTTTGTTCAAATTGTAACTGCAATGTAATTTTTTTGTATTCATACAATCAAGGATCAAGAAATTAAAAACAAAACATAACCATAAATTCGATTTCCTGTTACATAATTCAGTTCGGAAAGATGTATTATTTATAAATTACAATATTTCGAATTCTCAACTTCCACAATGAAACTCGTTCCTTTTTCGAAGAACTCTTACATTACGTTGGCGAGCATGCGCATTAAGTACGCGAAGGAATTGCCAGGGTGATTAAAATAAAGCCGGTCGTTCAGAAACACAAGTTTGTATGAAAGTATTTGGAGAAGGCGGAACAGTATAATTATAAAATTTGGGGAAGGCTTCCTTTGAAATACTTAAACAGGTTACTTCAATTTCTTGCGCGGCTGCGATACAAATGAATAAAATAAATCATTTTGCTTACATACAATTTTGTTTTACAAAAAGTAAGCCTTTCGAATGACTGTACTCGTTGAAAGGAATGGTTAATGAATTTCTCAGTAACTATTTATTGCTGTGTTCTTACAGTAATTGCTGCTGCAAATCAACATTTTAGAAAAGTACTTATATTCGATTTAAGTCATGATATTCCAATTTATATTTAAATCAACATGACTAGATGTCATAAAATAGCCATATTTTATACAACAACTTACAAAATGAGGTATTTTAAAGACAAGCCCAAGCCAAGCCATAGACGATAGTTAAGCACCATAATGAGAAATACATTTCCTTCAGCCCTTTCCTGTTTATACTTCAAGATAGGCTACACTTACAGCGATTTCAATGTAACACTTAATTAACAATCAATAAAATGTTAATGTACAGGAATAAGGAAACATATTACCAATATTAAGTAATTAAATTAAGTACATTGGAAATCGGTCCTATAGTTTATTATTTCTAACTTCAGGCACAAAAACGCAGTCATTTTAAACCTCTGCCATTCATTTTATCAAATAAAGCATATTGCACTTGCACAGATTATATTTTTATAAGCGATGCAAAATGTTTTAATTTCTGCAAACTTTTCCGCCAATCAGACTCTACTTTTCTTTTAATTTATATGTACCTAAATCAACCAGGACCAACCTTCAACTCACGATCGCAGGATAAAAAGAATTATTATAGGTAATATATTATTTTGTCTAGTCTAGTCTCACTTAGCAAGCTGTAAAGCTGTTTTTTTTTTATACTTCCTTTTTTTCTCTCTCTCTGTAGGCGCCGTCAATTTAATTTAAAGCCTAAGTAATTTGCATTTTAACGATCTTTACTCGGCATCCTAAATGGACAACCGGTTGGTCAAGTATAACCAAATAACGATGCAGTTGTTGCTAAGCTCAAAAATCTTTTAACTTATGTTACATTGAATGAGCAGTTTTCTAGTAGGTATTTAAAGCTTTCCTAAAGACGGGCTAGATGGCGCAGTCGGCACTTTTGGTAAGAAGAGTGTGCCCTAATCCATTAATTTCGTAATGTAATTTCTTGTGGAATCAAATGTTTTCTGTATGTATGAACAGCACACCGCATATTGAATATTAGTTACGTATTACTGAAAGCAAAGATTATTGTATTTACTACAATGTATTATTACTTATCTAAAATTATGTAGGTATCAACTTTTTGAAGTTGCAATATTACATACAAACATACATGAACGCTTCAGAAGCAGCAAATAATCAAATTGAGACATTCGTTCAGTTCTTTCTTGCCACAGACTAAATTGGCCTCCACAATGCAAATTAAAAAAACTACCAAAAGCTATGCTAGCGCCATCTCTTGATGATTTTAAAAACCAACTGATTATGTACCTACTGGAAAACTGCTCATTATGTAACTAAAACCATAGAGTTTGCATATTTTACGTGTGATTTTATTAATGTTGTGTTAATGTGTTAAAATTTATTAATTTCCGAACGAATTACAGCTTATTTAAACGTCATTCATTCGTTGACCCTCACATGTTCAAATTAATTGATTGATTCAACAATAAAACGGTTACTTTCGAATCTTTCAGATTTTAATAGTTAATAATATAACATGTAGGTAATTAACTCCGCTACTTAATGATTTCACGTTAAGAACCGGCTGCTTCAAAGCTGTACAAGGTTTCAAAACGCATGCCTAATGAAATAAAGATTATGTATGGGTACTTTATGATCACTAATAAAAAAAGAGGCTGAAGTGGTGTCCTTCAGTCTCTTGCAAAGCATTATCTTAGAGTCTGGTACTTGCTTGGCCGGCGTTCAAACCCTCAACCTTGATACCTGAGGATAGCATTGATTTCACTACTATCCGGCCCTGATGCTAGAACAAAAATATTTTCCTAACATCAGTATATTTACTAACACCTTCCATTGCTCTCAACAAGGTCTATGACCTATGAGTCCTATGACACATCTTCACCAGATTGTGAACATTACGTGACTCGTGACCGAATGACATAATGTCTTCCGGTCTCGTTCATATCAATATGACCTCCACTTAATGTCCCCCTCATAGCCCCTGTAGTCATTAACTATGTAAAAAGACAAGGGGAGCAGATAGAAATGGATATACCTGCTGGTTTAGTTGAGGCATTATTTGCTCTTTCAGGCTTCCAGTTCCAGAGGCACTTTGTCTCTTAGAACCAATACGCTGCTTTCCTAGTCTTTCTATTGATTCGGATTATCTTAACTTTTATGGAAGCGTCTGATATCTGACCATATAACAAGAGCCTAGTCCGTTAATTAAGATGACCAGCTCACAAAATGAGGTTGGCTTGGTAAAGACATCATAAAATTCAATTCTAAATTTAAATTCTGTAAGGAAAAATAATTACTTTTTTCGAAAAGCAATTTCATTCACCTAACTTTTTTTTTAATTATTTAACAGCTATTAGATACAAGTCCTTATAGCCTAAGAACCATTTATTCAAGTGTGGCCAGTCAAAACATTATTTATATTATTCTGACAGTTGTGTACTAACTGTGATTTTCTTTTCCAGGTATAGTGCTCTACTTCTCGCTGCCACGTCATGAATTCGGCCGCGTGCAGACAATACTGTTCCCCGTGTACTACGCCTTCAACGCTATTGTCAGCCTTCTAGCACTTCTATCTTACTACAGAATACAGTGCCTCACTCAGTTCCAGAATACAAACTGGATACAGGTAAGATGCAATGCATTTGTAACCATAATTTAATAGACATTAAGCTCCAATTCGGCTACTCTTGAGATCAAACCCTGGAAAGAAAGCTTATTGATTTTTCTGACGGTGTAATTTTATTATTTTACAATTGTACACGGTTTGTGAGAGTACTTGGCTTACATCCCTTTCTTTCCATTTCCGCCATTTTCTCCACTAGTCGGTCTCCTTTTCTTTTCGCTGATGACTCTGATGGTTCAAGGATACTTCCTTGATCACCATTCCATTTTTGCTCGTTCCCCTTTGTTTAACACGATACAAAAAAAAATAAACCAATGCCATTTCGAGGACACACTTATCATTTTATTGAATAACCGTTCAAGACGTGATTAATAAAATAAACTGTTTTTTATTACGTAATTTACATATTCAATTAAAAGTTGCAGATTATTAAGAATAAAGTAAATATTATTTTTAAATGCTGCTATTGTTTTATAATCTGTTCCATAAATAGTATTTCAATGATACCAACTTACCGACGCCTCAGATTTTCGCGCGAAAAAGCGCTATTGACACTAATTTTATTTTATTGGCATCATATCGAATTATATGCTTAAATGAAACTTAACAAGCGAAAGTTAATTAACTTTCAATTTATTTTGTATGGTCGCGTAAGTCCAAAAATATTGACAAATGCAAGCCTGTCTTGTTGTCCTCCGGTTGTTTGAATGGATATACCTATAAACGGTTACTGTTACTGGAATCGCTTTGATACTTAGTATCAAAGTTTGCTTGGACTGAATTCATAACGGTTACTCGGTCGCCATCGTTCAAGATTTGAGAAGACAGCTTTTGATTAGTGCAGCCATCAACATAATAGATTAATGTATCATTGTGTTAATGCATCTATACGGATTGTTTCAATAAGTCGGAGGAATGTCATTCACGCGTTGCCCACCAGATAAAATCTAAAGAACTAATTAATCTATTCGTGGAGGCAAAGAGATACAAAGAGCTGGTATATCTACTCTATATCATAGACACATTGCATAAATAAATGAACGAAACAGTGATTCACAAGTATATTGCCATAATAACTGTAAACTATAAAGTTTATTTAGAATCATTGCCAATTAGTTTGACGTCTTCTCCAATTAGCACGATATTGTAACTTATATGCGTTCAATGGAAGTAAATGAGATAATATAGAGGTGTATGACCTTGTTCATACAATCACTATCAAGGCTTATTAGAAAATTTACAACATACCTATTTCAATCTTTTTACTTGACGTTTTATTGTAACTTTTAATATTTTGTGGTTTGTGTGGTCAGCAGTAGGTAACAGGTAAAAGGTGTACATACTTGTCTGCCTTCTAAGTGATATTTAAAAAAAATTGTAATCAATCCTCTACTAACCATAGATCCTTAGTATTATGTTATCTGTGCCATAGATATCAAATCCTCGTCAAGTAGAGTAGAATCTACTACCTATATTTACTCTGTGATTCTGACAGACATTTTGGCGCCAAGAGCGTATTACGAACATGAGTCAATTTATTTATAACTTAGCGATGTGCATAATAAATTCATTAGTCACTGATAAGACAATCGTTATACACTATCATTGATCGCTATGTTATTAATAAGGCGAATTATACAGGCTACCTATAGATATCTATTCGAGCTTCGATGTAAATTTTCTAGAAACTGAATTAGAAAAATAAATTTTACAGAATGTGTAAAAGAAAAATCTTGACAAAACAACTTAATCCATTGATTGATTAAAGACACAAGAAACACGCGAGTTCAGTGCCATACTACAGGGGCCGTTTGCAGGTCATAAAAAAGATAAACAGAGCTAATATTAGAGTGAATCATTAAGCAATTTATAGAAAAAATAGGTGTGCAAAAATTGCAAATAAGGTGAAAACCTTGACTCATTGTATTTTTAATCTGTGGACATTCACAGATTATAAATTACAAGATAATGTATGTAATGGACAATCAAGGATTTTTTTTAAAAGGTCAACAGATTATCTTTATTTGGATAACTGACAGATTAAATGAGGGCTTAACAAATAGGCGCCGTTTTTTTTATTCAAGGAACCGGATATAAGGAAGTAAAAAAACTAAAGTAAATATTTCATGTAATGACAGGATAGGTCAGTTATGTCACGTAAATCACGTCTTATCACGCAAACGGAACAAATCATTATCTTAACTGCTATGATAACACTAAAAGCTTCCGTGACATGCGCACACTTGTTCCTATAATCATAGATTATTTAAGGGCAATGTTAAATAGCATACATATTCATGCTTCACTATTTGAGGAGATAGGCAGAGCTGTTTTAACAACCTCATTTCGCCAACTATGATTATCGGTCCCATTAGCGATTAAAGTTCAATTTTAAATGACTTTACAGAGTAATTGAAAAAGCGTATGAAACTGTTTTCATTCCATTTTCGACTTTACGCGTAGCCGGGGGCAAAAGATAGTAGTTATATATAAATATTATTAAATGTACCTTCTGTTTGTTACAGTTAGCGCTGCTGCTAGCCGTGTTCAGCATAGAGTCGTACGTTCGACTGCGCCTGGTGCGGCCCATGCTGCGCGCCAAACACATCAAGACACAAATGGAGGAGGCTGCCGGTAGTGGAACTGAAGTGAGTACCACTTGAAAAATAAACTTCAGTAGTGTCAGTAGACTTGACGAATCCGAACTATGTAAATTTACCGAATACATAGGGAAAAAGAACAAACACATCGGGCGTGTCTCGGTAGCCGAAATGATCAAGGCATTCCCCCTGTAAGGGAAAGACTGCGGGTTCGAGTCCCGCCCGAGATGATTCTTCTTTTTCCCTAGGTATTCGATTTGTATAGTTAGCATACTTAATGCTGTAAAAATTCATTCAAATATGTAAATTTATATATTTATTTGTGTATGTATAGTATGTAAATTTCTGGTAATACCTGTGTATTTTAAGCTATTATAAATTGTGAAAGTACCTACGCCAAAACAACTACCATTCAATTCCTACAACCATACCTAATGACCATCCAAAGGTTGCCTGGTAGAAATCACTTAAAGCGATAAGGCCGCCTTTATACTGTTTCCGTAGACATCTGTTTTTATATTCTGTATTTTTATGGTGTAAATAAAGTATAAATAAATAAAAAAAAATAAAAAACTAATAATAAAATAATAAGCTTGATGATTCAAAATACTTGACGAGTTAGTACGTTCACAGACTTGATCGATCATATCTAAAACCTAAATGAGAAAAAGGAAGCGTCGGTAGCTAGTGGTTTAGGAGTCGACCTTATGATCGAAAGGTCCCGGATTGGAATCCTGCATTATACTACTGACGTGAACCCATTCCTAACACAAACAATTTAGTTTAGCTGGAGGGGTTAGAGGGAATATCAGTGATTTCGGTTCTAATACTCTTATAAAAAGAAAGAGGATTAGCCCTTAAAATTGACGAATTTTCGAATTACTTTATTATTGCCCGAAGCACCTTTCGCGTGGATATAGCAGGTTATCGCGATCAAATACAACACAGCCTATGTCCTATCCCCAAGTCTGGTATATCACTATACCAAATTTTATTAAACCTATTCAATGGTTTAGATAATAGTGTAACAGACAGACAGACCGACAGGCTGAGTTACTTCCGCAATTAAAATATTAATATTAGTATGGATTTAGAACGCACAAATAGGTACTTATACACAATTTTTAACAAAATTGCATCAGCTAGTTCTGTTATCTCCATATTCTGTTCGATTGTATCTTACCTTCAGATAAAGTGGGCTACGCACGTACCAACATGTTAAACTATTCCTATCTGAACGGTCGGATAACATTGTCAATCCGATGTCAAGTTCTGATTTATCAGATCATTTGATAAACATAGGGAATACGCTTTTGAACGTAGTATTTGAAATCTTTAGATATTAAATGAGAAATATTTTTCGTTAGCAATCTTGATGAAAAAGATTCCCAGCTTTCTTGAAAATATAGACGTACGTTAAAATAGTAATCTACGAATATAAATTATGACTTCTGTGGCGTAGTGGTAGAGCATTCGAGTGCTACGCCGCCGGCGCGCGGCTTCGATTTCCGCTCAATGCAAATATTTTTATGTATGAATACCTATGTAAATTTGCTTAGGTCTGGGTGTTTTTATGTATAAACATGTAGATATTATGTACGTATTTAAAAAAAACATCAAAGTATGTATCGTGTGATAACGCTGTACCTACTCATTTTTGTTAAAAAATAAATAATTATTATATTAATCATTATCAATCAATAAATTGATTATGCAAGCCATTCATTCAAAAAAACAGCATTCGTAATAATAATAAATAATAATAAATATTCCACAACATTCTACACAACATCTAGACCCATGGTAAGCTTTTATAGCTTGTGTTATGGAATCTAGAATGCGGATAAAGTTACTTATATACTTTTTTTTTGTAAATACATACATACTATACATAGAAACACCCAGACCAATGCAAATAGCCGTATTCATACATACAAATATTTACACTGAGCGGGAATCGAACCCGCACCTCCTGCGTGGCAGTCGCGTGCACTACTGCCACGCCAGAGGCTGCCACCTAATCCTAATCCCATGACAATTAACTAGCTTGTATTATGGGATAAAGAAAGAAGCTGTTTACGATAACGTCTATGTTACTACTGAGGATTTTTTATTTTATTCAAATATTTAGCCCCATTTACCAGCTCTTGTAGAGTCTCAAATGAAATCATATCCTAGATGTGCCCTTTTTCAATCAGCTGCTTTACTAAAACATTGTTTCTTTGTTCCAGGTCGGTAGCCTAGTTCTAGGCGAGCTCGCACACTGTCCCCGGTACCTACGCGTTCTGAAGTCCTTCAGGACCCTCCACTCGAGTATAGCCATGGGCACCATGATAGCACTCGGCTGTTCTCTATACTCCACCATGATCATAGTCGACGCGATGTGCCGCTAGTCGAGTTTGTCCCAACACTAATGGAACATATTTTTATTTGTTCACATGCTGTGTAAATTATTCGACTAAAATTTAATTACAAATCTACGTTTGAAATTAACGTGGACCTCCTAATAACTTGAAAAGTTATGTTTATAGGCCGGGAAATTTAAAAAGAAAGCTACAGAAGCTGTTGTTTATAACGGCGTATTTAGTAATACGTCTTTTTTGCTGGATAAAGATTAAATGTTGCAACATGGTGGATTTTTTCTTTCTGGGCAAGTATAATAATAAGATTTTTTAAATCCACATGTGCCGTTTTGCAACTCACCTATATTATCTAATGGTTTTTATAAAAATTGTGAGTTTACATAGCATGGAATCACTGTTATAATGTCAAGGGTTGATTTTGATAATGCATTAACTTTCATAGTTTGAAACCACTCTATGAAAGTTTGTTCTTCAACGTTTTATAAGAAACGTTATTTTTATATAGTATTAATACGAGTATGTAGTAAGAATTGAAAAGGGTAAGGAGAAGAATTATAATAAAAGCAGGCGCTGGTCGCACGCATTGTTTCCTAGCGAAACTTGAAAGTGAATGTTCCAAATTTTAGTGTAATTATTAAGAGATGCCGTAGCAGAGGCGACTGAAGCGCCTTCTTTAGTATTAAGTCTTATAAAAACCTGTAAGAACTTATTTGTGAATCATAACATCGATTAAGAAAGATATTAACATAATATTGCCAGATTAACAGGTTCTAGAATAGTCTAATAACAAAGCAAACCCCCTAACTCCATGTGGACACTTTTCAGGAGACCCTTAAAATGTTGTTATATTTTTTTGTAAACTTCGACGACCTATTTCCGAATAGCAGTTTATGAATAGAATTTTGATTAAATCGGAGTTATTATTTTTGCAAATCAGGCCCTATTTTTGTTAAAGTATACACAATGTGAGTCAAAAAATGTTGTTTATGAAATGTGGAGTTAGCGAGTTTTGCGAATAAGGTATTGAAATAATAATCATATTCTTGCCAATGATGCAGAATGTCGGCCAGGTAGCCGACAGCAGCCGGCCCATCTCTAAGCTGCTTGATTGTATAATCAAACTCATGTTGTTTGCTCTCTAATTTCCTGCAATACTGCCATAGTATAGCACTAAGTGTAGTAGTAATAAGTAGTATAAACTCTCGCCAATGCATTTTGTGCATTCCAAACGTTAGATGCTCCTTGAACGCAGGAAGTTACGAGCACGCAACTTTTGTGACGTTTTTGCGTTAACAATATACTTATGACGTTGTTGCCCTGACATTTTCTCGATTGTAGCTGAGGGCTATGTTATATGAAAGCTAATGCTTGCCAAAATATAGATATAACGAAAGTGGAGATTATATAATAAATTTTTCAAGAGGACACAAAAAACAAAGACAGAATTTTTTTACAATCATTTATAACCCTTAAAAGTAACAGACATGTCAAATACCTTCTCACAGTAATTTGGACACATATGTGTTCCATTTTTCTTATTTTGGTTACATCTAATGCGCTAAAGTTTTATCGTTGTTACGACTGAATTGTCTAGTCAACGACGACGCGAATGTAGGTAAATCTCCGTTTTATATCGCGCGTCAATGATAACTGACCTCTAAATATTTCATTTAAACATATTTATTTAACAATAAATTTGTTTAAATGACAATTTTTAATGTCAAGCAGCTTACGCCTAACTGGCAGAGGGTTTGTTTAGCTAATTTCAAGTAATTTAATTTTATATAATTAATAATTTAGTGTAGTAAATAGTATTTTTATTTAATCAAAATATGTGAATATTATTTTGTTAGTGATTAGACTACTGTTTACTTAGGTTACTCTATTCGAAAATGATCTGAGTGTTCACGTGGAATAATTATTATTTATTTGTGACGAGAACGGGAGAAGTATTAAAAATAATAAACGTGTAGAAAAATACAATGATTATGACATAAACAAGCTTTTTTTTTACTGTGCACTTTAGAGTTTAGAGGCGATTCCTTTTCTGAATTGTGACGTTTTTCCATGGATCCTCTTGGGATATACTGGTGGTCACAATCAATACCCACCTCAGTTTTATAAAACAAATTATAATATTTTCTAAAAATGGTCTTGCTGATCGTAAAATATGTTTGTACATAAGTAAGTAATTAATTTATATTGGCTTGCGATCTTAGATACTGGGTTGGATATTCCCAAGTTACATAAGCAGAATGTTATTGATTTTCTCTGATTACCTAAGACATCCGCACAACGGTATAAAATCTACAAAATTCGAGTGTAGAATCTTTTAGGTGGAATTACAATCTTCAGTAGGTATACAAACTAATTGAGCTACATGAATTGTATTACATGTACCTACTTAATGGAACTGAATGTCCTTCTTCCTGCAGTCCCGAGTCCTTTAAGCGGGGCGTGAAAAGACATCTAATGAGGCCGTCAATCTGAGTGCCACCACTGTTAACATGGTACATGTTTGCGATGGTGACCCTCTCTCCGAGACTTTGCCTTTAGCATAACACCAGGCGAGGTGAAGTCAAATTGACGTGTCATAGATAAAAAAAATGTGACTTTCGATCTTTTTACCAAGTAGGTAAGTAGGTATGTTGGCTAAATAGATCCTATCTAGTAGATCCAGATAACAGATAGAGGCAGTCTACTGTAGATAAGTCATTTCGTTGTAATGGGATTTGAAAGCTTGAATATAGTAGGTAAGCAGACGCAGACGAAGGTTTACAGGACCAAAACCTATTTTAAATGCTGGGTCCTCCAACAGAACTGTATAAAGGACCCCATCAAGATCTTCAGAGCGTAACGTGAGCCATATCTCGCCTAGAAATCGGCACATTTGCTGATGGACATCTCATTTGCTCCACTCGACTCTGCGCATCGTGGTAGATGCCTGTGGTCAGATGGACACAGCCATATCATATCTCGACTGTGCTGTGTGTGATGAGTATCTGAAACTAAATACGGGAGTACTTCTACTGCCAGTGGGGACGCCGTTTGACCGGCTGGGTGATCAGCCCTTCTATGTGGGGAAATTTCACCCTTATAACAATTGCCATACCTACTTACATGTTTTTAAAGCAACCAGGATCGACAGCTTAACGTGCTCTCCGAGGCGCGAAATGCAAATAGGTACTCGACACATATTCATGCATGACAAATATTTGCACTGAGCGGGGATCGAACCCGCGCCTGCTGCGTAGCGCGTTCACTGCCGCCACACCACGGAAGCTTTCGAATACGGGAGTTAGTACCTTATTGTGTTTAGGCGACGCCTAACCGTTCTTAATAATATAGGTACCTAATACATCGGAAATGCGTGAGATTGCGTTAGATATTAATTTATTGACAGGCGTCTCGTTCCAGCGGCGGTTGAAATGCAAATACTTTTTGTAATTTACCTAAATAAATATTCCACCATTCTCATTTCACCTACGACCACTGTAACAAGTTTGTACCTACGAAGTAAACCATATTAGCTAATGAAATTAAGAATACCTACAACAACACAGATTAATTTATAGTGGCAAAGTAGATAGTATTTCCATCTATTAGAATAGAATTGTAATTTAGTATAATTCCTAATTCATGATTTAACCAGAAAAATTAAAGTAGGCTAGTACCAGCATCGGTTGACAGAATTCTAAAGTATTAGTAAAAGACTCACTAAAATACTGTCCATAAGTATGTAGGTAGGTACACTTATTCCCTAACTAACTTGTACCTCAGAAATGGATCGGGGTGCTCTGCAATGTAGTGAAGCATTTCCTTTCCTGGCTTTACTGGAGAGTAGAGTAGGTATAGCATTTGGATGATTCAGAAATTTTTAAACGACGGTCCACATCAGTTAAGGATTAATTTTGGTTTGCTACCTTATTGTTGTGTTGTGTTGTGAATGGGTTAACGTTTTTATTGCGCACAAAACACTAAAATGCGATTTTAATTTTATTCATATGCGCATTAGGGCGTTTTAAATATTCTAAAATATTTTATGTTTGTGATGTTTTTTGTTATTTAAGTTTTATTACCAATATTTCAGATATAGATATTGTAATTTTGAAAAGGATTATGAATTTTCATCTTTTAGTGTAATAATAAGATAAAAAAATTGTGAAATGGAATGTAAATTTATCTGTCATTCATGACCAGATGATCGAAACGTCAAAATTGTCAATTATGACCTTACGTGGTTTTATATTATTTGAGATTAGAAATTTTGTTACAAAACACGATGAAATCTGAATCATTTAAAGTAATTACAGAGATTTTATCGCGGAACATATGTTACAGTGAACGTCGCAGTCATGTTGTTTATAGGTAGACCGAGCGAAACTGAAAACATGAAGTGCACATATAAATGTAAAATTAAATCAAAAATGCTCGTAGAGAGGTTTAAAACTGTGTTAATATTATCTAGCGTAGTGTGTACATTGGCTGTCGTGATATCTCTGCACAAATTGTTGAACTACGAGGTAAAATACGCAAAGCCATTCGCACCTATACCAGATGGATTGTACGGTAATTATTTGGAGCCTATTACTGAGCAGAACGCGGATCCACCGCCTCCAAAATCTTATGATAAGACCCGAGATGCGGAGGCTGTAGTTTCACTAAACGCTGCTTTGGAGATGAAGAAGGTAGGCAAGTCAGATAAAGCTTTAAAACTGTTCCAACATGCCTTTGCCCTATCACCAAAACATGCTGACATACTAAACCACTATGGGGAATTTTTAGAAGATACAAAAAAAGATGTTGTGAAAGCCGACCAGCTGTACACTCTAGCTTTAACAAATTACCCAGAACACACAGGTGCTTTAATGAACAGACAACGTACTGCCAGTATAGTGGAAAACTTAGACCGAGATGTACTGCGAAAAATTGAAGAGAAACGGGATGCACTCTCATCAATACCGGAAAACAATTCAGCGTTACGCAGAGCTAAGAAAGAAGCATACTTCCAACATATTTATCATACGGTAGCTATTGAAGGCAACACAATGACATTGCAACAGACTAGAAGTGTTTTAGAAACTAGGATAGCAGTCTCTGGAAAGAGCATTGATGAACATAATGAAATTCTTGGTTTGGATGCTGCAATGAAGTATATTAACCAAACATTATTGTACCGTTTACGTGATATAAGTATGGGTGATATCTTGGAGATACACAAAAGAGTGTTAGGGCATGTGGATCCCGTAGAAGGTGGTACGTTTCGGAGAACTCAAGTTTATGTCGGAGGCCACATACCTCCTGGGCCATTGGAGATACAGAGGCTTATGACACAGTTTTTAGAGTGGCTAAATTCAGAAGATGCATTAGATTTGCATCCTGTGAGGTAAGGGTCTCATATTTTTTGAAGAATCCATCATCATCATCATCATCATAAACTCACGCCTGTATTCCCCGAAGGGGTAGGCAGAGGTGCTAGCACCCACATTTCGCCAGTTTATGTTTAGGTCCCAATGTAATAGGTGGCGAGCCTATTGCCATCAACCGGGCACTTATAAACCTGCGATAAATACACACATAACTTCGAAAAGCATCGAAGAGTCATTGGTGTGTGCCATGGTAAACCTGGGACCGAAACCCGAGACCTCGTCTCAGCAGTCCATTATCCATACCACTATGCCACTAGGCTCTCCATCCAATTTTTGAATAATAACAAAAGTGGTAAAAAATGGCCTAATGAAAATCCCCTTAACTAAGAAATAGTTTTTCTGGTTCAAGTCATTTATTAAATAGTTCCCAGGAACTACATTAAAGTCACACATATAAAAAATATTTATGAAAAAAATTTCACAAATACTTTTTAACAACTGAATAATATACTGGAAATTATCTAATGCCAATTTAACAATCATAGACAAAGTTATTAACCACAATTTCTTTTTCAGATATGCAGCTCTAGCACATTACAAATTAGTCCATATTCATCCATTCATAGATGGAAACGGCCGCACCTCACGGTTACTCATGAACCTCCTACTGATGCAGGCGGGATACCCCCCAGTGATTATTGCCAAGCAGCACAGACACCTGTACTACCAACATTTGCAAACTGCCAATGAGGGTGACGTCAGACCCTTTGTGAGGTTAGTTGAACCTTTTTTAAACACACACATAATCACCTCTTTATCCTCGGAGGGTTAGTGAATGAACACCCATTTTTTTCCCCCACCAATGAATTGAGAATCCCAACGTAGGTTTCTGACTCTAGTATGCATTCCTAGTGTAGGATAGGGACTCTTTTGTCCGGCCTCTTTTTGGGGCATTATGAAAACATGGAAGAACTTGCAAGCAGGCCTCGATTGCCAGTTGCAGGTGATTACTTTTGGAAACTGTTTATATTTTAATAGTGTATTCTCGAATACATAGGGAAAAAGAATCTTCTCGGGCGGGACTCGAACCCGCAGTCTTTCCCTTACAGGGGGAATGCCTGACCAATTCGGCTACCGAGACACGCCCGATATGATTCAAATTTCCCATCTTATACGTCTTTAAGGCGACGTGGCGTCATCTACCGATTTTCTTATGAACTATCGGAATCAATGAATGATGTTACAATCATTTTTAAACATTGATTTTTGATAACTGCGCCTTAAAGACGTATAAGATGGGAAATTTGAATCATATCGGGCGTGTCTCGGTAGCCGAATTGGTCAGGCATTCCCCCTGTAAGGGAAAGACTGCGGGTTCGAGTCCCGCCCGAGAAGATTCTTTTTCCCTATGTATTCGATTTGTTTAGTTAGCATACTTAATGCTGTAAAAATTCCTTCAACTAGTGTATTGTGTTCTTTTTTCTGTTTATTTGCATTTAATATTCAATTGTATTGTCCAATGTCCATTATGTGAAAACTTTTAGCATTTCCATAGTTTAACGCACTAATCTCAAGAACTTCTTCTTCGAATTGAAACAATCTTTTTATTGTATTATATAGTTCTTTTAGGCTAAACGGACTGATAGTAATCATAATTGTTAACAAATCCAGCAGATTCTTTGAAAAACTTCTGGCATATGTGGCTGTGATACAGGGTTTCAAAGTATGCCATGTATGGGATGGATCGACTAGTTAATCTATAAGGCCTCTAGGATTTAGTAACTGTCCATTATCAAATTCTTCGTTTATCACAGGTTCATTGCGCAATGTACAGAGCGGACACTGAACCTGTACCTCTGGGCGGCCAGTGAGTACTCCCACATGGTGCCCGCGATAGGGGAGCCCCACATCCTGACAGGAGAAGACATGGAGGAAGACCTATTGTGAACTTGACAGGGATGTGCGCCGTCAGTATTATTGTGAGACACCTTTGACAAAATATGGATGTAGCTCATGTAGCCAGGGTTTTTCTGGGGGTAGGGGTTAGGTTGTTTTAGGAACCTTCCTCGCCATTTGGTTGAGAGCTTAAAATAAGAGAACTGTAGGTGAAATGACATTGTTATTTATATGAAACTTACAAAATATGCATTTGTAGATAATATTTCTCAACATATTTGAACCCCAAAAACAGGGGTCATAATTTTAAATATGATAGAGATGGACCCCGAAAACACTCCTCTTGGCTACGCTTATGCCAAGGTGTCTCATGCCTTGTAGCCGTCATTAACCTACCTAGTAACTATAGAAATCCTTGAATAGGTATAGTAAATTGAGGTTTTATTTATTTTTTGTATAATATAGCTTAAATAGTACTCGTTAGAGCATAATATCTGTACAGGTTAGATGAATGATATTGCCACGGGGCATAGTGTAGAAATATTATTTTTTTATAAAAGAATTACCTAATAGAACCAAATTTATTGGTTTTGATACCTTCTGAGTGCAGATACCTTTGCAAAATTAAATCAACAGATATTGGCGAATTGTCCCCATTTTAAAAATCGGTTTATATTTAATTTAACCAACATTAACATTTGGAGATTTTTAACAACTGCCGGATTTTTATTGTTCATTTTATACTTACCTAAAAAAATTCATACCTCAGGGGTGTTAGAATTTTGCTAATATACTTAGCAAGGAATTCCCTCCATCTCCATTATTGCCCGGGACAGGTAATATTCTTATTGCACAAAGCATTTGTACACACTTAATAATATGTGCTAAAGGATATCTCTTTCAACCCTTACATCCTTTACCTAGTTTTCATACATTACTGTGTGCTTCCCGGCTTTTCCGAGAACGTGGTCTAATTAGCTCAAATGAAATCTTAGTATTTATATTATATCTTCTCATCCCATCAGTGTTAATCCCTCTACCATCAAACGTTTAAACGGCTTAAAGTATATTGTGGCTTAGAGAAGCAACTGCCTTCTGATCCTCAACCCCGAGAGAGCCTGGGCCAAAACCTCGGCTCTAAAGGTTTTGGTGAGTTCACATATATCCATTTTTAATTAGTACTGGTAACCTAAATTACGACTCGGACCTTCGAGCTTAAGCTAAATTATTTATTAAGAAGTGTGTTCACGTCGGTAGTTTAATAACCGAAATGTAAACCTGCGACCTTTCAATCGCAAGTTCATTTTAGGCACTACACTACCCCCCCTTGTTCCATTAGTATTTAATATTGTAAGTAGAACCTTGTGGTGCATTTTAAATTGTAAATAATATTTTGTATTAAACTATAGATATATTAGCTTCCATTTGACTAAGCCTGCTGGCAGGTTTTGGTAACGGCCTATATTGTACAGCTGTTTTACTGTGTTGTTGTTCATTGAAATGAGTGTATAATAACATCAATTGTTTTGCATATTTGCTACAAACTATAATACAACAGTTGAGAATAACAATTACTGCAGATTTAAATTAAGCTAGCTATCGCGTGTGTATTAATTTAATCATCATTATCAGTATTCGTATTCCATTCTCTCCATATTGGGTAGGTTTATAAGACTCATCACACATAAACCCATGCAGGGTTTCGTCACATCGGCCTGTGGCCGCGGGAATTAGGGTCGCCACACAAGACAACACTCGCATTGCCCGTCACGAGCCGCGTGCGAGTGGCAGGTTATAAAACCTATAGAATAGTACTGAACTCCGCATTTGCTCTCACGAGTCGACGCAGGTACGTATATGACGTTTATGATGGTATGGTGTCAATGTGACAATTGGCGGAGTGTCGTGAACGAGTGCGAATGCGGTCATGTGCGGCGGAGCCTAGCGTGTGCCCTAGAAACGATGTCCCTGAGACAAACATAGGTGACCCCCTACTTTTTGTTGGGTCGGGGATGCAAATCCTCCTCTCCCTTCCCGGGGCCTGCTTCTGTTAGGATGATGAGTAGACTAATGCTAGGATGATGCTATAGCTTACTTTAAATCTGCGATTAATTGTCTTGTGGTACGATAATATGGTAATACGCGTTCCATACTTACTACGAGATTTCTCACGCCAACGCACGGTGTAGACAGCTGTTGTAGGAGTGAGGATTCTTAGAATAAAATTTATTTAATAAACTGTTTACCTAATCCCCTAAATTAATGATAGTTAGATAAATGTATATATTATATTGTACAAAAGGCTTTCCGTTCCTACATTACACGCTCTAAGGAACATATAAATATGTATGTATAAAAGTATTTCTTGTTTGTAGATAAGTACTTACGTACTCTTACGAGCGCCATGACAAGCTTGTATATATTTTTTTACTAAAACCAAAGAAATTTAGTGATTTTTTGTTTATATTCATTTGCTATTTGTGTAAATACTCTTATATATTTGACTCTACAGTGTTTTAACAATGTTTGGAGCCGAAACCATAGCAGACAGATGCGATGAAATGGTCTTAGGAACCATTTAGCCCTTTTTTGTATGAATTTTCTGGACTACAACCCAAAATAATATTTGTTATGTTATTTTTTACCTAATGATCAAATTGTACTTATGGGTAATTTATTTAGAAATTAAGTATTTATTATGTTGAAAATTGAAGTATATGTAGAAAATAATAAATAATAATAATGTTATAAGTAGATATACCTACATAATGTAATATAATACAAATTTATCATTAGGTATGATACAAATATAAAAAAAAACATAATGTAATATAATACAAATTTATCATTAGGTATGATAAATTTGTATTATATTACATTATGTAGGTATATTTACTTATAACATTATTATTATTCTCTTTATTCAATCATAAAACTTATCAATTACATTTTTAAATATATCGTAAAAAAAATACAAAATATATTTAAAAATATAAAAAATAGTATCCCACCGGCATCGAGTACAGGGACCAAGCTACCGGTGGTTAGGGCTCCAGAGAAAGGAACTTCCTCACGATGCGCGCCGTATCAAGGAGTACTGCCTTCTGCATCTGGCCCTTGACCCAACCATCCAACCCGAGCCTCTTCAGATATTGGTCGAGGCTCTTTGCTATCATTCCGTTGACTGATACGACTATCGGTACAATGATTGCTGAGTCAACATTCCACATGTCGACAACCTCGTGGGCCAAGTCCAAGTATTTAACTTGTTTATCTTTCTCAGCCTTCACGAGATTCTCGTCATGAGGAATGGTGACATCAACAATCAATGCTCGGCGTTCGGATCGGTCTATCACCACAATGTCAGGCTTGTTAGCTACAACAGTCCTATCAGTGATGATAGATCGATCCCAGTACAATCTGATATGGGTATTTTCTAGAATTTATTATTTATTATTTTTATTATTTATTATTCTTTTATTATTTATTATTTTCATCTATTATTGGAGTAATTTACGCTTCTGTCTTACTCTCCAGAGCTAAACAAGCGTGAGTATATGTTTGTATATTTCACGCGAAACGAGGCGTATTAATCAATTTGACGGTTTCATGTAGTTTCTTAATAGAATTTTTTTAACTCGTGCCAACCATGCTATCAATTTTGTGTATTGATTCTGCACATTCGTTTTCTTCATGGCACGCTTGAAATTTATACATACTTACATAGATACCTACAATCACGCGTTTATCCCTGGAAGGGTAGGCAGAGGGGAAATAACACCCACATTTCACCGATGATTTGAAAATGTATAGTTAAGTTTAATGAAATAGATAGACCATTTATTTATTTCTATTCACCCAAGTTTATTCACAATTATATTTATGAGAACATCACTACAATTAATATGCTGTGATATTTGATAATTATTAATAATTGGTTGTACTAGGATGCACAATTTTTTATAATTAGTAAATAAACTCGAGTGTTTATTTAATAAATTGTTAAACACTATTTTTCAAGGCTTGTTTTTAAATTCATACAAATTGTCAAATGATTTTTGTAAATGTAAACTTTATTTTGTGAATGTAAAATTGTAAAATATATATCATGTATACCTATACCTAGTGTTAATAATAACGATTTTGTTAGTTTCTGTAGTCGTTGGGTCTTCCAGTGTTGAAGCGCTATTTATTTGTGCATTTCCGTGATACCAGTACAAACTTGCTCTAAATATATCTAAATTAGAAAATTTACTACATACTATGTTTGTTTTATTTATTAAATTTTATATTGTCTTGCTATGCAGAGTATAACTGTATAAGGACGTTTCAAGTTTGATTCCTGAGTTAATCAATAAAATCTGAACACCAGTTTTAACTTTTTTTTTAAATATTTAATGTATATACTTATATAAAAATCAATTGCTGTTCGTTAGTCCGCTTAAACTCGAGAACGGCTGAACGGATTTATCTTATCTTGGTCTTGAAATGTTCGTGGAGGTCTAGGGAAGGTTTAAAAGGTGTGAAAAATTCGAATAATTGCCGGGAACCGACATCCACGCGGGCGGAGCCGCGGGCAAAAGCTAGTATTTAATATTTTTAATATTTAATACCTAATTCATTTATTTATCAAAAAAGGGCTGTACATTGTATTATTACTAGTTTTACAAATGAGGTCAAATATAACTACTTACTTTACTGCTAATGATGTCATTAGTTTCCTTTATTCCCAGTAGTTCCTTTGCCAGTTCCTCTGAAGGGACTACTGAGACTTTTTTGTCCCAGTAGTACCTTCAAATAAATTAAAGGAACTACTGAGACTATAAAGTCCCTTTAGTTCCTTTGGCAGTTCCTTTGAAGGGACTTCTGAGACTTTTTTGTCCCTGTAGTTCCTTCAAATAAACTAAAGGAACTACTGAGACTATAATGTTTCTTTAGTTCCTTTGTAAGTTCCTTTAATGGGACTACTGAGACTTTTTGACCCAGTAGTTCCTTCAAGTAAACTGAAGGAACTACTGACACTGTAAAGTTTCTTCAGTTCCTTTGGCAGTTCTTTTGAGACATTTTTGTCCACATATTTCCTTCAATGAAACTAAAAGAACTACTGAGATTATAAAGTTTCTTCAGTTCCTTCGGCAGTTACTTTGAACTAACTATTGAGACTTTTTTGTCCATATAAGTCCTTCAATAAAATTTTGGAACTTCTGGAACTACAAAGTTCCTTTTTTTCTATGTGTATGTTTGTGTCCCTCATATACACACATCAAAAAAAGTTTGCGATCAATGGCATAAGCTCCTAGAATTCTTTAAATTTAACTTTATCAAGAAAAAATCTATGTTGTATGCTTTCTTTAAATAGGAATACCCTGTTTGAAATTAAAATATAAAACTATTTTTTATTATTTATTTAAAAAAATTGAGCCATTAATCATATTGCAATTGTGATAGAAATTTCATAGAAAGAAAAAGACTGTTTAATTAAACTTAAACTACAATTTATTATTAAAAGGTGTAAATTCAATATAAAATAACTCCTCCCCTGGCTCGAACACATGCGGAGATCCTCCTGGGCATGCTGAGGATCATGTTATCCAGCATTTCCTGGGGTAACCTATCCCATTCTTCAATAGCGGCTAGAAAAGTTATCTATTTTTAGTAGATGTTGAGTTAAGCATAAGGTAAAGGTCGCCATCGCCCGTCGCGTCGTTAAGTTACCAACAATTACCTGTAACGACTCCCATAGATGTACGTATGGCAACCGGGACCAACAGCTTAACATGCTCTCCGAGGCACGACCTGTCTATCTAAATCTTTGCACTGAGCGGGGATCGAACCCGCACCTCCTGCACTGTGGCCGCGTTCATTACCGCTACGCCACTAGCGCACGCCTATGTCTAATAATAATATAATTTTATTAATTTAACTTTTTTATTTCAATTTCCTCTGTCAATCTAGACTTTTTCTTTTCTATGTTCTAAATAATACACTCATAAAGCGCATGGGTCTCACCAAGCCTACGTCCTTATACATACACATATAGAAGTAAAGGCGTTTATTCCCAATAGTTCCTTTAGTTTCATTGAAGGAACTATAACTATATGAACAAAAATGTCAAAGCCCCTTCAAAGGAACTGCCAAAGGAACTAAAGAAACTTTATAGTCTCAGTAGTTCCTTTAGTTTACTTGAAGGAACTACAGGGACAAAAAGTCTCAGTAGTCCCTTCAAAGGAACTTCCAAAGGAACTGAAGAAACTTTATAGTCTCAGTAGTTCCTTTAGTTTATTTGAAGGAACTTCAGGGACAAAAAAGTCTCAGAAGTCCCTTCAAAGGAACTGCCAAAGGAACTAAAGGGACTTTATAGTCTCAGTAGTTCCTTTAATTTATTTGAAGGAACTACTGGGACAAAAAAGTCTCAGTAGTCCCTTCAGAGGAACTGCCAAAGGAACTACTGGGAATAAACGATTAGTTTTTTTATGCTAGTAGCATTCTAGCAACTACTCTTTTTATACCATTTGGTGGCAGACGAGCGCACGGTCCACAAGATGGGAAGTGGTTACCGAGGCTTAAGGACTTGTGCAGCACCATGGGAGTTACACTCGTGCTGCCGACCCTTTAAGAATAGAGGGCTTCCGCATGTGCAGAAGACTGAGCAGGAACACTCTGCCAGCTCACGTGTTTCCTTCTTCCTTCAGTCCCGGGTCCTTTAAGCGGGCGTGAAAAGGCATCTAATGAGGCCGTCAAGCTGAGTGCCACCACTGTTAACATGGTACAGTCAACTACAAAAGTAGCTTAACAAATACTAATTTATTGAACACTGTGGCCGCTAAACCTTATATAAAATTGTGAAAAAAGAACATTGAATATGTAAATTAAGTTTGTCTTCTGGGAATCATAACACTACATTTACTATAGACAGATGCATTCCATTATAAGAAAGATTTGTAAAATATTTTAGTGTTAATCAACTTATGGCGTTGACTGTACATGTTTACGATAGTGACCCTCTCTCCGAGACTTTGCCTTTAGCTTACCATCAGGCGAGGTGAAGTCAAATTGACGTCCTGTATTAAAAAAAACAAGCTTTTGGTCTTCCCACAGACGCCGGGTACAAACTGACAACATGTTAAAATGTATAAAGTATCGGATAGCACGAGTGTCAAAATGTACAAACGTAAAATAGTTTCAAATCGTCAAAGTGTTGTAACGATCAAATGTAGGAATGCAGTGATGCTAGAAATTACAAGTGTAATATTGCATGAGTGTCAAAATGCACAAAATGTAATAATGAATAAATGATAAAATGTTTACATCAAATAGATAATTGATATAAAATCTCTTTAGTGCATATCTATTTGAAGTATAACATGCACTTCAATGTAGAAGAATACTTAGATTTTGCTATGTCAATGTAATTATATAAGTGGATTTTAATTTGAATTTAGTGTTAAGACAACAATAAATACATTAATAAAATTGTAAGTTTTGTGGATTTTATTTGAATTTAGTGTTAAGATAAGAAAAGTACATACTGTCAATTGAACATTTCAGCAACTGTATATTTTGACCATTGCTCATTTGGTCATACATACATGTTGTCGATTGAACATTTTAGCATTTGTACATTCTGACATCAGGGTATTTTGTCATTAATAGATTGTACATTTTGACACTCGTGCTATCTGATACTTTATACATTTTAACATGTTGTCAGTTTGTACCCGGCGTCTTCCCACAGAGGACAAAAACTGTCCAGTGAACTCTAGTTATACTTACTCCGTCCATTATATTATTGTATTTTAGACAGCTCACTGACAGTGGTCGGTACTTACGAGGGTCAAACTGAAAGTTCTTAGAACTGGCCACTTATAAACAATATAATAAAAAAATAATTCTAAAATTTGAAAATAGAACTCTTTGCCAATATTACTGAGTACCTATATATTTCATTCATTTATCATTTGTTTTACGATTTGGCGGCAAATTGAAAATTGTCTGTGTCACGTTAACATGAATTTAACACGAGAAAATTTTCGTGCAATGATTTTTTATGACTTTCGATGTCATTTAAGTCAACAAGAAAGTTATGATAGACTACGATTGGCCTTTCACGATGAAGCCCCATCTCGTGCGACTGTTTACAACTGGTTTAATGAGTTTAAACGTGGTTGCACTAATCTCACTGATGATTTACGTGAGGGACGGCCTTCTACGGCGACGACTGAAAATAACATCTGTGTTGTGCGGCGTATGATAGAGACTGAAAAAAGAGTGACCTATCAGCAGATTCGGACAAGCTTAGGCATCGGTATGAGTCAAGTGCATAAAATCCTCCACGAACATTTAGCGGTCAGGAAGCTTTGCGCCCGGTGGATACCTCATAATTTGACTGAGGCTCAAAAACTCCATCGTGTGGATTGGTGCCGTAAAATGATTGAAAGATTTAACGGAGGTGACTCTAATGCTGTGTTCGACATACTAACAGGTGACGAAAGCTGGATTTACTGTTATGATCCTGAAACCAAAAGACAATCTGCTCAGTGGGTGTTTCCTTTCGAGGAGTTGCCAACTAAAGTGAAGAGAGATCGAAGTGCGGGAAAAAAAATGGTGGCCTTGTTCTTTGGAAGGATAGGTCATTTCGCAACAATTGTGTTAGAGGATCAAAAAACAGTTTCTGCAGAATGGTACACTACCAATTGTTTGCCACTTGTCTTGGAAAAAGCTCGAGAGAAACGACCTCGCAGTAGGATCCTCCTTCACCACGACAACGCCTCGTCGCACACCGCCAAGCGAACGATCGACTATTTGGCGACATCAAACGTTGAATTACTGGGTCACCCGCCGTATAGCCCGGACCTCGCGCCTTGTGATTTTTATTTATTTCCAAAAATTAAAGAAAAACTTAAAGGAAAGCGGTTTATGAATGCTGAAGAAGCGGTGGCTGCGTATCGCGATGCCATTGAAGAGACCCTAAGGACGAGTGGGCAAAGTGCTTTTCTCAGTGGTTCCATCGCATGCAGCGGTGTATTGACGTGAATGGACAATATTTTGAAAAGATATAATAAAACTAATAACTGGCTAATGTAATCAGTTTTTGATTTTCTAAGAACTTTCAGTTTGACCCTCGTAGAGTATATCAAGAGGTGCCATACCTACGAAAAAAAACTGCCTACCTAAACTTGGATTTTATGAATGAATGGAAAGCAGTATGGCGGCCTAGTAGGGAATCCAGTAAACTGTCGATAACTACTTATCGATATAAAAAGGGCACAGACTAAAAATTTATACATTTGAAAGAAAAAATTAAGTGATTAGCTTAAGTGGATGCCGATTATTTGTATTCTCAGGTTGCAGTGTGCTTAGGGCTTTCTGTCAGACTTTCCTTGTGATAGCCGGAGTTTCGAATAATTCGCCCAGAAGGACGTAGAATCTACAAAGATTCTTTACAGTCTTTGAGTAACGATATATATATTTAGTAGTACTCCAGGTACAGTCAACGCCAAAAGTTGATTAACACAAAAATATTTAAAATCCTTCTTACATTGGAGTGCATGTGCCCACAGAGGTTTAAGTATATAGTTTTAAAATCCCCTATGGGCAAAGTTCTTATATTGCACGGTTTATTTATAATTTTATAATCAGTTTAACAGTTATGGTAATCAATAAATTACACATTGGCATAAAAATAAAATCGATTTGGACAAAAAAAAAATTCGAATTTTTATTTAATATTTTTGTTTTTTTTTTTTGTAAAAAATGTTTTAGTATCTATTCATCAGTAATGTAACATTAGATTTTATCTACTGTAATTTGATTACTACTAGCGCCACCTGTGGCGATCTCAGTGGGACTCACATCAGTTAGTCGGTGCCGCGGTGTAGGAACTTTTGTGCTAGCTAGCACAAGATGGCGTTCGATTTCTTTTATGTTTTAACTATATGAAATTAGAAATACTCATAGCACCTAAATGGGAAAATTAATTGTTTAATTATGGGCTATCTTATTTAGGTTAAAATTAAATTTCCTCAGTTAAATTAAACAGGTTCAAATTCCGCATGCTCAAAACCGGAGTATTCAAGGAAAAAATGTGTGTATAGTCCAACCAAGTTGAGAGGTTGCTGTACTTTGTTTGATTCCTACTTAGCAGGGTGGTATTAGGGTTGTTAGGGTATTCGACGGTGATTTGGTGTTTTTGATCATCGTTTGTACTAATTCAATTTAAAAAAAGTGTTTTTCGAGAAGCTTCCAGCTATAGGGGTATAAAACTGATCCTTTTTACTTTCTGCATTGTGACTGGAACGTTTGTATTGCTGTGTCTTGGAAAATACTTTATACTTAATTAAATTCGTGTTGCCCATTTTTTTGGTAAGTGATTTTACTTGTATTTGTCAACATCCTTCTGCAATCTGGACGATTCTTAGTGTTATTTCGTTCTTAGGGTTCCTAGTTCGGGATTAGGGGACACCTTGGTCCTCAAATTCCATCTCAGCGTGTTCTGTGGTCGAGTTCCCAACCGCTGTCGGCGCAAGCCTGTAACCTCGACGTGAAGCACCTTGGCTGGTCGAGATTGCGGCAAGAGACGTGCGCAGACGCCGAGCAGGCCGACAACCGGGGTCACGTATTCCTTTTTTCTTTATTAAATGTAACTTTCCTATATATATATATATATATATATAACTTCACTCTGCAAGAAATAACTGCATCAACGGTGGGTTGACCGACGTGTACTACCCCTACTAGCCGTAACACTCTGGCTACCTACTGCAAGCAGGTCACCGTGGTGCAGCTGGTGAAGACATACTCATCTTTGTATATCTTTCTGTAACTCTATTGTCTGTAATCTTCTTATGTATAATTTTATCTCTCTGTAATATATGTATGTACAACAGAGGTAATAGTGGTTTTCTCTGAAGTCTCCCTGGTCTCCCACACGCACGCACACTTTTCTCCTCTGTCAAAAGGCGCCCTGGGATCCCATAGAGCTCGTGCATATCTCTGCTGGGTCAGCCGGTGAGTAGTCCGTCTGACACGTTCAGCGGTTACAAATTGGCGACCAACGTTAAGGGCTAACTCTGTTCTCTGTGGGTGCGCTGTGTGTGGGTGTCTGGAGGGTTTCGCTTTGGAGGAAACACTACCCTCCGTCTGACACTACCCAAGACGCTAATTGGTTGTGCGGCTGCAGTTACGCATGTAATACTTACCCTCTTTGTGTTTTTCAGCCAATCGTACCATCATCCCAGTGGCAAGAAAAACCATTGAGACCTAAATTCTAAAACCATCAAAATTTTAAACTGCACAACTTTCTGTAAGTTTGGAAACATATTTTTGGCAAAACTAGATTTTTTTCTTTTTCTTTTTTTCTTTTTTTTCCTCCTATTTAGTTGCTTCTGTGTTGTACAAACATATATATTTATTGTGGTCTGTTCACATAGTAATTGAACTGTGTCAAACTTTTAGTCTAGAAATTTCTGTGTCTAGCATTCATGGTTTTGGGTTTATACCTATGTAATAGTAAGTAGTTAGTAAAAATACATAGCTGCTTTGTACTGTATAGTAGATTTGTAGTTAACTTTTTAACATTTTTGCTGAATACCTACATCACTTGTAATTTATATAAAGAAAATTTCTGTAACTTCAACTATAATTTGAACATCTGGTATTCACTTCATTGGGTTGCTGAGCCAGTATTATGAAGATATTTATCTGGGTGATTCTATAATATCTACCCAAAATCAAGTAACATAATATAAAATAGTAGTAAACTTTTTGTAACTACCTCCTAATTTATTAATCTAAAGAAAGTATACCTGGTGTCATATTTCTTGGACAAAGCTATTCTTAAATTTAGTTAATATAGTTTCTCTATTCTAAAATATTAGATTTTTGTAGCTACCGCACAAATTGTGACCTAGAGGAAGCATATTTAGTGACTTATCTGTTAATATTATTTGATTTTGTCTCTGTGGAAATTTCATTTAACCTACATTTATAATTTGTAAACCTGTTGTGAGTTGAATCTCCATTACTGTAATTGTTTTTGATAAAAAACTGAATCTTGGACCACTATGGCCCAATTACAGAAGTGTATTAACTACCTTAAGAAAGATGAACTTTTTAATGAACTGTCTGCCATGGGGGTTACAGTGGATCCGGATGCGACGGTTGTTGGCCTGCGGAGTGAGCTGCGCAGTGCATTGCGGCTTGTCCGGCGTGGCAGCATTAAGGCCATCGCCACGGTACCTGCTGTTGCCGCCTCTGAGTTGGCTGTCTGTGAGCCTAAAGTTCTCGAACTGGAAGGGACACTCTCTTCAGGTGAAGTCGTTTCAAATAGTAATTGTCGGACTAGGGTTGCAGTGAGGGCGAACTACCTTCTCACTAGGTTAGCTAGCTGTGGTATAGACTGTCCAGATCTCTTAGATATCCGTGGCCGCTTGGTTAAAATTTTGTCTGGCTGAATCAGATACTGACTCTGACTCTGAGGGTTCGGATAGAGAGACTGAACCTATTCATCGTGACCGCGTAGGTTACACCTCGCCTGTGGTGGGAGGGGACCGTTCGAGGCGACGTGACGCGCCTAGTTCCGACACAATTAGTGGTAATTTAGTAATAAGGGATAGACCCGTAAATTTAAACTCTTTTAATATAAAATTTGATGGCTCCGCGTGTGTAAGTGTATTCATTGAGAGACTGGAAGAGCTTAGGTGTGCTCGGGAAGTCACCAAGGATAAAATCCTCACAGCTTTCTCTGACCTATTGGACGGTCCGGCTTTATCTTGGTTCCGCACCAACAAGGATAACTTTACCTCGTATGAGGGCATGTTGGAGGAGCTGAGGGAGACTTTCGACCTTCCCGACTACGATTATCGTCTCAGAAATGAAATTAGGCAGCGTACACAGGCCCGATCTGAAACTTTAGGCAACTACATCTCTACGATGCAGGCCATGTTCTCGAGATTAACGTGCAAAATGCCCAGTGAGGAACAACTGGACATTCTGATGCATAATATTAGGCCCGATTATATGAAGGAATTGGCTCTTCACGAGGTAAACTCGATAATCGACCTGAAGCGATTGGGGAAGCGCCTAGAACTTGCGCGTGCTAGGGCGGAGGCATTCCAGGAACCAGCGTTAGATAAGTTTGGGATCACCTCGGACTTACACCATTTTAAGAATAAAACTGTGCAAAAAACTTCCCAGCAGGTCTCTGCCGTGGCGGGTCCAACGACCTCAAGCGAACGAGGATGCTTCCGCTGTGGTGAAGTCGGCCACACTGCATATGGCTGTACACAGTCGAGGGAATTGGTGTGCTTCCGGTGTGGACAGAAGGGAGTCAAATCGCCTGAGTGTCCGAAGTGTAATGCCAAGCCAAAAAACGAGTAAGTCAGGGCCTTATTAAAAGATCACCATTCGGTTCGGAGCGAGTTTCTCTGTCTGATGCATTCTCTGATAGGGTCCTGTTTACCAAACGGGATAATGATATAAGACCGTATTTAGTTGTTAGGATCCTGAACTTAAATGTTCTAGGTTTACTTGATTCGGGTGCAGCTTGCTCAGTACTGGGTAAGGGAGCGCACCACACTTTCTTGGAATTAGGGTTTGAGCTTGGAAGCATCAGCCCTAACTTTAGTTTAACTACAGCAGATGGCTCTCATTTGCCATGTCTGGGCTGTATCTCTCTGCCTATTGAATATAATTCTGCTGTCAGAGTTATTAAGTTCTATGTTGTTCCAGAAATCACTACTGCAATGATATTTGTAGTAGACTTCTGGCAACAATTTCAATTAGGGGATAGATTGATCTCTCAGAATATCAATCTTTCCAACTTTAGTGACTGTAATCCAGTAGAATCTCTGTCTCTTAACAGTGGTCTAGAGGATTACAACAATTTAACCGCTGATCAGAAGCGGGTAATTAACAGCATTATTGAGAAATTTGATACCATCAACACGGACAAGGTGGGTCTAGGTCGAACATCTCTGGCGCATCATACTATAGATACGGGTGACAGTAAGCCAATCAAGCAACGGTATTACCCGCTCTCTCCCCTGAAGCAGAAAGCCCTGGAAGAGGAACTAGATCGGATGCTGGAGATGGGAGTAGTGACCCCGTCTCAGTCCGCATGGAACTCACCAGTGGTGATGGTGGAGAAAGCGAACGGAGACCTGAGATTGTGCCTTGATTCTCGGAAGCTCAATTCTGTATCTAAAAGCGATGCGTATCCGTTACCTTATATCAACCAAATTTTAGACCATCTCAATAATGCAAAATATTTGTCTTCTATTGATTTAAGTGCGGCGTATTGGCAGATTCCGTTTGATTCGCCCCAATCCGCCGAGAAGACCGCCTTCACTGTCCCCAGGCGAGGCCTTTTTCACTACAACGTGATGTGCTTCGGACTTGTAGGTGCTTCCGCCTCGATGCAACGCCTCATGGACCGTCTATTTGGCCCAGAGTTCGATAACCGAGTGTTCTCCTTTCAAGACGACATAATCGTTGTGGCCAGCACCTTTGAGGAGCATGTGGACCTCTTAAATAGAGTCTATCAGCGCCTTAAGGATGCGGGTCTCACGATCAACATGCGAAAATCGCAGTTCTGTCGTAGCGAATTGAAGTACCTCGGGTATTTTGTCGACAAGCATGGCCTGCGGACAGACCCAGGTAAAGTTGATGTCATTCTCAACTATCCTACACCTTCCAACGCTAAGGAGGTGAAAAGATTCCTGGGTATGGCTGGGTGGTATCGGCGTTTCGTGAATAATTTTTCTAAGATTAGTAAACCCTTATGTAAATTAACTTCTAAGAGTATAAATTTTGAGTGGTCGCGTGAAGCTGAAGAGTCTTTCAATCTGCTGAAAGCCGCTTTGGTCACCGCTCCTATTTTGAAAATGCCTGATTACTCATTACCTTTTAGGATTCTCAGCGACGCGTCATCCTTCTCTGTGGCTGCTGTACTGACGCAGACACATGAGGGAGTGGAGCACCTGTCGCATATTGTAGTCGTTCACTCAACAAGAACGAAGTCAACTACAGTACCACTGAGCGAGAACTCCTAGCTGTGATCTTTGCTTTGGAACAGTTCAGGCAGTACGTGGAAGGACAGAAATGCACTGTGGTTACTGACCACGCCTCACTCCTGTGGTTCCACAAACTGAAGAATCCGACAGGCCGCCTTGCGCGCTGGAGCATGAGGTTGAGTCAGTTTGACTTCGATATAGAACATCGAAAGGGTAAGGACCATGTGGTACCTGATGCTCTTTCACGAATTCAAATTGACACAATCGACACCAGCGTTACTAAAGACTCTTGGTATCTCCACACTCTGAACAGTGTGAAGAAGAACCCTAGGCATTTTCCCAACTTTGACATACGTGATAACCGTCTTTTCAGATTATCAAAAAATAAATACTCTCTGACCTCGGATTTTGATTGGAAGCTGGTGGTACCGTTGGAGGACAGGTTGCCCCTGCTCACCAAGTACCATGACGACATACTCAGTGCCCATGGTAGCGTATGGAAAACCCACAAACGCCTCGCTCTCAACTATTATTGGCCTAAGATGTACGAGAGCGTTAAGGAATATGTAGGCAAATGCGAGATATGTAAGCAGAACAAACCTGTGAACACATCTCGTCCTGGCCTCATGGGTAATCCAAAGCGGGTGTCTAGACCGTTTGAGGCCATCTCTGTTGACTTACTGGGTCCATTTCCTACTTCCAGCAAGGGAAATGTTCACTTGATTGTGGTCTCGGACTACTTTAGCAAATATGTCATGTTGAGTCCTATACGGATGGCTACAGGCGTTGCAGTCGCGAGATTCATAGAAAAGAATGTTTTCCTAGTCCACGGGGTATGCAAAACCATTTATATGGATAATGGCCCACAATTTGTGAGTAAACAATTTAAGGACTTACTACTTAAGTACAATGTGCCTAACATTTATTATAACCCCAGATACCACGCGCAGACCAATCAGGCAGAACGAGCTATTCGCAACGTGGTTCAGGGAATTTCTTGCTACGTGAAGTCGCACCACAAGAAATGGGACGAGAATCTCGTAGAACTCCAGTGTGCTCTAAACACTGCTGTGAGCGAAGCCACTCATTTCAGTCCGTATTTTCTTGTTCATGGTAGGGAATTCATTGGGGATGGAGTTCTTTATAGGCAGGAAGAGATTCCTTGCCATCCTAACACTGTCTCCATTGATAGTCCAGTGTCCTTTGGTGAGAGGTTGAAGGAATTACATCGTATCTACGACCAGGTGAGAAAACACTTAGATGTTGCTCACCGGCGCAACGAAAAATACTACAACCTCAGAAAAAGGCATGTGGAACTGAAAGTGGGACAGATTGTGTACAAAAGAACCTTCTATTTATCTAACAAGGCCAAGAACTTTACTGCGAAGCTGGCGCCTAAATTTATGAAATGCATTGTAACCGCCAAACGCTCGCCTTTAGTATATGAATTGTCGGATTTGGATGGTAAGGATCTGGGAGTTTATCACATTAAGGATATTTTGAAGTACAGTGAGGAGGAACAGCCTTCTGATCCTTCTCCTTCTCCTGTTGGTGCCGTCTCTGTGTCACTCGGCTGATCGTGGGAGTGCCACTTTGCTTCGTTCGGTCTCTTTCCACCCTTTTTTTTTTTTTTTTTTTTTTTTTTTTACGTGGTGGAATGCTTTTAAGCACTTCGCTCACCCCCCACGGGGGCAGGGAGCGGGCTTCGTGTGGGACTCCTAGCCTCGAAGGAGGCCAGACTACCCACTAAACCACCACGGTGTCCGTCGTCACCACATATCGACGATGGCGGGAATAACATCTTCCGCCATCGTCGTGTGGGTCGCCCGCCGCTGATCTTCGGCAGGCCCGTCTCTGGTGCGGCAGAAGAGGAGTCCTTCTGCCACCCGCCTAGGCAAGGCACACGCGACACGACGTGCGCCTTCAACCTCGAGGCCTATGTAAGGGCAGCAGTCGCCCCCGCGTCTACTGCCCGGCCCGGTTAGGGGGGGAGGAGTTGGTGGTACCGCCTCCTCCGAGCCCCGGTTCTCTTGCGGCGCTGTGGGAGGGAAAGGGGGTCACATTCCCTCTCCCTCTCCGCCGCCTCCTTCTGCGAGATAACCGTCTCGCAGAAGGTCTGAACCGCTGCCCACGCCTCATCGCCGCCGTCGACCATAGACAGAACTACGGCCGGCAGCGAGAGGTCCGTCCCCACTTCGGCGATCAGAGCACGGCGCTCCCCAGCCCACGCGGGGCACTCCTCTAGGGTGTGCTGCGCCGTGTCATCATCGCCGCCACAGTGGTGGCACCCACTGGTCGGCTCTCGTCCCACCCGGCACAGGTAGCTTCCGAAGCATCCATGCCCCGAAAGGACCTGCGCCATGCGGAACGTTACCGACCCCCGCGATCTGTCCATCCAGTCTCTGAGGACAGGACGGATCGCCTCGACGGTCCTTCTGCCAGCCGTGGGATTGGCCAGCCGCCGCTCCCACTCCAGGAGCATGGACCGTCTCACCAGGAGCGGTCTCTTTCCACCCTAAGCCTACTCACTAACCTATATGAAGGGCATACAGTGATCCGGGCAGTTAATAGGGTGACACTTTTAGAGTGCTTGGCTTGGTAATGTGATTTTGTTTGGTTTCTTTAGTTAGCTGTTAGGTTGGTGGTTGTTTGTTTGGAGTTCGTGGTCCTCACAACTAGTGTGGTCATCGCGAGTTTTGGAATTTATTTTGATATCTCTCAGTTGAGATCCTGTCGCTGATATTCCCTGCGCATACTACGCAGGGAATACTGTGAGGGAAGGGGTGGTGTAACATTAGATTTTATCTACTGTAATTTGATTACTACTAGCGCCACCTGTGGCGATCTCAGTGGGACTCACATCAGTTAGTCGGTGCCGCGGTGTAGGAACTTTTGTACTAGCTAGCACAAGATGGCGTTCGATTTCTTTTATGTTTTAACTATATGAAATTAGAAATACTCATAGCACCTAAATGGGAAAATTAATTGTTTAATTATGGGCTATCTTATTTAGGTTAAAATTAAATTTCCTCAGTTAAATTAAACAGGTTCAAATTCCGCATGCTCAAAACCGGAGTATTCAAGGAAAAAATGTGTGTATAGTCCAAGCAAGTTGAGAGGTTGCTGTACTTTGTTTGATTCCTACTTAGCAGGGTGGTATTAGGGTTGTTAGGGTATTCGACGGTGATTTGGTGTTTTTGATCATCGTTTGTACTAATTCAATTTAAAAAAAGTGTTTTTCGAGAAGCTTCCAGCTATAGGGGTATAAAACTGATCCTTTTTACTTTCTGCATTGTGACTGGAACGTTTGTATTGCTGTGTCTTGGAAAATACTTTATACTTAATTAAATTCGTGTTGCCCATTTTTTTGGTAAGTGATTTTACTTGTATTTGTCAACATCCTTCTGCAATCTGGACGATTCTTAGTGTTATTTCATTCTTAGGGTTCCTAGTTCGGGATTAGGGGACACCTTGGTCCTCAAATTCCATCTCAGCGTGTTCTGTGGTCGAGTTCCCAACCGCTGTCGGCGCAAGCCTGTAACCTCGACGTGAAGCACCTTGGCTGGTCGAGATTGCGGCAAGAGACGTGCGCAGACGCCGAGCAGGCCGACAACCGGGGTCACGTATTCCTTTTTTCTTTATTAAATGTAACTTTCCATATATATATATAACTTCACTCTGCAAGAAATAACTGCATCAACGGTGGGTTGACCGACGTGTACTACCCCTACTAGCCGTAACACTCTGGCTACCTACTGCAAGCAGGTCACCGTGGTGCAGCTGGTGAAGACATACTCATCTTTCTATATCTTTCTGTAACTCTATTGTCTGTAATCTTCTTATGTATGATTTTATCTTTCTGTAATATATGTATGTACAACAGAGGTAATAGTGGTTTTCTCTGAAGTCTCCCTGGTCTCCCACACGCACGCACACTTTTCTCCTCTGTCAAAAGGCGCCCTGGGATCCCATAGAGCTCGTGCATATCTCTGCTGGTTCAGCCGGTGAGTAGTCCGTCTGACACGTTCAGCGGTTACAGTAATACCAGTACCATTTTGCGATAGAATAATAAAAAGTCAACGGCATTTCAAAAGTCATTCACTTTGTATGGAAAGTGGTCTTCGTTCTTTAAATATTTGGTAAAATATCGATAATTAAAATTCTATCACCGCATCACTAGCAATTTTATTTGACCAATCAGGTGCTACTACATCCCCACTACGTTGGAAAGCAAGATGGAGAATTGGCGTTTTCCTAATATGAATTTATGAATGAATTTCGTAGTAGCTTCACGTCTTTATATTTATGTCTATGGGTCGGTATAACTTTGTTCCAGCGTCAACACCTGAAAATCCTAACAAAAATTAGGCGCCAATACGTCATTTTTCATTGACATCGTCACGTCAGCCAGAAAGCAATTTTAGGGATGTAGTTAGTCAATCGACTGTGTTTTTATTATAATAACTTGAAAATGTCAATATATATTTTTTAAATAATTACATAACTGGCGATTTTTAACCGATTTCTAAACAAAAATTCAGATGTTTATAATTATTTATATATGTATGATTTTTCATTTGTAGACGGGTTGTCAAAATTATTTTTTTGTTTGAAAGAGGTTTATTCCAAAATGGTCCCATTTAAATTTCATAAAGATCTGATGATGGATTTCAGATACAGGCCACGGAACTCTTCATTAAACACCAGGAAATCAGCATGTTGGAATATTCTTCTAGAAGTCAGTTGTTTCGTTTTAGAGATTAGCCCACAATCCACAATTATGGCCCACAATCGTTTTCTATGACATTTTTTGTAAACTGTACAGACACGAAATATCTAAGTACTACTTTATTATTATGTATAGAAAGATAATAGATTATAGTTCCACGTGAAATCATTTATAACATTTATCATAATATTTTCATATATCGATTTTTTTTATAGAGGTTTTTAACTTTGTCGATATTTTAAATTTTCATGCAATCACTACTTTCATCTGTCTAAAATACAATAATATGATGGACGGGGTATAACCTACGCAACACGATGTTATTATGGATTGATTAATAGGATATCTGGACCGAGTTCATACCAATAAAACCACAAAGTCAATTTTGATTAATTTATTATAATGTGCGATGTTAAAATAATGTTTATAATAAAGCATTTAACTAGACAGCTGAGACGTCAGCTCGACACTGGACGATTTACTCGAACGCTATACAAAAAACTAACTCATTCAACGGCGAGTAATCTCGTTATTACAATCATTAAAAAAACATAATAATTACAGTAAGTTTTGTTCAGTTCAAACATCGGCGCAGCAGTCACTCTGATACAGAGTACCGATCTGTTCGTTTATTTATTAATAAGCGCTATCTAATAACATTGTAAGCTATAGTTATACATATTAACTCGGAACGCGTCGATGTGGCAGGTCTAGGGCTTGCCGCACACTTCGCCGAATATATTATATCGAACAAATTAATGATGTCATACTATATCGCAGGATGTTCCTAAAAGAGTGATAGTTTTTTAATTTTTTTTATTTTACAATCACCCTGTAATGGTTTGCGACAAAAATAAAAAGATTTTATTTTTGGAACATAAGCGCATTTAAGTTAAGCATCAGACCTAGCGGTCGAAGTTAAAGCAACTCTAAACCTAGCACCAGATGGGCGAATATTAAACCACAAAATATATTCGGGTTATTTATTTATTTCGTAGACATTGTAAATTGTGGTTATCAATACTAATTACAAACGAAAATTTACTCACAAAACAGAGATTGCGTCCTATGTTCCATTCTGTAGTTCTATTTTCAAATTCAACGTCAAACAGACAAATGACAATCAAGTCGAGAGAATGGAACATTTAAATACAGAAGTGAGAATGTACACATTACGGAGGCGCAGGCCCCGCGTCACAAGCAACACAAACAATCAGTTTATCCACGTACTATCACAACATAATAAATAAGTCTCATTACAAAAAAAAAAAAAAAAATATTATAATGTACTGACTTGAAAAACTTATACAGTTACATAGTCTTTAAGTAGTTTTACTATTTTTACTATTAATAATACAAAAAAATGTTTTTACGATTTTTAGATTTCGACGCTATTTTCTTTAATAATAATTACTGTTACAATATAGAGAGGGTAGATGTAAATTTCTGCGTATAGAAATTTATTTCACCAGTAATATCATGTTCGCCATCAGTAAGGCTCATACCGTTACCGATGTGGACAGTGCTTAACGTAATGACAATCTCAATGTCACATATTAACAACCCACAGTAACATCCACGTAGACGGGACAACGAAACAGTCACAGCTATGCTTTGACCAGCCACTAGCTGCTCGTAAGAACAATGGCTTGACAGTTCAACGTCGCGTAAAATCAAAGAGAATTCACATTATCGTATCAGTGATGCATCTTAACAACATAACTCTAATTCCATGTTATACCATGCCTTAGCTACAGGCCTAATGAACAAGCACCATAAAAATAGGAATCAGTATTTTTAATTAAATGACGGTATTCTATTTTCAAAAATTGACATTTATTTTATCTGTCGCGCCAATGTTCGAAATTCAAAGTTGATAATTAATTATTTTAAAAAGCTAAAGGTGTTGCTATGAGAAAAAATCTCAGGTATTTTTATATTATATATAAATGCCACCGTTTTGGTAATAATTTAAATTTCATTTTTGATAATCTAATGCTAAATTCATATGGCAGATGGCTCTGAATAATCTCAACAATTGGAATGTACTTTAGATTTTTCCCAAATGTTCATTCAATCAATTTACTACTTAGCCAAACTTTACTCAACTATAAGGTATTCATTCACCGCCTCATAATATGTGTTCACTTACATTTTTTTTTTTTTTCAAATTACGTTTGCGACAATAAAACTCCTTTTTCACATGAAATTAGGAAATTAAATGCTTAGCTTGAACAACACTATGTATTTTTAAACTTAAGATTTTTAAATAAAGAACATGCATATATGAGACTCCATCGCACTTCTGTCAAACTCATGTCATCTTGACATTGAATACTGAACACTCATTGGTCGCCTGCCGATCACAGATAATCTTCAACCAATAAGCGTGTCATGTTACAATGAGTTTGACAAACGTTCATTCAACAATCAAATGAGCCAATACCATACATTTACAATGATAGAATAACAAGCGATTTTATATGCAAACGATATGTCAATCGATCACATTATACATTAGTAACTTTTATACATTATCAATTAATAGTTTATTCGTTTTAAGTAGACTGTTTTGTCGTAGCCTCTATCTTATATCTTAGAATGGGACAATGCATACATGATGGTAGGACTGTTATCTTGCGTCAGAGAGTAATTTCTAGGCTAAGGCAAAAACAGTGAACCTTTTTTAGTGCGCAAAATATTAACTAACTATTAGGGATTAGGCGTATAATGACACATTTTGACAACGTATAAAGACACATATGCGTAAGAATAGAAGTTATCCTACAATAGTCACTGTACTATACATCTCGAGAAGAAATGATTTTCTATTATTGTTGTGAAATTGTATATCCTCTCGGTTCCCACCCTTTTAGGTGTAGGAAGCCCATTTGCAATACGTACCGAGGGTTTCTTCTGTAAGTACAAAATCTAAATATGATATACAGGGATGAAGTATAATGTCAAAAGTGAGCCATTGCGGAAAGATGTGTCGTTATATGCATGTGTCTTTTTACGTGCTCATTGGACATATATGTCATTATGCGTGAAATGAAATCGCATTGTACACCCAAATATCTAATTAAACACAACTATTTCACAACATTCCGAGTACTCTGTAATGCCAAATACAATAATAAACATTTTTGTCATGAAAACGAATCACAGTGCGTACCTGTCAAAAACGCTAAATCTATCAGCAAATAAAGGGAACGATAAAATCTATGACAGTAAATCAATATAAAAAACTGCCCATGCTTCAGTAGTTAAACTGCTTTATGAAAACTTACGATTTTGACAGATACCTTCAAGTTTAACAGACTGCGTTAATTGGCGCAACTAGAGCATTGGATAACACAGTTTGCACTTAAAAGGCTATAAATTAAAACATTTTTTTAGTATTAGCATTTTTAGATAAGCCTAGTAAGTCAACCGTCGTTTCGCGTCAGCCATCTAGTCACGCCAACGAAGAACTACTCACAATCACTGGGACTGATCTCACTGCGTTTGTACTTCCAAATCTCCTGTCGTATAAAAATATCTACAGTTCGACATTAGGCCTTTAGCGAAAGTTAAATGCATCCCAGAATAAGTGACGTATCGATAATAGAATTATCTCTCGCACCTTACTTTTACATGATTCGATTGTGTTGGGTATCGAGCGACATTGTACCTGCCGATGTCTGAGTCACTTCAGCATCTCTAGCTAAGTGTAGGTAAGAGCTCCTTTACTGACAACGAACAAACTAACACCGATACGTATAATATTCATCAAAAGAGTTCAAACCTATACTTTAGCGCTGTAATCAACTATTACAGAATCTAAATTCCACATTATCAAAACTCGCAATCTCACGATTTGTCACGAACCTCAGGCAACACGACTTCACCGCAGGCGATTTTAGACGTTATTGTGTTAAAAACAAACGTCAAAATAGCTTGTCGACGAGTCGCATGGACGGTTGCCGACATGTCACGTTTGTGCTTCAAACACTACAATATACAGTCTCTTGTATCTATTCAACAACGCGACGGCACACACCGGTGTACGAAGCTACAATCACAACTCGCACAGGGTCCAAACAGGAGCAAATGAAAAGTCAAGCGATTATACAGTAGGCCAGCTACACACTCCATTCCAATATTGAATTTGACGTTCAATACTGATTTATTTATACACATTACAATTTCCATATTGTGTCGTTGCGTTGTGACAGCTCGTCCGCCATGTTGGCCGCCATTTTATGGCCGCGAGCGAACGCACGCGCACGATACGTAGCGTCGATTTGGAAGCGAAATTTAAATTCGATTTTATCACTATCGAATACAGAGATTCTTAATTACCTACAGTTAACTATTGTTCACGTCAAGGTTTATACCCAAAGATTAACAACGATTTCACAATTTTTGATGATCATCGATAATATTTGTACAAACAGAAACTTTTACTTCGTCCTTCTCTTGCGACATGACGTCAATTCATTCAAGTTTTTAGTCAATGGGAAACTTAGGGGACGACTAGCATTCAGTCTGCCATCAGTACACGTTTGATGGTACAAAGAGCTGTAAAAATCCAAATACGAGACACGCGGACACACTTAACAAGACTTATACCGTAAAACTAAGACACGTAAGCGATAAGTTCTCCTACAAATTTCTGTCAGAAATACAAATCCGTTACCGATTACATTGACCACGGATGTAGCCCCAAAACGAACAACTAAAAATCGATTCCTTAAAAAAATATCGGTATCGATTTCGTAACCACATTCGAAACTTTTCAACTCGGACAGTGAATGGAGTTCTGCAGATTCGTAGCGGTAGGTGCGGAGTCTGTTTGGATGTTCCGTCCGGCGAGTGTCGACGCTGCGGGCGCGAGCTAGTGGTGGCGGGACGGCTGGATGCGGCGCGAGATGTGCTCCTCCTGCTGCATCTTGCTGCGGAACTCCGCGACTAAATCCCGCGACTGCGCTAGTACGGCAAGCTGCTCGTTCAGGAGTTCTTCCCATTGGGTCGCGTATGCTAGAATACGGAGAGAAACATCGATTAAAGCATTTGTTAGATGGAAGTTACCCTTCACTAATGAAGTAAGTGTATTAGGTGTGATAAAGTTGAAACTGATTGTTATAATTTGTAATTTAGTGTGAAGCCAGATTGCGTAGCCATATTGTGTAATAAAGAATACAAAAAATGTCGTAGCAATTAATTAAAATTAATATACACCTGAAATAAAGTAATAAAATTAAAACTCCAGCATAATTTATTCCGTGATGTGTTACAGAGGTGATGATGAGTCATTGTTAACAAAAGAACCGAACAAATAGTAAATGTCAACGTCAGTTAAATTTATATGCGGTCTTTGTCTCAATAAAGTATATAAAATATTATATTCCAAGTTGCGAAAAGGGAATCGAAAGTCAAATTAATTTCAGCTAGTTATACACTATAGGGCAAACTGAAAATTAACATTTTGTTATACTCCAAAAGTCCCGTAAGCGTCAGTATCGGTGACGTAATGACCGACCATGATGATGGTTTTTGAACACGGCACACGCCTAAAACGGTCTATCCCAGTATGTCTAGGCCGTTCATATAACGACCATGCCATAAACACAATAAAGGGTTTCATGCCCCCTGGCTGGAGGGGAAGTACCTACTTGAAATACTGGAGATTTCACTCAAAGGAGACATTATTTTTATAAAGAAGCAAAACGGCATTCATATATTTTCGAAAATTCGCTTGACTCACCCAGTAATCAACTAACCGACTAAAACCGAAAAAAATCACATCCTGTATTTGTATACTTCAATCGATAGTGACAATCATAAAGATCAAATCTCTCTAACAAACATGGTAAATTAAATGAAAGGAAATCCCTGAAACCTAGTTTCAACGTACAAGCATAAATTGAGTCCACTGGTCCTACGTTGGCCCTACAAAAACTTGTAAATAGCCCTTTGACCCACGTTGGGCGCCATATTATGTTGATAGGTCGGCACTACTGAAACAACGTTTCACTTACGCATATTCGTGGTAATCCATACTAATATTATAAATGCGAAAGTAACTCTGTCTGTCTGTCTGTATGTTACGCTTTCACGCCTTAACCACTGAACCGATTTTGATGAAATTTGGTATAGGGGTACATTAGACCATGAGAAAGGACATAGGCTATGTTTGGTCGCAATAACCGACATCCACGCGGGCGGAGCCGCGGGCAAAAGCTAGTTTCTTATATGATCATATTATCTTTCCTGCTATAATACACTTAATTTATATATAATTCATTTTACCTTTATTTACGTCTGACTTATCAAGAAATATTATTGTGGCGCCCAACCTGGGGCCGAACTTCTGAACAAAGCTGCGGTCTATTGCCAATGTCTAACCAAGGCGTTTGAACAATAGCCACGTTGTATACAATGCTGAAATTATCTTAATCATTATTAAACCGTATGTCGTTTTTTTATCCAACGGTACAATTATGTAGTTGCAAATAAGTTTTAATTGTTTTAGTAGTAGAAAATAAGTTATTTCTTGCAGGACTACTAGTTTCTATTTTCTATGCAGGACACTTGACATCTGTTCCCATTCCCAAAAAAACCAAGTAAAATCTATATTTGCCTAAAACATGCTCATTCTTTTACGGACATCGCGTCATTGTTTTATTGGACTACATTTGCGTAAACTAAATATAGTCCTACACATGTCATAAACCAGCATGCCATTGGTTTCCTCATTGATACTTTAACATTTCTAAAATATCATTTATCTGTGGCTCTTAACTTGCTACCAGAAGATTTTCCTAGACAAATTCATAGGTGATAGTGTCGCATGCCGTGATCGTCTAGTCTAAGCCTAGTTCGAGTGTTACGATGATGTCGGTGATGGTAGCTAGCGATGACGATGGCGAATGTCCAAACCTATCATCCTGCGCGGAGTGGGGGCGGCGCGAGGCAGGCTGCGCAGGCGCTTGGTGCGAGAGGGACGCAACATGCAGCCTGTAACACCACACACGCATGCACACCAGCGGACACACAAACACACGCAAACAGACACTAATAGAGGAATGGACCATTGAATGAGTATTTAGTACCCAAAAAGGTACACAAACCGCCGTTTCCAATACCATACTGACAGTTAAAGATAGATCGCATCTACGGATAAAGTGCTCGGCTGTTGAAATTCAAAACATAGTACTCCTTCCAACCAAAATGTTCAGGAGAGCCAAATTTCCGATGTTTTCGATTGATACTAAAATAAATTAAATCTAACGATTTATATTAATATTGAATAACACACTTGTACTTTTCCACTGAGTTTATTTTAATTCTGAACCTGACCGGTTTCGCCTAACGGCATTTTCAAAGGTTTACGTTGATCAATGTACGGTTTTCAAGACGTTACGGCTAAAAATCCACCATTTTTATACATAAAAAGTCGAATTCACACCAATTTCGGAATATAAAATTATACCGTTACTTTGTTTTGAATTTTAACAGCCGATAAGTCAAATTTAACTGTTGCGATCTATCTTTAACTGTAAGTAATGTTATTGGGAACGGCCGTTAATGTATGTCTTGATGTACCCGTCGTTTTCGTATAAAATCGTAGCGACATTATTTGAATCGGATCATTTCTGTGTCTATTTTAAAAAGGAGAAATGAGTTAAAAGTAACTCCAATTGGCATCATGATTACTAGTAGTTGTATTAACACAGGATTGAATGGTTCAAAGTGCTGCAATTTCTTGAATATTTTCGACTATTTGCCAGAGTAAAAAAATACTATTTAAGTTTTTTTTTAAGATTTTTAATCGTTTCTGGTTTCTAAACTGTCAGCTTTTAAATACAGCATAACTCCCACTGGGGAGCAGTTACCAATTTTAAGCAATTTGAATCCTAGATCCGAACCCTCATTAAATAAATGACAAGGAATGATTACTTTATCTCTCACCACATCCCTATACATGAAAAAACATGCCACACAGGTTTTAAGCAACTAGCTAAGCAATGCTTATACACACACTGTTACATATTAAATCATGCTCAAAAACACACGTATCTCTGGCGCTATAAGTCCCTTGTCGGTTAGGGATATTTCATGCTGTAGATAGCCTAGTTTTTGTTAGCGCGGGTGAGTAAATACCATGGAGAAGGAAATGATAGCGGAGTTGTTGCAAGACAATCGAGTCGCGTGCCATCCAAACGTCAAATGGACTCATTCGGTAGGAGCGTTATACCTATGAAGTATTTCGGCGCGCATTCGGCGCGCGTTTTTATTAGAAGAAATATCAATGGGGCATCTCCGTTACTTAATCATATTCTGTCCTCCTTGGTAAATACTGTACATAATCATAAATGTATAGTCAGCGAATAAGTATTACAATATAAAGTTCTCGTAGTGTCTCAGTGTAGTTATTTATCACCAAGTACGTTTTTTTGTACTGTATAATAGTGTGTTGTCTGTATATTATAATATATTATTTTGCTGTAAATATCAATATCATCATCACAGTCATTTAGTCGCGTTTGGTCCAATTGTCAAAAACAGGAAAAAATCGCGGACTTTCTATCCTCCGCTCCACTCCGCTCCCGCATTAGCCGTCTAACCTAACCTATCCAAGTAGTTTTTTGACAATTGGACCAAACGCGACTAAACTATTACAGTATTGTGTCCCAATTGCATCCGAGGCCTTCACCTCGTGTAGTGCTTCCGTAACCTCCACGCGCAGCACCTTGGGCAGCGGAGATGGCCTCCTTTCATGCAAGGAAGACGCTCCGAAGAAGCGACGAAGAAGACTCCAAACAAAGCGAGTGGCCTTGTAAGAAGGCTGCTAGGAGGCTCTCCGCATCTCTGAACGCAATGTTCCCGACGTTTGTTCAAGAAGATTGCCGGCACCTATAGTGTCAGTGACTAGACAGTGCACTCACCGTCCTGGTCGTAGTCCACGTCGCGCGTGATGCCGAGCAGCTGGTTGACGCGCGTGAGCGAGTGCTGCAGGTAGTCGGAGATGGCCTTGTGGTTGTCCAGCACCTCCTCCTCCGCGCGCTGCAGCTCGTCGATGGCCTCGTGGAACGTGTACATCTCCGCCGACATGTCGCCCTCCTGGAGTACAACAACAAGTGTTGACATTGTGATGGACGATTTGAAACGAGCTAGAGATGGTGGAAATATAAATCAATGAGGTCATAAATCGTGGGAATCTTTCATGTTCTATCGGTCTGTCTATAATATCACACGCCGGGTCGGCCGGGGCCGGCTCTGACGAGACGGGGCTAGTGTAACGAGTAGTAGTGAGGCGTGTACTGACGTTGAGCGAGCGCAGGTGCGCCAGGTCGTGGTCGTGCGGCGCCATGTCCACGTCGGGCGGCTCGGGGTCGCCGGGGCGGCGCGCCGGGTCGGCCGGGGCCGGCTCTGACGAGACGGGGCTAGTGTAACGAGTAGTAGTGAGGCGTGTACTGACGTTGAGCGAGCGCAGGTGCGCCAGGTCGTGGTCGTGCGGCGCCATGTCCACGTCGGGCGGCTCGGGGTCGCCGGGGCGGCGCGCCGGGTCGGCCGGGGCCGGCTCTGACGAGACGGGGCTAGTGTAACGAGTAGTAGTGAGGCGTGTACTGACGTTGAGCGAGCGCAGGTGCGCCAGGTCGTGGTCGTGCGGCGCCATGTCCACGTCGGGCGGCTCGGGGTCGCCGGGGCGGCGCGCCGGGTCGGCCGGGGCCGGCTCTGACGAGACGGGGCTAGTGTAACGAGTAGTAGTGAGGCGTGTACTGACGTTGAGCGAGCGCAGGTGCGCCAGGTCGTGGTCGTGCGGCGCCATGTCCACGTCGGGCGGCTCGGGGTCGCCGGGGCGGCGCGCCGGGTCGGCCGGGGCCGGCTCTGACGAGACGGGGCTAGTGTAACGAGTAGTAGTGAGGCGTGTACTGACGTTGAGCGAGCGCAGGTGCGCCAGGTCGTGGTCGTGCGGCGCCATGTCCACGTCGGGCGGCTCGGGGTCGCCGGGGCGGCGCGCCGGGTCGGCCGGGGCCGGCTCTGACGAGACGGGGCTAGTGTAACGAGTAGTAGTGAGGCGTGTACTGACGTTGAGCGAGCGCAGGTGCGCCAGGTCGTGGTCGTGCGGCGCCATGTCCACGTCGGGCGGCTCGGGGTCGCCGGGGCGGCGCGCCGGGTCGGCCGGGGCCGGCTCTGACGAGACGGGGCTAGTGTAACGAGTAGTAGTGAGGCGTGTACTGACGTTGAGCGAGCGCAGGTGCGCCAGGTCGTGGTCGTGCGGCGCCATGTCCACGTCGGGCGGCTCGGGGTCGCCGGGGCGGCGCGCCGGGTCGGCCGGGGCCGGCTCTGACGAGACGGGGCTAGTGTAACGAGTAGTAGTGAGGCGTGTACTGACGTTGAGCGAGCGCAGGTGCGCCAGGTCGTGGTCGTGCGGCGCCATGTCCACGTCGGGCGGCTCGGGGTCGCCGGGGCGGCGCGCCGGGTCGGCCGGGGCCGGCTCTGACGAGACGGGGCTAGTGTAACGAGTAGTAGTGAGGCGTGTACTGACGTTGAGCGAGCGCAGGTGCGCCAGGTCGTGGTCGTGCGGCGCCATGTCCACGTCGGGCGGCTCGGGGTCGCCGGGGCGGCGCGCCGGGTCGGCCGGGGCCGGCTCTGACGAGACGGGGCTAGTGTAACGAGTAGTAGTGAGGCGTGTACTGACGTTGAGCGAGCGCAGGTGCGCCAGGTCGTGGTCGTGCGGCGCCATGTCCACGTCGGGCGGCTCGGGGTCGCCGGGGCGGCGCGCCGGGTCGGCCGGGGCCGGCTCTGACGAGACGGGGCTAGTGTAACGAGTAGTAGTGAGGCGTGTACTGACGTTGAGCGAGCGCAGGTGCGCCAGGTCGTGGTCGTGCGGCGCCATGTCCACGTCGGGCGGCTCGGGGTCGCCGGGGCGGCGCGCCGGGTCGGCCGGGGCCGGCTCTGACGAGACGGGGCTAGTGTAACGAGTAGTAGTGAGGCGTGTACTGACGTTGAGCGAGCGCAGGTGCGCCAGGTCGTGGTCGTGCGGCGCCATGTCCACGTCGGGCGGCTCGGGGTCGCCGGGGCGGCGCGCCGGGTCGGCCGGGGCCGGCTCTGACGAGACGGGGCTAGTGTAACGAGTAGTAGTGAGGCGTGTACTGACGTTGAGCGAGCGCAGGTGCGCCAGGTCGTGGTCGTGCGGCGCCATGTCCACGTCGGGCGGCTCGGGGTCGCCGGGGCGGCGCGCCGGGTCGGCCGGGGCCGGCTCTGACGAGACGGGGCTAGTGTAACGAGTAGTAGTGAGGCGTGTACTGACGTTGAGCGAGCGCAGGTGCGCCAGGTCGTGGTCGTGCGGCGCCATGTCCACGTCGGGCGGCTCGGGGTCGCCGGGGCGGCGCGCCGGGTCGGCCGGGGCCGGCTCTGACGAGACGGGGCTAGTGTAACGAGTAGTAGTGAGGCGTGTACTGACGTTGAGCGAGCGCAGGTGCGCCAGGTCGTGGTCGTGCGGCGCCATGTCCACGTCGGGCGGCTCGGGGTCGCCGGGGCGGCGCGCCGGGTCGGCCGGGGCCGGCTCTGACGAGACGGGGCTAGTGTAACGAGTAGTAGTGAGGCGTGTACTGACGTTGAGCGAGCGCAGGTGCGCCAGGTCGTGGTCGTGCGGCGCCATGTCCACGTCGGGCGGCTCGGGGTCGCCGGGGCGGCGCGCCGGGTCGGCCGGGGCCGGCTCTGACGAGACGGGGCTAGTGTAACGAGTAGTAGTGAGGCGTGTACTGACGTTGAGCGAGCGCAGGTGCGCCAGGTCGTGGTCGTGCGGCGCCATGTCCACGTCGGGCGGCTCGGGGTCGCCGGGGCGGCGCGCCGGGTCGGCCGGGGCCGGCTCTGACGAGACGGGGCTAGTGTAACGAGTAGTAGTGAGGCGTGTACTGACGTTGAGCGAGCGCAGGTGCGCCAGGTCGTGGTCGTGCGGCGCCATGTCCACGTCGGGCGGCTCGGGGTCGCCGGGGCGGCGCGCCGGGTCGGCCGGGGCCGGCTCTGACGAGACGGGGCTAGTGTAACGAGTAGTAGTGAGGCGTGTACTGACGTTGAGCGAGCGCAGGTGCGCCAGGTCGTGGTCGTGCGGCGCCATGTCCACGTCGGGCGGCTCGGGGTCGCCGGGGCGGCGCGCCGGGTCGGCCGGGGCCGGCTCTGACGAGACGGGGCTAGTGTAACGAGTAGTAGTGAGGCGTGTACTGACGTTGAGCGAGCGCAGGTGCGCCAGGTCGTGGTCGTGCGGCGCCATGTCCACGTCGGGCGGCTCGGGGTCGCCGGGGCGGCGCGCCGGGTCGGCCGGGGCCGGCTCTGACGAGACGGGGCTAGTGTAACGAGTAGTAGTGAGGCGTGTACTGACGTTGAGCGAGCGCAGGTGCGCCAGGTCGTGGTCGTGCGGCGCCATGTCCACGTCGGGCGGCTCGGGGTCGCCGGGGCGGCGCGCCGGGTCGGCCGGGGCCGGCTCTGACGAGACGGGGCTAGTGTAACGAGTAGTAGTGAGGCGTGTACTGACGTTGAGCGAGCGCAGGTGCGCCAGGTCGTGGTCGTGCGGCGCCATGTCCACGTCGGGCGGCTCGGGGTCGCCGGGGCGGCGCGCCGGGTCGGCCGGGGCCGGCTCTGACGAGACGGGGCTAGTGTAACGAGTAGTAGTGAGGCGTGTACTGACGTTGAGCGAGCGCAGGTGCGCCAGGTCGTGGTCGTGCGGCGCCATGTCCACGTCGGGCGGCTCGGGGTCGCCGGGGCGGCGCGCCGGGTCGGCCGGGGCCGGCTCTGACGAGACGGGGCTAGTGTAACGAGTAGTAGTGAGGCGTGTACTGACGTTGAGCGAGCGCAGGTGCGCCAGGTCGTGGTCGTGCGGCGCCATGTCCACGTCGGGCGGCTCGGGGTCGCCGGGGCGGCGCGCCGGGTCGGCCGGGGCCGGCTCTGACGAGACGGGGCTAGTGTAACGAGTAGTAGTGAGGCGTGTACTGACGTTGAGCGAGCGCAGGTGCGCCAGGTCGTGGTCGTGCGGCGCCATGTCCACGTCGGGCGGCTCGGGGTCGCCGGGGCGGCGCGCCGGGTCGGCCGGGGCCGGCTCTGACGAGACGGGGCTAGTGTAACGAGTAGTAGTGAGGCGTGTACTGACGTTGAGCGAGCGCAGGTGCGCCAGGTCGTGGTCGTGCGGCGCCATGTCCACGTCGGGCGGCTCGGGGTCGCCGGGGCGGCGCGCCGGGTCGGCCGTGCCCAGCTCCTTGACGCGGTCGGCGTAGCGCAGCGTGTTGAGCGAGTGCTCGCACGAGGACATGGCGGGCGAGATCATGGCGATCATGCACGTGCGCGACTTGTCGCCGATGAAGCTGTCGCGCAGCACCTGCGTGAGCTTGGACACGCGGAACGGCAGGTGGTTGTTGCCCTTCATGCCCAGCGCGCGGATGCACTCCTTGAGCGCCAGCAGCGACTTGTTGATCTCGGCGCTCTCCATGCCTGCAACGACAAAGCGTGAGTGAGCGTGGGTGAGCGCGGGCCACACGTGACTAGTGGTGGAGCGGTACGCACGCGTCTGGCGGTTGGCGGAGGAGGTGTCGGCGCCGCGCTCGTTGCCGGCGAGGTCGATGAGCGAGAACTTGCCGTGCACGCGGTGCATGCCGGGCGAGCGCACGATGATCTGGAACACGGCGTGCGACCGCGAGCTGTTCGAGTTGGCCGACGTCTGCAACACAACACGACGCGTTACACACGAGTACTACGAAGTCCGACTACCGGAGCCGCCGTAATGTGACGCACCTGTCCGGAGGTCCGGGCCGCGTTCCCGTGCTGGATGAGCTTGAGCACCTCGTCCACGTTGTCGACCACTTTCTCCGTCAGGCCTACAATCTGCACCTGCTGTTTACCGTCCTCCAGTACTCGAAGCTTCGCTTTGTCCGCTAACAGATCGAACACCTGAAAGACAACAAGATTTATTATTTTATGGTCTTCTACAAATTTAATTTCACATCTTTTAATTTGTTTAAATACTACTACTGGCCAAAAAAATTGCAGAAATAAATAGCCAGTCGTGACGTCATCATCATAATGTTTGTAGCATCTGACATGTCCTTTAAATTTTTTTACATTGATGATCCCACAGAAAATATTTTTCACCGTGTTCAATTACGCTGGAATATTGTATTTTTATCAAACATATTCGACGAGTTATTCGATAGTCATTGTGTGACGCATATATGCGTCATAGATCAAACCGGTGACGCATGTATGCGTCATAGATCTAACTTGTGACGCATATATGCGTCATAGATCTAACCTGTGACGCATATATGAGTCATCGATCTAAACATTTAACGTATTTCTGCGTCTTAGATAAATCGTCATTTAATGCGTCTCCTAGTAGTTACCTTGCCGGAGTATATCTCGAAGAAGGAGGCCGACACGATGAGGTTGAGCGGCTTGTACTTGGCGGACTTGAGGTACGCGAACACGTCGCGCGCCGCCATCGCGTAAATACCCTTCTTGCAGTCTTGCGTCTTACCCTGCGAGACAATTCATTAATTTCGTAAGCTATTTCCATGAAAGTTCATTGACCAATTTCAACAGATTTTGTGAACACGTGTTTCCTTCTTCCTACAGTCCCGGGTCCTTTAAACGGGGCGTGAAAAGGCATCTGATGAGGCCGTCAAGCTGAGTGCCACCACTGTTAACATGGTACATGTTTATGATGGTGACCCTTTTTCCGAGACTTTGCCTTGACGTGTCCTTTTATAAAAAAAAAAAGTATACACTAACTATGAGTTAGTTATGGTGGATTTGTCATAGTTGAGGTACTTATACTGTTAGCAGGTATAAACTTCGAACGGTTAATTTCGGTATGCCCAACCTCTTGTGATTGTGGTAACAGATGAAGTAATTAGATGCAACTATATGTTTGTTGTATGTGGTTACGTACCACAGCTAAATAACAACATTAAAGTAAATTAAATCAAGACAATTTTCAATCTTGACTTAAAAAAAAAACGCAGCCGTACCCAAAAAGGTCGATTAACCTTTTTGGGTACGGTTTCGTTTTTTTTTTCAATGTGCATGAAGGTAATATTAGTATTGTACCTGGAAATCTCCGCCCATGGTATGCGTCTTCCCGGAACCGGTCTGTCCGTACGCGAAGCAGGTGGCCATGCCGCCCTCGAATATCGTCTGCACCAGGGGCTTTGCTGTGTATCTGGCGAAGGAAAGACAACATTAGTATATCTCAATGTCTCTCAAACACGGTTTTTTTTTAACGTGCGAATATTCCCCACGGATACCACCCCCACGGAGCCGGTGGAGGTGTTTATGTCGAACTCGAACCGACTAAAACACACGCTGTCTTGGGTCTTTGTTTGCCGGAGGTGAGATTGCCAAAAGCATATCTCTCGCACCCCGGCAGTCCCAGAACCATCTTTTTCGAGATGGTTTAGCAATATGATAGAGTAAATATCTGCATTATAAAAAACTAAAAAGTCAAATTTTGCAGTAGCGAGGGATTTGTCCTAGGCAATCACACACTTCAGTATTCTGAAGACCCGAGACAGCGTGCGGTTTTAGTCCATTGGAGTTCGACGTAACCGCCCCCCCTCCAACCAGACGGTGGAACGGTATCAGGCAACAAAAAAGTAAAGTATAATCGGATATGGAGTATTGGGGTTTGGTTATGAACTAAAGCCTACTTACTTATAAACAACCTCGTTGGTACACGTGTCGTCGAAGGCGTAGTCGAACCTGAACTTCTGGTTCTCTAGGTACTTGGTGAGGTCCACCTTGTTCTTCGGCTCGTGGACTATCATCTGGTCTTTTGTTGGTACACTAATTACATCCACCTGCAAAGTTACACGGAAATATTTTAATACCGTCATTTCTAGAGACTCTGTAAAAACCTACTAATACTTAACGTCTTAAAACCTTACCTCCTTCTTATTTAACTCTTTCTTGTTGAGTGGCCTTTTCCTCACGCAGACTGTGATCTGGTGGTCTTCTACCGCTTCGTTGCCCGTCATCGGCCGGAAATCGATACTGTTCTGGTACTCTCTGATCATAGCTAAAAATTCCCAGTTGGGGTTCCCTGGATCCATGTTCATTAGTGCTTCCTGAAACATTTAATACAATATCACCATTAGGGCACCAATTTTTGAAAACTAATTTCCCACAAAAAAAAAAATACTGGATGCATTATTCAAACTTTTTTGCATTATCTATGGTGCTGGTAGTAATTGAAGCCGAGGAGGGTCAGACCGTAAGGGATGGCCCTGGGTCAGCCGAGGGAGAGGGATATGTCGAAGACAACCTCACCTCCGGCCTAGCACCACGACCCACAGTCGGCGCGTGCTGTTTTAGTCGGTTCGTGTCCGACATAACCTCCCCTTCCGGCTCCGGCAGGGGAGGTATCCGAGGGGATCTCCGCACGAAAAAAAGAAGGTAGTAATTGAAGTCCTTGAAGTCAGATTGCAGGTAAGGCATCGTCTGCAAGTCGATGCACGTGTTAAACAGTTTATCAGTCTAGCGCAGGCCATCCATTCAGAGTTACACAGTCAGACAACATTCGCTTCCAGAAAAGCCAACAGCTAGACCTCGAACTGTATAAACTTTGGACGCAATTGGGAAGTCGTTATGACGATGATTTATGACTGGGGAATGTAAACAAAACGACTACCAACACTGTTCCCCAAATGGCACCGATAGATCAATGGGGCCCATATACTCATGAGGCCCATTTACCTATGGGGCTCATACGTCACCGGGTCCCATACACCTATGGGGCCTATACAGCACAGAGCCCAAATATGAACTTTATTGTCTTTTTTTATGGTTCAGGTAGGCAAACGAGCAGACGGATCGCCTGATGGTAAGCGATCACCGCCGCCCATGGACACCCGCAGCACCAGAGGAGTCACAAGTGCGTTGCCTTCCTTTTAAAAGAGAGTACGCTCTTTTATTGAAGGTTTTAAGGTCGTATTGGTTCGGAAATATCGCTGGTGACAGTTCATTTCACAGTTTAGTTGTGCGAGGCAGTAAGTTTATCGAGAAACGCACAGTTGTGGTGTCTGTCCCCATAGCCTCAACGACTTACCTTCTCCTCCTTGAGCTCGGCCTGCCGCTGGCGCCTCTTCTCGCGGTTCTCCTTGAGGCGCTCCACCTCCTTGACGACGTTGGAGCGTCGCACGGCGCCCGACGCCACGGCCTGCGGCACCGACACCGTGGACGACACGCCGGCCGGCCGCGCCGCCGACCCGCCCACGCCGCTCACCCCGCCCACCCCTCCGCCCGTGAACTGGGGGCACAAGTCCACATATTGGATAATACATCCTTTAAAAATATCAATATATACTAAGGGTCAATTCTCACTGGTTGAAAACACCGCGAATTTGTTGGAAAACCATGTACGAGTATACATGAAGTTAAACCCATGTGGCGCGATCATCGCCACACTATTTGCCATCAAATGATTCCGACCCCATGTAGCGCCATCAACGCTACACTGTCAGTATTGCCATCAAATGAAGATCTACTAACATATACAAAACTCTAAATAGGTTGTAACAATTTGCCTCATAAAGCCGCAGGCGGCCACCGCTCTTTCAGTGAAAATTGGTTATGATGCGTTTCTAGCCCCTATTACTACTGCTATTCTAGGGAATTATATTTCTGGAGCAGGCGACTGCCAGCCCCGAAATGTAAACTATCAATTTCCGTTTTTTATCTCGCTGCAGGATATTTAAGGGAAAGGAATTAAGGAATAAGGAGACTTTGCACACTCGACATCCTCCCTTCAATAATTAAGTTCACGAACCCAAGAACTTTTACCAAAATGTCTAGTGCGTTAGTTCCGTAGGAGCCCCTTCACGTCCAGAACTTACTGGATGCCATATTGTATTCTAATGGATATAACATTAAAACTTGCAAATTTAAGCCACCACTTGTTTAATTTCTGGTGAAAAATGTCTACTCTTGAAAGAATGCTAACTTTTTCCATTCATGTCCAGGTCCATAGATCTACACGTGAGGAGGCGTTAATGGATAAAGGAAAATACAGTGGAACCTCCTTATTAATATGAAGCATTCTGCGTTGCATGTGCGCTGTGTACGGAGACTGTTGCTGAGCTGACCCTTTGGGCACAGATGCCGTGCTTGGTGTACTGCCGGAGCGGGTACGACCACCCGAAGCTGGCGTCTGTTAGTGAAAGGAATAGGGTAGGATGGGGATCAGGGCTACAACAGGTTTTTGGGATATACTGTTCACTATACTCATTGCTACACTCATATAGTGCTAGCAAAGTTTCGACATATGAGGCAAAAAAATTAATTCGCCCATCTTGCCGTCGGAAATCTAATGGGTTACTATCTAAGGGTTACTCTAGAGCCTAAACATTTGGACTGGAATATAAATATGTACCAAAATGATAAAAAATAAAGTATACTAAAATTAAAAGTAGGTATCTATGCCGTCACTTGATTATGATGATGTCGTGGGAGCGGTAAAGTACCTAGCACAAAAAACTATGGTAAAGGTATCGAGAGAACGGAGCATTGCGATTGGCTGCCTGCTTATTGTGAATCGCAATGCTCCGTTTTCTTTACACGTTTACCATATAATAAGGAACGCTCGCGATCGCACAATAACTCGTCAATTTTTAAGCAAGTGGACATTTCTAAGTGATCGATCAGATAAAATTCACACTTGTCATGACCTCACTTGGTTGTTATTTGGTTCAAAAAAGAAAAGCAAAGCGTAGTGCGCGAGGAAGACCGTCAAAATACTTCCTAATTCACCCACAGTCAATATTCTGCGGTCGCCTACTCCATTCCTCAAGTAAAATTTTAGTGGGAGTTTTTCTGCTCCTAAGCAAATATCTTCAGCTTTACGCTGACATAGCTTGACGATAAGTAATTTCTTTTGCTATCACATCATCGTCCACCCAGTGGTTGTAACTACTAGGCAAACTGGATAGTCTATGCATACATACCTGTTGGGTGATCCTAGTGTTCGTGGGCACTGGCTGTGGTGGCTGCACGGGCGGCACGTTCTCTGCGCCGCGCCGCCCCGTCGTGTCGCCGCTGTGACCGTTGGTGTACGCGGCGCCACCACCGCCCGCGTTGGACAGCCGCATCTGGTTGTTGCGCGTCACACGAGATGGCGCTGGAAAGATATAATACTGGCTTTAATATCAAACTACCCGCAGTTACGAGTCTTAAAATAATAATGCGTCAACTGAACATTTTCCAAAAAAATGGGATGACACATTTGAATCTCTTACGCAGGGTTTCCAGGGTGCATAGTTTTACGGACGCGGACGCTGACAAGGACGGATTTACTATAATAAATGTATCTACACTATTAGACACAGATTAGCCACATTCCATGGTACGTTATTGGTGAAATCCACACGCGTCCGTAAAATTGCGAGCAGTGGAAAGGCGGCTTTGCACTATTAGTTTAGCGTAAAATGCAATCGTAAACCGATATTTTTTCACTTTAACACAGCTAGAATATGGTCAAAAATTCTCATAAATTCTGTATAGTAGGCTAAATAAATCGTTATGTTATTTATCTCGTAACACATTTCATAACACACCTTTTCCCACGCACATCATATTTGGTACGGAGACATGAATGGATATTGTTATGAAAGATTAAAATATTAATCCTTCTTGTCCTTCATATGTACACACATGATGTCCAAAAGGCTTGTTCAAATAGTAAACCGTTACGGTTTACAAAATCAAACAAAATTTTGGAGCCAATAGATTAAGTTGGAGGTGAGAATTCATTTTTTCGCTTTTGCAATCTTGGACGCATTTGTTTATATTTTGTTATTTCTTTTTCGGAATTTCATGTTCCTACTGGAGAGTATGTAGACCTGCTGTCCAGTAGGAGTGCTTTAAATTCCGAACTTTAACCTAGACAATAACAGAAGAGATAACACTAAATTTTCTTGTAAGAAAATATCTTAAAAACTAAGCTGAAGCATAAACGTTAGTCAAAAATACTTGCTTACTCTCTTTTTTTTTTTTCATAACTAGCACATTATAAGTCCATGAATCATACCGACGTACCTAACATCTAAATCTAGACATCTTAAAAACGAAATAATCTCCAAACATGTGCAAATGAGAATTGTGCAAAAAGCGTAACGTAACGACAGCAATCAACTCAATGTGGTGCGGTATTAACAGCTGGTTCTTACTCTTACGTGACGGCGGTTTTTGTGTGTCCTCTTCCATTGCCTTCTCGTAAGGTGGTTCGTCTTTCTCAAACGCTTCCAGTGGAGCATTGGTTTCGGCCGAATCGGCGACGCGCCGTCGACACCTCAACCATGAGCAGCACATTTTTTGGCAATGTATTCAGTCTCGTTTCAGTAACATTCCTCTTTCATAAGACATGTGTTCGTTTGATAGACTGCTTATTCGGAATGAGTTCAGTTTGCGTCGGCGCAAGGTAATCCTGTGCCTGCGCCGACCGCCATATTAGGATCTCTTTCCGTATTCAAGGCAATGAACCGTGACGCATGCAAGGCACGGCCGCTATAGTCAAACTACATTTCAACCTTAATGGTTAGTGAAATAATACACATGAAATATTTAAATAGATATATGCATCAAAATAGAAAGCCATAACAAAGGTCGCTGGGTACAGTCGATTGCGTTTGTATAACGAATCAACTTGCCATTCAAAAATTGATAATAAATTTAACGTGAACAGTTCGAAGTTACTGTGAATAATTCCCAGTGACAACAAATAAATGAAAGATCAATAGCCTAGACCTAAAAAAACCTAATTGAAGAAGAAACCCAACTATATTTTCACTTCTGAACGATTAAAAAGTACCTATAGGTAAGTACAAAACAAATAACTTTTAATACGATAAAAATCTATCTAACCACATGTGTAAAAAACCTACCCCGCCAACGACTTTAGTTACACTGCCGTGTAATTACTCGATACAACCAATTCGATTACTCGCATCAATCTAACTAAACCATCGACTAAAATTGGAAAATAATAGTCGACCATTATTCATGGAGGTGACTTTTGTTACACGTCGTAATGAAAAGTATACAATGGTGTGACGTCACGAGCTTCGTGATAAATCGATGGACAAAACAAAGGGCCCGTGAACTTGGCAGTGGGGTAGTTTGAACTTAGGGTGAAGTAAGTTATATGCAGAATTAGTTTTGATTACAGTTAGATTGAGGGTAACTAGGAATAATGTTATGAAGTTAGTCAATTAATTAATTTGAACAAATTTTATGCCGAGTAAAACTGACTGCAGATAACATCAGGCAATAAGGAAGGCAAACGAGCAGACGGATCGCCTGATGGTAAGCGATCACCACCGCCCATAGACTCCCGCAACACCAGAGGAGTCACAAGTGCGTTGCCTTCTATAAAAGAGAGTACGCTCTTTTCTTGAAGGCTTGAAGGTCGTATTGGTTCGGAAATACATTATAGAAAAAAAAATACTTCTTAAAATTATTGTACTGCATGCTTCCTGGCGAAGTAGAGGGATGTCAAAGTGTCCTAAGATTGACTAAAGAAAAGGCTTATTCTCCATTATAATCATGAAAATACCCTTGGGAGGTCTCCTTAAGCACTTTGAGGTCGAAATCAATTTCATTTGTAAACCGGTACGCCTGCTTATTAACCAACGGACGAGGCTCTGGCGCAGGACTTCTTCTCAGAGTTGGAAAGGCTATCACTCCTATAATAAAGCCTAAATCAACAAAATAGGGGAAGACGGTAAAGAGATGATGGCCCTTGACAAATCGAACAGAAAAGCTGAATATGATAAAAATCTAAAATGTATTCGACTGCTATTTAAACATGTACGCCCACCCACTCTCTCTACAAGTTTCGGCAATTGCTATCTAAAATAAATTATCAACTACATTTCCAGCAGAAGCAAGCCATGGCGGCGGCGCACTGAGAAGAGCGCCTCCTCGTTCCGGGGCGAGTTGGGGGACACCGTTGTCCCCCCTCCCGAGGAGGGCCAGACCGTCAGGGATGGCCCTGGGTCAGCCGGGGTGCGAGGGATATATCGAAGACAACCTTGCTTCCGGCCTAGCACCACGACCCTCAATCGGCGTGCGGTTTTAGCCGGTTCGAGTCCGACATAACCTCCCCTTCCGACTCCAGCGGGGGAGGTATCCGTGGGGATATCCGCACGAAAAAAAATCTACAACATCTAAATTAGTTCGACCAATCCAGTTTATCTCATCATTTGAGACATATACATAAACTTTTTAATGTTTTTAGAAATAATCTCTTTTATCTACTTAGTTTATTTTTATTACACTGCTAGGTAAAGACCTCGTTCGAATTAATATATCATACATACACACATGTACCGTCAAAGCTCCACCTGCTACGGTCTTCTCATACGCCTTTCGCTAATCTCACCTTCTAACACATTCTAAAGAAACCTCTATTCGCTTCGTCTCATAAATCTAGATTTACAAATCAAGAGAAACATTCATCCACTCCCTTAGTATATCCGTACCGTCTAAGCATCCCTTTCTTTAACTTGCTCATCACTTCATCTACCATTCGATAATATCCCCTATCACGCTGTTCCTCTCTTAGAACATCAGTCACTTCAGCTATAAATTGTACAGCAATAAACTGCTACGAACATTTTCATCACAATATTTTTCCAGCTTAGTGTGGTCCCATTGCATATGTTCAGCGATTTGATGTTGTGAATATTTGCATGTCTTCACACATTAACTTTCACAATTGTATCAGTTTCAACGTTTCAGTTAGATCATAAATTTCGCCTTTTCTGTCTGCATTCGCATATTTCACTTGGCGAAACAACTCTCACGAAACCTTCCAAATATTTCCCCTCCCAAGGTCTAGATTTCGCCATATCACAGCTGCTACCGTAACAATACTATCGCCTATGAGCGATGACGTCAACTGCCCATACCTGTGGAACATTTTTCCACTGCCAGAATATCTAGCGCCTGGCAACGGTTCTCTTGACAACGTCTGAGAAAACATTGATCAATTGAACAGTGCATATTGATCTATATTTGGGTCATAGCATTTATTGAAACCAGGGCACCAGGCCGAATTCCTTAGTTGTTACATAACATATTTATTTGATATTAGAGTACGAAGTTCGAAAGGACTATTACAAGTTAAGAATATTGTTACTGTTCATCCCGATAGAAAAAATAGGGCTCTGATGCATGGCAGTCATGACACCTAAATACCCATGTAGGTGTTCAAACAGTGTGTTAGTTACGTGACTGACCTCCGTCCCCCATGAGCGCGGGCCTGGGGGTGACGGGTGGAGCCGCCTGTCACCCCAGCAGAAGCAGGCCACGGCAGCGGCGCGCTAAATAGCGCGCCTCCCCATTCCGAGGGTGAGTTGGGGACACCGTTGTCCCCCCTCCTGAGGAGGGCCAGACCGTAAGGGATGGCCCTGGGTCAGCCGGGGTGCGAGGGATATGTCTATGACAACCTCACCTCCGGCCTAGCACCATGACCCACAGTCGGCGTGCGGTTTTAGTCGGTTCGAGTCCGACATAACCTCCCCTTCCGGCTCCGGCAGGGGGGGTATCCGAGAGGATTTCCGCACGAAAAAAAAAAAAGTGTGTTAGTTACGTTATAAATTAATATGCTGTCACAATTCTAAAATCTCAGCAATAGATCTCAAATAATTTGGCAAATATACAAATATTTGAGTATTACTTAGGAAACGGGACAAGGCTATCTTTGCAGGTCATCAAAATAAAATTTGAGAGTTTAAAATGTATGTAATAAATTTTGCCAAATCTACGCAACATTCAAAATCAGAAATGAGTATGCAAGTGTAGTTTGCTATGTAAGAATTCAACTTGTCTCCAGACACCTAGCATCTCTACGGCTCGCTTAACCTCGAAACGAAGAAAAATCTATTGAGTGATCATTGTGATCAACGACTCGTTACATTGGTCTTAGGGATGAGTCTACGCTAGTCTACAGTGCCTTGCTACGAGGATATCAGTCCTTGCTGCGAGGTATCAGACTAATATTATAGGTATCTTTAATTTTTATTGATTCATTGGAAAATAATCACAATAAATAATGGGTTTGGAGGACATTGTTCAATATGTAAAGCGAATAAGAACAGAATCAGGAAACAACAACTCACGCCGCCTCATTTTAATCTTCAATATTTAGAATGACTGTGTTACACAGATTGAGATTAAATTAATTACTTTTATCATTTATCATTGATCTTGATTGCAACAGTGCAAAAATCCATACTAATATTATAAATGCGAAAGTAGCTCTGTCTGTCTGCCTGTATGTTACGCTTTCACGCCTAAACCACTGAACCCATTTTGATGAAATTTGGTATAGGGGTAGATTGGACCTTGAGAAAGGACATAGGCTATGTTTTGTCGCGATAACCGACATCCACGCGGGCGGAGCCGCAGGCAAAAGCTAGTCTTCTTATAAAAATAGATATTAGAATGTAATACACAATATTATGTATCTTTTACAACTCCGGTAGTTATCTGACGATGATTCAGGACTAATCATGTGTTCAGGATGCCAATATTACCTCGATATCCACCTGTACGTGTTTTTCTACAGTCTTCTACCACAGTCTCAACTCAAAGAATAAATAATGTATCACGCCAGATGTGGTTATTGATTGACACAGAAAGTAACTAATAGTTGTAGATATAATTTGAAGCAATTATAATGAATACACAGATAACCTCAATCGTAAAAGTAGAATATGAGGATAAAAGGTGTTTCACATTAGGACAGTACCCATAGCCTACAAATGAATATACATAACATACATAACATAACACAAACTCACGCCTGTATTCCCCGAAGGGGTAGGCAGAGGTGCTAGCACCCACATTTCGCCAGTTTATGTTTAGGTCCCAATGTAATAGATGGCGAGCCTATTGCCATTAACCGGGCACTTATAAACCTGCGATAAAGACACACATAACTTCGAAAAGCATCGAAAAGTCATTGGTGTGTGCCATGGTAAACCTGGGATCGAACCCGAGACCTCCTCTCAGCAGTCCATTACCCATACCACTAGGCTACCGCAAATGAATACGACTATTACTAACAACACAGCAACACTATAATTCTAGGTATACTTTGCTTGGCATATTCTTCGGTAGAACCAGGGTATTGCACAGTACTAACAGTCGTTATCAGAAGGTGTTATCAATGAGGCGTGTTGATGGTATAGCTGATTGCCAGACTATAAGGAATGAAATAGGAAGACGTCGTATATAGTGTATATGAAGTTAGCACTTGCTATTCGATCCCCGCTCAGTGCAAATATCTGTATGCATGAATATGGCTATTTGCATTGGTCTGGGTGTTTCATTTACAAAAGAAAAGTATCTAAGTATGTTTATCCGCATTCTAGATTCCATAACACAAGCTAATTAAGTTTGCCATGGGTCTAGACAGCGTTGTGTAGAATGCTGTGGAATATTTATTTATGTATTATTTATTACTAGCTTTTGCCCGCGGCTCCGTCCGCGTGGAAGTCGGTTATCGCGACCAAACATAGCCTATGTCCTTTCTCAAGGTCCAATCTATCCCTTTACAATATTTCATCAAAATCGGTTCAATGGTTTAGGCGTGAAAGCGTAACATACAGACAGACAGACAGACAGACAGACAGAGTTACTTTCGCATTTATAATATTAGTATGGATTCCTGTATTGTATTAACGAAATCGGCATACCTACTATACTGATATGAAATAGGAAACTAGAAGAATTAGTTTGAATTTATGAAGAAGAAGAAAGTAAATCGTGACGAAGAAGAATAATCCATACTAATATTATAAATGCTCAAGTAACTCTCAGTCTGTCTGTCTGTCCGTCGGTCTGTATGTTACGCTTTCACGCCTAAAGTACTGAACCTATTTTGATGGAATTTGGTATAGGGGTAGAGTAGACCTTGAGGAAGGACATAGGCTATATTTAGTCGCGATAACCGATATCCACGCAGGCGGAGCCGCAGGCAAAAGCTAGTGCAAAATAATTTCGAAAATTAAAATCTCAATAGATATAATAATCACCAACTAATCATCATTCGAGCAGCAAAAAAAAAACAAATCGGTTCACCTTGTCTACGCATATAAATGTAAAACACGGACATATACACTTTCGCATTTATAAAATTGGTATAGTATGAATGGTATGTAAGTAACGGGTTTGGAAGTGTCATTATCTCGGTCGACCTGTGCATCGAGCAATTTCATACCCATTACCCATTAATTAAAACTGTGCAGTGCCAGTATGTACGAAATGTAACCGTATCTAGCACAAGATTGTAATAAAACACTAGTGTATTGAATGAAAATTTAAAGGAATTGACTGAACTTGATTCCGAGATAGTCCTGTTTAAGGGGTTTCCCCTATCCATCCCGAGGAGGGCCAAACCGTAAAGTGGGTATTACATCTTCCTGAATTCAGAATTCTAAATTCAGGAAGCTATTTAGGAAAAGAAATTCAGTCACCGAAGCTCGCGATTACACGTTCACTAATTTAGGATCCTAAATCATTTTTGAAGGACGAGCGGCAAGGGACGGACGTGTCGACTGTCGAGTGAATTGCGACAAAATGCCCTCAATACTATATAAAAAAAAAAAAATTGATATTGCCATAACCCTTGCGGTTAGCTTAACGACGAACGAATTTTTTCTTTCATAATCAATTTGAATAATTAGCATACTGAATGCTGTAAAATTTCATTCAAACATTTGGGCGGAGTAATAAAAAATCAATGAATAAAATGAATGACAGATCATTCATTGGTTCCGATAGCATAGTTCGTAAGAGCGTCGGTAGATTGCTCCACCATCGCCTTAAAGACGGATACAGATTGGTTTGGGCGTGAGTCTGGTAGCTAGGTGGTCAAATCATTCTCCCTGTAAAAGAAGGATCGCGGGTTCAAATCCCGCCTGGACTGATCATATAATTTTTCCTTGATCTATTTGAATAATTAGCATACTAGATGATGTAAAATTTCATTTATTTCGTCGGTACATACGCAATATTATATTGGGAGGGAAAGACGAACGTGCGCTCTCGACGGCCGGCGCGCGGCGACTGAGCGTCCTGAATTCAGGAAACGTAATTACACTCATCCGATTTAGCCATTTAGGACGTCGGAAACCATTCTTTTCCTAAATAGCTTCCTAATTAGGAAGCTTTGCTTCCTAAATGCAATTACACTGTTATAAATTCAGAATTTTCTAAATTCAGGTTTCTGAATTTAGGAAGATGTAATACCCCTTTAAGGGATGGCCCTGGGTCAGCCGGGGTGCGAGGGATATGTCGATGACAACCTCACCTCCGGCCTAGCACCACGACCCACAGTCGGCGTGCGGTTTTGGTTCGAGTCCGACATAACCTCCCCTTCCGGCTCCGGAAGGGGGGTACCAGAGGGGATTTCCGCACGAAAAAAAAAAGGTGTTTCCCCTATCCTACGTCCTCCTACGGTGTATGTAGCTCAGATGGCAGGCATTATTTCCCTTAAAGGACCTTGTTTAGAGGACCTTTCTAAAGGACGTCTGTGTGTGCGGGCGGAGATGTACACAACCGCTAATACTACAAACTTGAGGCTGGGATGGTCCCGTTGTAGAGGGATTCCTCCCTCCTACGTTCTCCCGAGATGTATGTAACAGGTTAAAGTAACACAGATGGCAGATTATTACCCCTAGAATCGGCAGGGGGGAGTTGGTTGTGCAACTACTAGTACTACAATATTACAGAAATAAACAATTTAATTAAGTTCTTTAGTGATCTATAGGGTTGCATGTGTTGGCTTTATTTCCTTGCTTATCTCGATTATTTAACTCAAACAAGGAATATTTTTAATTACTTGCTAACTGAGGGTCACTTTTTATGATCAAACTTGTTAATATTAACATGGTTTGCGTGGACTTTACGAATAAATTAGACTATTTTTAACACACGAATCGTTTACCGGAATAAAAACCATGTTCTATGTGCCTGGTCTAGACCGAGGCGAACCGCTGTCTCTTGAGTCTTTTCAACCCTTGTAAGGTTACATATCCTGGCCCTTAACAACAAGGAAGTCTCATAATATGCCTGTAGTTTATATAATAGTGCATTCTTCGACGCAAAACAATCAAGCTCTTACATCTTAGAGTCAATAACCAGAAGTCATTGTTGACTTCGATCATAATTGCCTGCTCGAGTGCTCGATCGTCGTCTGTACGATAATTATACTTTCTAATGATTCACATGTCACTCAGAAATTAATAATTATTCTATATTGTTTAATGAAATTGTTATGCATTACGAATATTAAAAGAACTATTTGCCGAATTAATTACATCGTAATTCCGTGAACATTTTTCAATTCAATCAATCTGATCACGGATAGACTTTTTGCTTTGATTTTTTTGTTTAAGGCTTTAACAAAATGGATAGTGAAAGTCTAACAGAACCCGGATAAAGCTGTATTCGTGTGAAATGATAATAAACAAAAGGCTTTCATCAAAATTTGCGTGTAAACGCTTTGCACGTGCTGCGTCATGCCCATTCGGAAGTGACTGCACTGACGCAGGTATTTCAAACTAGCAATAGATATCCGGAAATCTCACACATCTTAAATTTAATCGATATTCATATAAAAATAGATGAAAATCGATAGGTTATTTGTGTAACCGATGGAACCGGTAGGAATGTAGACCCCACGGCGGCGGCGCGCTTAATAGCGCGCCTCCCCATTCCGGGGGCGAGTTGGGGACACCGTTGTCCCCCCTCCTGAGGAGGGCCAGACCGTAAGGGATGGCCCTGGGTCAGCCGGGGTGCGAGGGATATGTCGATGACAACCTCACCTCCGGCCTAGCACCACGACCCACAGTCGGCGTGCGGTTTTAGTCGGTTCGAGTCCGACATAACCTCCCCTTCCGGCTCCGGAAGGGGGTATCCGAGGGGATTTCCGCCCGAAAAAATAAGGTAGGAATGTAGGCTGTTAAATCATTGTTGGAAAACGTATCATGATATCACATGCAAATTATAAATTACCGATAAATTATTGGTTTTAACTGTTTTAACCAAGTACAGCTTAAGTCTGTAGGCACATTAATGCGGTACTGCCTAAAACGACATAGCTGTTTACGACCTTTACGGTCTCGTTACCTTCATTAGAATCTCTACATAATGACAACGTGTAAAAGAGCAATAAGTTTCTTATACTTCAGAACACACAAAGGGAACCCGTTCAGCAAAGTTCAAGCTATCGTCGTAATTAGCAATAAGGTACCGCGTGACATGATACAATTAGTTAATTTACTGTTAGATTAACGTTGCGGTGTCGTGTCATCATCTTCCCTTAAACAATAACGGTACGTTAGAGTATGAGTACCTACATACAGACCTTAGTGGCATACCCAATTATTTAAGTAAGAATGAACGATGAAGGGCATCCAATGACAAACGACAAGACGAATCGCATCAAGCCAACAAGCATGCAGAATCTTGTTAAAACTGAACTGGGGTCCCACGACCTCTTTGATTTGGTTCAAGATGAACTGAATAGCGAATATTGTAAAAAATAGATCGTAAACATAATTACAACGTTAGTCTCGCTTGCTTCGAAGGCTTGTACTTATGAAGCTAGGGTTCGCTATCCTTCTACTTCCCTTTATTTTATCTGACTGGCACTCTGGTATTTGACTCCACAACCCTGAGAGAAGCGCCTCAGGTGAACTGGCTATGATGTGAGTTTGGCTTGCTACTCGAAATTCTTGACCAGGGTCTCAAACAGATTATCTATATAACAACCATTGTTAACAGCTATTTATACCGATAAAACAACAATTTAAATTGTATCAACATTCAAGCTAAAAACCCAATTCTTTGATAATTCAATGAAGCTCCCTTACTTTTTGGTGTAAATAAATATTTTATTTTAAAATGTATGCACAACTAAATACATAAACGTTCTATGCCATCCGGACATCACGACTTGAGCTAGATTATGGAACAGATAAAAGAACAAAAAGCTCACAGATTATTACCTACCCATAAGAGTATTGAGCACGACAGTCCGTTTCTATTTTCATTGTTTGCCTTCATTACATTAGAAAATCCGTTAAGAACCATTTAGTATATAATTTCTCTGATGCGTTACTTTTCACACGGTAATATATGATTTAAAGTTACCGTACGAAGTTAAAGTAGGTAACTATTATGTTTTTAAGCTCTCTATAGACTACATGGTTAATATAGTCAGTCCTCATCAGCATAGCTGTTTTTTTTTTTAATATTTGGTCCGTCAATTGACTGCACCCCGCTAGATTCATTCAAGTTGCTTGTGAGTCCGCTCTGCTACTATTGCTCTTAATAAAACAAACCTTAACTTTGATCACTGGATCTTGATAGGTAAACCTGCGCACGATCCCCGCTAACAACCTTACTCTGAACTCCCAAGATCTCGATGGGGCTCAAGTACACCCAAAAACGATAATCTTTGCATATATTTAAAATTCAAATAATTCTAGAATTCCTAGATCTCCAACCGTCATTTCAAATAATGTTCTTGTAGTGAAAAACTGCAAGGGGTCGCGACACCTCTACCTCGCGGGTCGTTAGCCAGAGCCCACGCGTATGAAACAGTGAATCACAGTACGTTATCCTCGCATTAATATGATCATAAACAAAAAGTTTAATGTTTTCGTGAGTTTGTATTCATTGAGTGTGGGTAGAAACAATCGAATTGAACAACAGACTTAGAACAAAGATGCTGGATGTCGCAGAGGTGACCGTAGTTATCATTGTTTTTTTTAGGCCTCCTTGTGACATAAATATACTGGTAAGGCGGAAGGTGTAGGCCCTTTCAATATACCAATTATTTATGTAGGAATGTAACTCTAGGTATGAGAAAATAATATAAACATTGCCTCCTATTTCCTATTTCAGTGAGATGACATTGGCAATAAATCTTCGACCTGCGGAGGAAATAAGGGCACTTCCAAGAGGACTTCTAATGAATACAAAAAAATGTAATTTAAGGAATACAAAAAAGACCGCTATTGAACTGCTACTGCTATTAAATTTTACACGAACTATCATTTGGAATTGAAACTGACTTTGAATAACTATATTATCGCGATTATGACTTTTAATGGTTTCACATTTTTTTGGCTGAGTTAAGAATCCATAACATTACATTCCGTAAGTTTCGAAAGCAGTTGATTTTTCTGACATAAGTACAGCTAACACATAAGTTCATAAGTCATACAGGTAGGCTCTTAATAAATTAGGATGGTCACTCATAAGTATCGATCGACATGACAAAGACACATTTATTTATAGCACAGCCTTTATCCTTCAGAAGGTCGGTTCAGACACCAAACTTGGTAATGTCAACAACTTCTACAAGTAGCATAATAACTCCTCGACTTTCCAAAAAGGGAAAAACTTTTTCCGTCGATACCATCAGTATGCAACAGTCAAAACTCGAAGCGAATTATAGGGACGACTTCACATTTCAAAACAATAAAAACCTTAACACAGAGTATTAAGAATTATTATAGCACAAACACCAGCACAGACAAGCAAGGGGGTTGAACTTACGGCGTACGGTAGCCCGCCTCGCCTGAAGATTCTGCTGAGCGCATCGCTCGTACAACACTGGCATATCGATGTAAAGAAAGTAACAAAATGTGTGAAATTTCCACCTCAAGGTCAGGTTAACACTACTATTGTGTGTAATCCATTTGAATGATTGGTTGAATTTTAATTTGGAACACCGGTGCCAGCCAGTGTTGTGGTACACGGCCGGCCGCGCACTGTCCGCGCGCCACGGCTCCAACCTACACTTATAGTGATGGAACTAGAGCTAACGGACTAACGCTGACCGCCCCATGTAAAATTCATACAACCCTAAAATAAAACGACCTAATCGCCACACGCCATGTGTGTTATTATGAGGATAAGCACAGAAAATAATGTCATGTATGGTGGTTTAGGAAACGATGAATATAGATACTTCCTTTTAGAAATAGAACTTGGTATTTGCAAAGGTCAAGTGTGGAATAATATTTTATATAAGACAGGATTTATACGTAGACAGGTTGTATACGCTAAACTGGCATTTTAGACTGATATCTTAATGATTTAAGCCACGTCAAAAGCTAGCCGGTGTAAAAAACAGTTTTCTGAAAAATTCAAAAGAGCTGATTGTTTTATCAGGACTTTTTAATAGCTACCTACTCCATTTAAATAATGAGAGACCTACCCGTGTAGTTGTATCTGTAGTTGGTTCTGGGTTGAAGTTATGATACCAGCTGTTAAAAATATAAAGATAATGATGATTATATTCATCGAGATAAAGCATTCATCTCAAATAATAAATTTTATCAGATGTAATCAGATCTGGGAACATGGTTTTTTTTCACACGTTGTTGACGTTTTATCGATTTTCGGAATATATAAGACTTGATTACTTGGTTTATGTGAGAAAATATATACTTATTCTTTCTTCAATAAAGGTATGCAAAATGATTATTTTCTCTTGAAAATATGAGATATGTGAGTGCCGAAGGATGAACTCTTTCATCTTTTTTATTCTATTCTCCTCTATTCCCTCCCTTGTCGCAGTCGGCTATGGTAATCACTTCACTTACCACGAGCTTCTGGGCTGTGTACTTGTTAACCTGAATATTATAAAGTCACTAACACCAAAGGTATCTATGTCATATATGATTTTTCCTCACTGAAATATTCAAAGAGCATTGAACTTGGCAGTTGGCGGTACAAATATGATTCCCGTGGCAGGTCGGACGGATGAATATAATATGACGTGTGAACTAATTGTGGGAATAGACCCACCGGCGCCGTGACTGCACGGGCTGAAGACACGCCATGTTGGAATTAATTGGACGCGACTTTCAGTTGCGTGGTTCGCGGTGAAGTAGAATACAAGGGCCACTTCTATAGAACTGTTTATTGTATAAGATACGTGAGAAATCTGATTCACCCGATATCTTAATCATCCGACAGTTAACCCCGTCGGTGTCGTACAAAGCTCCAACCCGATATCTCAATCATCCGACAGTTAACCCCGCGGGTGTCGTACGAAGCGCCAAAGGGTATTTCTGTTCTTTATGTGAACTTCGCCTTCATTCGAGCGTCAATTCCAGTTGCATTAAAAAAAATGAGTTTTAGACTACGGGATTTCCTCTCCTAGTCCTCCTTGTCATGATTTGGCTTTACAGAAATAACTTTCGTCTAAGAGAAAATCTTACAAAACGGCCACATCCTTCCGTGAATCAAAGGTACCGTAGTATAAGTTAAGTAGGTAATATGAGGTTGGGCTATTGCCATCAACCGAGCACATTGGATTTAAAAAAAATGGTGACACAATATGTGTATTGTAACGGCAAGATAATATGGGAAACATCACTTTTACTGAGGTGAGGATAGCGAAAAGAGAATTTAAAAATTCCTGGATAAATCCGTCAACAGATCTGCACGCATGACTGCCCAAAGTAGCAGCAACTCATTTTTAATGGCTCCACTCGTTATATGATAGCATCACCGTCACAAAGCCTATTCAAAGACTCAGCAACGCGTTACAATTAAACCGGCGACCTTCGCCGAGTTCACTGCCAAGTGTAGCGTTTTGACAATGACCCTTTAGATTGCATTGTAATTACTCTTAGATTAATATGCGCTGAGAACGGAGAGATAATCTTAAAGAAGGTCAGTGTAGCAGTTTTCTCTTGACTGTTTTTGTTTCTGTACCAAGGCAATTTAGGGAAAACAGGTAGCTATTAGTGGTTCACAGTAATTTCACGGTATAGCCATGTGTTAGACGTTGAAGTAAAATACAACGGTTATCCTGTCTCTTCCCATGGGTGTACAAATTAAAGGAAAAGAGGGGGTGAGATGTTCCTGCTACAGATAGAGAGGATCCTGAAATAAGGTGATCACGCCTGGCGGGTCACGACCGGCAATTGACGTTTGGACACTTGGAACGTTGTATGTTTGTAATGCTGCGCGTGAAGTTCACTTTCGCGATGCAGAGTAGGAAGTTCTGTAGTGGTATCGTAGTTCAGCTTGCTGTTGCTAGATGGCGCGGAGTACATGTCGTATCGTAACAAATATAACACACGTGCCGTTAACGCTATTAATTCATATTGATCCTATCTTATGCAGCAAAAGACTGGAAAACCGAACTCTACTGGTAGCCAATAAAGTTCCTTTCACTTATCACATTTTGCTTCTGTAGCAGAGGGGGACCACTGCAAGCACAAATGACACTTTTGATGTTGCAAACGTCCACAGACCGTGGTGTTAATCTCTTATCAACAGACGCATCAATCGCAACCATCTCTTAATAAGTCCTACACAACGAGCCGTCAACAATCTAATAAAACAATAGTGTTACCACACTTCAAGTGGGACAGTCAATTAGGACAATACCGGGTACGCGATAGGTGATAGGTGCCAAATAAATCTTGTGCAACTAACTGATGATGACGTAACCGAGGGGTATTTGCGTCGGCACGCGATAGGGGTGACCACACGCTAAGGAATGGGCAGTTCGTGATAGTGACAATGTTAGTTTTCTTAGGGTAGGTCAGAGAAATAGTGAAGGAACACGAATACTTTCTCACTATATTTGATGCCATTCACATTATGTACTACGAAAATTATTATTATCGGGATATTTATAATGTTTATTTGGTTTCGAGTTTTATACAAGCGCCACGATCATTCTATTAACCGTAGAACACATTGTACCTACTCTACGTCTCTACTACCCCTACAGGCTGCTATCTAATTGATACTTAAAATAAAAAATAGTAAAAAATACGTATTCCCATTTTCTTCTATAAGCTTTGATCTTTAAATATTTTGCATACAACCTTTACTAACCTTTTCTGAACTTTTACCCAAAAAAATTAATTGTGAACTATATAATACTGAATAAAATAAGTGCTTTTTAACATTTCCTGTAGTGTAAAGTTAAACGGTTAAAAGCCTCTTTAGAAATCCACTTAGTCATTATTTCTGTTTAGCCATGTCAAAATATGAACGAGTACAAAGACTTCAATAAATTCATGACTAATACTTGAAGATAATTATATGTTTGTATGCAAGAATTGAGAAAGACATCTTATATCAAGATATCGGAACATGGAGTACTTAATAGACCTTTTGTTGTCCATCTTGTTGGCAATATTATTGTAGAATAAACTATTAAAAGTATTTACAATTCATAGCAAGGCCAATGCCAAAAATGAAAATGGTTTTATAACTACCCGTACACTCGACGTATAAGAAAAGCCATGTATAAAATGGCTATACGAGTAAAAAGTAATTGTCGAGATACACAAACGTATAAAACTTATAAGGTAAGTCAGTGTCTACCATATAGGTATATGGATAGTGTCTAGAGCCTGGCTAGGCAGATTGGACTAAATTATTTTTGGTATAATCATATACCACAAAATTCAGCAGTTTATTTCAAACCAACAATGGCAAAGCCACCAAGGGCGTCTTAAAAGGACCAACGCCATGAAATTCTAATTATTTGGAAACTGCTAAATCTTGGAACATTGAAACATTTTAGAGCGGGGGATAAACACTAATGCTCTGTCTGCCTCGAGAGTAGCAAGGGGATGGGGGAACAAGGAAACTCTTCAGTATGAGAGGGTTCCACTAACTGGAGGGAGCTTTAAGGGCCAAGCGAATTTAAAACCAGACTAGAATACTTAGTAGGTGGGTCCTGCTAACTAGATGAAGCGTAGACACCCTTGGTACACGAAAGTAATTATAAACTGCTTTTACACCTACGCGTGTATTTATATAAGTTTATTAATTGTGATTGAGATGATTAATGTGAATGAAAATGTAATTGAGAAAATGTAAGTTACGCTAGTTTCTAGAAGGGGTAGATAGAGGAGTATTAGCACCTATATTAAGTTAACATAGAATACTTTTAGAGAAAAAGGCCTCTCAGGATTCCATGGCGATTTACTTTACGTATTATAGTAGATTTTGCCCGTGGATCCGCCCACGTGGATGTAGGTTATCGCGACCAAACATAGCCTGTGTCCTTTCTCAAGGTCTAATTTACCCCTATACCAAATTTCATCGAATTCTGTTCAGTGCTTTAGGCGTGAAAGCGTAACATACAGACAAACGGAGTTCTATACAAATAAATACAATACAAATAAACAATAATATTTGAATGAATTTTATAGCATTAAGTATGCTTACTATACAAAACCAATACATGTATAAAATGAATCTTATCGGGCGAGCGAATTAATCTAGGCATTCCCCCTGTAAGGGAAAGATCGCGGGTTCGAGTCCCGCCCGAGAAGATTCATTTTTCCCCGTGTAAACAATAATATGTCAATATTTACACATTGGCCACTGAAAAGTGACCGAAACATTAAAAAAGTGATACAATAAGTAACTAATTCAATTAGTACAGTAGCTATTCACGTTTCATATTCTAAATATGCCTATAAAAAAGTTTATTGCTATTTTATTCAAAGTTCAAACCACCTTGAAATCGGATAATGAGTTCAAAAATAACATCCCTAAACATACAAAAACCACATAATAAATTGGACGAAACGAATACTTCCTCATTTTTTGGTCAAATATAAACATTGTATCGTTAGTTATTTCTTTACTTGATATCAATTTGATATTCTGTAAGCAAACATGTATATGACCTGACAACCATCATAAACGTGTGATTAGTGTGGTCGCAGCTCACCACAAAAAACATTACCCTCCTTCCTTCAGCAGTCGGGTAAAGAGAAGCCGTGAGTTCAACGACACGAAATATAAACAGGAATAAAGAACTATTCGGGTCAGCGATAAGGTTGTCATAATGTTATCTGTATAGATTAGATAGTGTTATCTTAGAATGGAAACTATTAATAAACATATCTATCAGACATCTTATACTTAAGATTCTAATTAGGCTTTTTTGTCAGTTTGGCTCATTTGGGTAGAAACTCAACATGATAATTGGCTAGTTTTTATAATAGCATGCATGTTTTTTTTTTCATAAAAGGACCCATCAATTTGATTTCACGTCGCCTGATGGTAAGCTAAAGGCAAAGTCTCGGAAAGAGGGTCACCATCGTAAAAATGTACCATGTTATCAATGGTAGCACTCAGCTTGACGGCCTCATCAGATGCCTTTTCACGCCCCGCTTAGAGGACTCGGGGCTGTAGGAAGGAGGAAATACGTGAGTTGGCAGGTTATGTGTATTTAATGCTTTGCACTCTGCAGTGCCCGTCTTTGCACAAATTCAATCGAAAATTGCATTGTTTGCGTATTTGTCTTATTATTTATTTATTTATTTAACATTTATGCACACACAAAGCGATTACAAAATATACAATGGATATTGAAACGTTAGTACATTGGTACTGCTTATTTCTATAAGAAATTTCTCCCAGCAGACCGGCGAGAGGAGATCGTGACACATAAGAAAATATGTGTAATTGTGTGTACAGTAATTGGAGAGGAAAAGTATAAGTACACACACACGCTTACCATTATAAAATATACAGTAGTACTTAATATCTAAATAAACATACTATACCATGTATCATATATATTAACTAACTAAAAATAATAATATATATATATATACATACTAACTAAAAATGATATACTAAACATATTCTACATAAACCTAAATAATATCAAATATACATAAACTTAGTACAATAAATAAGCAAACATTTATGCACAAATAGGAAAATCACCAACCCTCCTCCGCTCACGACTTAGCGTCACTGAACAGAAGAGAGATAATGACTGCAAACTTTGCTTTTAAATACAGACAGCGTGTTGCTAGCTCTGATATCAGGCGGTAGCGAATTCCACAGTCTGACCGCTTGCACGGTGAAGGAGTAAGAGTAGAAATCAGTTTTGTGGGAAGGAAATTTAAGGAGAAGTCGGAGGCTTGATCTGCACAGAGCATCAGAGGCGCGAACAAATGAGAAACGCTCCCTCAGGTAAGATGGTGCAGACGGGTTGTGCAGAATATTAAAAAGGAGACAGAGAATTCGAGTGTTTCTGCGGTGGCGGATAGGGAGCCACTTGAGTTCTTTACGAAACTGCGAGACGTGGTCGTATTTCCTCAGATTGAATACGAACCGGATACACAAGTTTTGCAGTCTCTCCAATTTGTTTAAAAGTTCCTCGGTGGCATCTAAGAAACAGGCATCAGCGTAGTCGATAATGGGTTGGATAAGGGTTCGAGCGAGAGAGATTTTAGTTTTTAAAGGTAGAAAACTCTGCAGACACCTCAGGGAGTGAAAGCTGTAATGTACCTTTTTACTAACTTCATTGATGTGAGGTCTCCAAGATAGGTTAGCATCAAAGAGTACACCCAAGTTCTTGGCGGTATCCGAGTTCCGTCCAGCGTTACAGGAGGTAATGTGGAGAAGTCAAGCTGCCTGCGCATCTGAGTGCCGCCAATGATCATTGCCTGCGATTTAGTTGGGTTGATACGTAGTCCGAATGATTTGGCCCAGTTGCTAATACGATGCAGGTCGTGATTCATGGCAGAAACTGCCGAGGAGGCGTCAGCCACTGCAAAATGATGGTATAGCTGCAAGTCATCGGCATAAAGGTGATAGCTGGATGAAATTAGACCTGTAACAGAGTTGATGAAGATGGAAAATAAGAGAGGTGAAAGGACACCTCCCTGGGGTACACCCGCAGCCAGTCCACACCAGTCCGAGGACTCCTGTTCCAGGTGAACGCACTGCGACCGCCCCCGGAGATAGGAATCAAACCAAGAAATAGCATTAGAGGAGACGTTAATGCTCTTCAAGGTGCCAAGCAGTATGTCAAAATCGACGGAGTTGAAAGCGCTACTGAAATCCAGCAATATTAGCAGAGTTAGTTCTTTCCTTTCCATAGCCCAGCGAATATCGTCGGTTACTTTAACGAGAGCCGTTACTGTGCTGTGACCTTTACGGAATCCAGATTGGAAAGAGCTGAGAAGGTTAGAGGAAGATATAAATAAGGACAGTTGTCGGTGAACAATATGCTCAAGAACTTTTGAAAGAAACGGAAGAATGGAAATTGGCCGATAATCGGTCACTGAGGAAGGATTGGCCGATTTGGGTAACGGGATGATAAAAGCCGGTTTCCAGGAGTCAGGAAAAATACCAGAGAATAGGGAATAATTGAAAATATGAGTTATAACAGGAAGTGTGAAAGGAAGAAGAGGAAGAATCATATTTGAGCAGATATGATCAGAACCAGCAGCAGACGAAGAAATAGACAAGAGAGATTTTTGAACTTCTGCTTCAGATACAGGGTTCAAGTGAAAAGGTGGAGTCTGCGGCGTGGGCACACAAGAGACAGCATCCAGAGCGCTCTGCTTGGAAGCTGCATCCAGCGAGACCGGTGGTAGAGAGAAATGATAATTTAGAGCGCACAAGTCTATATCCTTGGGGTTGGAATCAGGTGACTTACCAATACCAACAGACCTGAGGAATCTCCAAGTGTCCGAGGAGTTACGGTTATTGAGAGAGTTATGAAAATAACTTCGCTTTACATCTCTACACATACGACTGCAGCGGTTACGTAGGGTCTTGAAAGCGAGCAAGTTATGATCGGAGGGACTACTCCTGTAACGCCTCTTGGCTTGGTCCCTGCGAGCCATAAGGGTTTTGATCGCAGCATTGAGCCAAGGCGCTGGGTTGTGTCTAACCTTGATGCGTCTCAAGGGGGCGTGTTGGTCAAATAATTCTACGACCCTTGAACCAAAAACGTCCACCATTTCATTGACGTCTGTGGAATTGAATATGGGCGTCCAGTCGGTGCTACTGACGTCACAGTGTAATGCATTTAGGTCAATGCCCCTAAAATTTCGAAGGTAACGGTATCGTATCTTACGTTTGGAAGGTCTAGTCCGATATGAGAGGTATAACAGGTCATGATGAGAGAAAGGGGCAGATAATTGGCCATGCATATCTACGTCGTCAGAGGAGGACACTATGAGGAGATCAAGTAAGGTGGAGGGATGGCCAGGAGGATGGTGAGTGGCAGAGAGTGGCAAAGCTTTAAGGTTGTAGGAGGATAGAACACCTAAAAGTTGACGAGACCGGTTGTCATCCTTCAACAAGCAGGTATTGAAGTCACCCATTATGACTACGTGGTCACAAGAGGGAGAGTGATGGTGAAGAAGGCTCTCAAAGTTATTGAAATAATCAATATACATGTTCGGACTATAGAATACCCCGAGCAGAACCATAGTGTGAACCAACTTAATTTCTAAGAGCAGGTGCTCGGCTGACTTGTCAGTATAAGGAGAGGATGATGCACTAACAATTTTGTAGGGAATATTATCACGTAGGTATATGGCTACACCACCGCATCCTTTTCCCGTTCTATCATTTCGGATCAAGACGAAGCCGGGAAGCGAGACGAGAGCAGAAGGTATGGAGGGTTTCAGAAATGATTCCGAGACAAGTATAGCATCGAGCGGAGAGTTGTTAAATGAAGCCAGGAGGTCAGTGTAATGGCCAAGAAGACTCTGTGCATTGATGTGGGCTAAATTAAGGTTCTTAGGATAATTAGAGAATGAGGAAGCTATTCTATCGTGCAGGATAAGGGCAGGTGCAGGAGAATCGTTATCTGCGCTAACAAAGCTATCCGTATCTGAGGAGCATGAATTGAAACTGCAATTTAAATTGTCAAAATCTTCCGAATTATGCATAAATGCTAATAACACTAATAGAATATATATAAATATATATATTTAAAATATCAATACAATACACAAAACAGATAAACAAACACTTTTTTGCGATCCCACCCACTCGCTAACCCAGTGGGAAAAAAACTACGAACAATTATTTTCTAGTTCGTGCTTAAAGAAGAGATAAAAAAAAAAAAAAAGCTAGTAGACTAATGTCAAGTAGTAAGGTAACAGGAGCGTAGAAGAAAAACAAAAAAAAAAACAAAAACTTAGTGAAACCGGACTCCCGAACAAGAATGAGTCGCTTTAAATGTTACTAGATTATGCATACCTACGTACTACAAACTAAAACTGTGATTGATAGCTAGCACAGAAGTCGAAGCGAGAAAAAATGAAAAACATACATACATTGTGATACGGCACCCTAGAAAGTCGACTCATTAAGAAAGTAATTTAATTTACATAAAACAGGACAACACTTCGCAATCAATTTTGCAAACCTGTGAACTTATGCCTTTCTGAATTTTGTGACAGGTTCGGACCCAAACCGTTACATCATTGAACTCCTACTCTCCCCTCTCATTCTTTTATCAGCCTCCCTCTTCCTCTATCTTCTACGTGCAACAAAACCTCCAATCTGACAAGCGTTCATACCCATCCGACAGGCATGTTACCTTTGCAACATGGTAGAAAAAACAACAATCTAATCAATTTAGCGTCAATATAAAAAGGCTATATAAATCTCGCATGCTCCACCTGTTAGGCTAACAATTGAACCGAGACCGTTGAACCCGACAGCCAGACACTGCGACGACGTAATGCAAAACGAATCAAAGGCTCGCTATCTCTCTCTAACACCAATAAGTAGAACAGAATAGAAGATCATACTCAGAATGGTATACGTGTGCAGTTAGATGGCAAAGACATATTCTAGGACGTACAGCGCCATCTAGGCTCCAACTAAGCATAGCTCGTGCTTCGTGCATAAACAAAAATGTACTGAGCGGGAATCGACAACGTGACCTCTGCGCGTAGTCGAATGCTCTGCATGCTGCCACGCCACATAGCTCGTCAATATAATGCACAGCCATGATGGTGAGTAGGTACCATAGCACTGAAGTATTTTCTCTACAGCGTTTTTTCACTTCTAAATGTTATTTCAAAATGTTACTAATCAGGAATAACATTAATGAAGATTCGTGTTAAAATATTTGACATGGCATTTGGAGATTCGTATTATTAATAAAATTCTTCTCTCTCGTTTTGTTTAGCACAAGCAACAAACCAAACTTACAAACAAGACAGGTTAATGTAACTACGTAATGATTCATCGCGTGATGTGCACAGGTCTGTGGTTTAGCGTCGACCTCATTTTCATGCAATTGCCAATATTTTCCAATGTATTTAACATATTCCAGGAATAACATACTAAAACTGATCATGTCAGTATATAAAATATCGAAAGAGCGCATTGTTTAACACAATTTCATTCCTGGTCCTCATGTATTCAAGTAGGAAGGCAGTCAAGGGGTTATAATTTGACCAATGATGGTTAATTTTGGTGACGTGATTTTTCTGCAGTTTCATTGGGCGAAGAGACTGCAGAGACACGAATCATCCCTACCATGCTGAAGCTGATGGTCGTAAACTTTGAGCTAGGCTACGGTTATCGCTCATTATTATGCTGTGAAGGTAGATAAACAAGTACATATATAGCAAAAGAGAGAGGGTATTTCTTCGGTAGAGTCGTGCCATTTTTTTGGAAAAGAACTCTATTACTCTACAAATGATTAATCAATACTGCAGAATGTGGTTAAGCCTAATATCGGATCGGTGATGCTTGTTTATAGTAAGCTATAGTAGACATTAAGTAAAATCCATACTAATATTTGAATGCGCAAGTAACTGTCTGTCTGTCTGTCTGTATGTTACGCTTTCACGCCTTAACCCCTGAACCGATTTTGATGAAATTTGGTATAAGGGTAGATTAGACCATGAGAAAGGACATGTTTGGTCGCGATAACCGACATCCACGCGGGCGGAGCCGCGGGCAAAAGCCGAAGAGCTTACACTGATATTCATATTATGATCCTAAGATACTGGAATAACTGTCTACAACAATTTATGGACAAAAAGCACTCCCATACTCCGATTGTTCCTTAAATAAAAATATCCAATTACAGTAAGAGACATACGTCATAGCAAAAGATCGCTATTTAGATTGCTCTGTTTGCGACCGTTAGCATTGTATCATTACAAACGTCTACTGTGTTAGACATCGTTTATATTTGAATTTAGAACTGTCACAAGTTAAAAGACCGTTTGTGAGTAAGTGACGTCATAGGCTAATTAAAATTCTTGTTCAGGCTCATTCCTGAAATCAATCTGTGAGTCATAGTTTATCTATATTTTAATGATTTGTCCTGATTGACTGACACTTTTCATGGGTTCAATGCAATGTAAAAGAAAGGAGTCGGGTCGTCTCTCCTTATAAATTTTACGATTACTATTACTAACGACAGGTACGATAGCTAAGTACCTGTAGTGAAATGTACTTGAAATGCAAAAACTACGATATTTAGTTTGAGTATGTGGAGCAGTTACTTACGGCACGCAATACCTAATAATAATAATGGCAATTATTCATCATACATCATAGGTTAAATAATTTAAATTACCAATTGTGATTAATTGAAAAAAAAATCCTGTCTTATAGTAGCACAAGGATGCCCGTAAAAGTTTCCTTCGTATTCTAATTTGCCGAGACCGCAAAACAGAAGAAAAATATGTGAAGACGTCTTATGGGATGCTACTGTAACACATTTAGATGATCACCTTCACATTTGTATGACATTCGAAACTTCCTTTTTTATGGAATAGGGAGGCAAACGAGCAGACGGATCGCCTAATGGTAAGCGATCACCGCCGACAAGGGACACCCGCAACACCAGAGGAGTCACAAGTGCGTTGCCTTCCTTTTAAAAGAGAATACCTACGCTCTTTTCTTTAAGGTTTGAAGGTCGTATTGGTTCGGAAATACCGCTGGTGACAGTTCATTCCACAGTTTAGTTGTACGAGGTAGAAAATTCCTCACAAGTTCATCACCCCACTTGACGAATTGCTATCTTTAGACAGCTGACTAAAACCAGGACATGCAATACATAGAACAAAGACACATTCGCATTTTCAGTATGATTCATGGACTTATTGCCTAAATATAATCACATTGCGTCTTTACCTACATTATTATCAATGAAATTTCTTGGTACACTTTGAAAGATAATGTACTGCTGTAGTCTTATCGAGATTTGCAACGGCTCAGTATCAGTGATACGATTAGGTAGTGCAATTATTACTATACGTGACAAAATCCTATAAATATACGATTTTTTTTAGTTGGGAAAAAAATTACATAAAGAAGCATGATAAATTATGATTGAAATCTATTCCATTAATTAGAGATTGTCCTAAAAATATGAAATTAAAATTAAAAGAAAAAACATCCGCAAGGTAATAATTGAGGTCGTTGACCTTAAGTTACCCGAATCCTAACATTACATAATTATGGAACATTCTTAAACCCAATATTTCTTGTAGAAAGGACAGATTTCAAATTATGCCGGTCACGATGGTCGTTCCGATAACCGCATTCGAGGAGGCATGTCTCCCAGATTTCCCAGACCCCCGGGGTGGCCAAGAGTACGGTTCATTTATTTACATAATTATTGAAGTGGATGAGATACTTAATAAACACAATCTTAGTTTCGAAGGTTTGAAATCTGGAGGATGAGTGACATTTTGTTTATTTAATTTTTGTTTTACTAATCATATCGGTTACGATTGCAGTGTTTTAACCACTATAGCGGAGCTAAATTACTTAATTTAACGTAAGGTTTACACCGGTAATATAATGACCCGGATTTGTATTCACGACCTGTCGATCGAAAATCTCATGCCTTAGCCACTAGGCTATTTATCACTTAATTTTATACTAATAACCAGAATATAATTTTCTACATAAAGGTCCATCAGGAAACATTATAAAATGTTAAGGAACACTCACCTTTCGTTGCCACCGGTATAGATTGCCGCGTCATATCCTAAAACAGAAATAATCAATTAATAATCAATCATAAATAACTCGTTTTTTTTTTCACTTGAAAATAATAGTAAAAAGCTATAGTTTGGGGTACAAAGATATATAATATATAACCATGTATTTACAATGAAATTCGTGACCCTCGATCCAAAGAGTGCGAAAATTGGAAAGTTCATATTAAAGATTCGAGAAATGGCAGTAAGCATACGTTTGCATTGCTTATTGAATATTCGATATTATATTTATGATGTTTAACATTCCTATTTCAAAAATGTATATCGTCATATCCTTTAGGATTTATCATCATATACTAAGGCTGGGTTGCACCATCTTACTTTAACGTTAACAGTGCTGTTAAAGTACCGGTCAGGTACAAAATAGGTTGCACCATTTGACAACAGTTAATATGACGTCAATACTTGACGCTAACCGTAACCGGCCATTGGTTGAAATCTGTCAAAAAGAAGGCAATATTATAACTATAAAACGAAAGAGTTTGATTTGATATCTCAATTCAATTCAATTCTTGTTGATTTGATATCTCAACTGGTCGACATAAGAACTGACAGCAAATGACAGCTAACATGTAGTACAACTATCAAAAAATTACCCTTAAGGAATTTGATGTAAATAATGTCTTATTTGGCTTGCAACTCTGATAACTTTAACCGAGCTACTAAGTACACTGGTGCAACACATTTAGCAGAAACCGTTAGTCATTGTTACTGTTAATGTTAAATTTGACGTAAACCTCTTACTTTAGCAGGTAGTATGGTGCAACTAAGCCTAATTGTTATACTTTTTCTGAGGATAACGACACCGTACATGACATAAAAAGAACCTCATAAATTCTAACACTCTATTGTTCTGAGGTATTAAAATGATAGCTAATATCTTGATCATTGTCAAAAAAAAGTTCAAGATAGACCTTGACATATTCGAAGCCTCTCCTTTACATATGAGTTACTGACCAGAAGATGTAAATGAATCTTTTCCTGTGTCGCATGGACTTCAGAAAAACAGACACAAAGTGCACCCAGATTTACAACAGAATCTAAGTACTTCACATAAGATTTTACTTCAAACCACTGCATGCAATTTTATTACATTTGTATTAACTGTGTAGGTGCATAATTGCCTGCACCCTTCCCAACACGTGTTGACTACGTGGACAAAGTTTCTAGCCATCAAAAGTAATATAATACAGGAAAATTCGAAGATAGCGTTAAAATCTAACTACGCCCGCATTCAGACATTTTCATTCGTAATAGAAAAACTTTCAAAAACCTTGCGCAATTCCATATCTAGACTTTTATATGCGGGTATCATTTCCGTAGTTTACAATCGAGTGTAACACTTTACAGTACGTTTACAATTTTGTTTATACATTGTTATTATAGAATAGCCGATAACTGGAGCACCTACCCCAACCTCGCATACGTGTTGACAACTTTATAAACGATCTATTCAAACTTTGGTGATGTAGGTTGATAGGTTAACGTTTTAATGGACAGGAAATGATAATGGAAAATTCTTGACCCAGAAAAAATAATCACTAATCAAAAAAACTCTCTGTTTTCCAATAAAAAACATAAATATGATGACAAGCTACTAGTTAAGCTAAAAGACATTGTACGAAAGCTACTTAGATATTTTAGGAAGTACTTATCCAATACATTTTTTTATAGCTTTTTCTGAAACGGACCCAAGAAAACCCCGTTAGGACAACAGTAAAGACCATTCATCAAATCCATACTAATATTATAAATCCGAAAGTAACTCTGTCTGTCTGTATGTTACGCTTTCACGCCTAAAGTACTGAACCGATTATGATGAAATTTGGTATACGGGTAGAGTAGACCTTGAGTAAGGACATAGGCTATATTTGGTCGCGATAACCGACATCCACGCGGGCGGAGTCGCGGGCAAAAGCTAGTATGATATAAAAATGGAGGCAATTGTACGTTACTAGATAAGGTATTCCCTGCAATGCAAGGATATCCTCAATATTATAGAATACTAGCTGACCCGTCCCGGCTACGCCTGAGAAAATTTCGTATTTCGTATTTGATAGTAACATAAATGACGAACTTTCCATACACATTTATCATCAATTTTACCCTCTTAGTGCCTAGTTAAATTTTGAATAACGCTGTTACACGTGTTCGTTTACGTGTAAGCTTAAGACACAGGTTCATGAAATTTATTGCATCTAGCTCTGAAAATGACAGATTTTCAAACAAACCTCCATCCCATATTTCACCCCTTTAGTAGCAGAATTTACAAAAATCCTTAGTGGATGCTTACCTACATCATAAAATGCATCTACTGTCTAAATTTCAAGTTTGTAGGTTCAGCGGTTTAGGCTCTGCGTTGATGAATCAATCAGTCAATCGTGACAAGTAATTTTATATTTGTATAGAAGAACAATATCTCGCGAAAACTTTAAGTATACAAGTTTAATAGAAACCAGTTTTTCATCTATTTACAAATGGTTCTGGCTATTACCGGAAAAGGACCTTGTAGGTGTACTAAAAGCGTTTTTCCGTATCGGGGCGCACCTTGCCAACCTAGAAACGTATGTAGGCCAGCGCGATGCGCTCGTACTACTCCTTCTTTATTCACTACTAGATGATGTTTATTTCCTTTGCAAAATGCAATATAAATCCATTTTGATAGCTCTCTTCCTATTTAGGAGAGCGCGAAGTACAGATGAATGTTGTTTGTTTATTGAAATGACTAGTAGTATAATAACTCTAAGCAGTAGCTATTGTAGACAATAGTGAATAAGATCTTGTGTCATCGCATACCTATAAAGAGACAGCACTGAACTAGCAAAGTTTATCGTAACTTCTACCATCACATGAAGCAATTAAACTATTCACAGTTATTAGTATACAAAAATTACCTATACCAGTGTGCGACCCAAAGTCGTGACTATCTAGCCTGGTTATATAAACATATAATAACCTCGGACATAGAGATAGAGTCGGTAATCTCCCTCTCTTTCCATATGTCCGAGGACAATATCCTCCTCACGCACGCATCATTCACAATCTAAATTACCCAGAAAGACCATACTCACGTTATATGAAGGTATACTAGATAACTCTATGGAAATTAATGCAGAACCCCTATTCATATATGTTGGAACAAATTTAAATAACTATTATATCCAACCTGTGGTTAAGCCGCGGTCAGTAGCTGACCTGACACTGCAATCAAGGCCAATGCAATCAAATTATGGTCATTATTCCCTAGACGTTATATAACTGAAACTAACTACGTAATTTTCACTTAAAGCTTGGCTCACGAAATTGGCGGAACGCAATTATATGGGAAGCGATTTATCACAGTAGGGTGGCATTGAATGGCGGGACTGTAATCTCTTCTAGGAGACCGAGCAGACCATTTTAAAGTCGACGACAGGGTGTAGTGAATTCTGGGCTGGCTGGCAAAATTAAATTAAATCCAATGGTTCAGTGTCGTATTTTTTAAATATGGTTCTCTTTAAGACCATTTTGTATTTGTAATGAACGTTTTAATCCATTGGAATGTTGTAATAGTGCTCTCATGGAACATCCAATGATGTGCGAATATCGAAGTCAATCTAAAAGGGGATTTAGCATCAGTGAAGAAAGCATGTCATTGATTATCAAGTTTAGGTATATATCATCTAAGAAGTCCTGTGTATATTCATAGCCCACAGCCCCCCGTCTTACTTTAAAAACAACATACAGATCAGAATGCCTGTCCGGCTAGTAGTGGGATTTGGGATCGACCACTGGTTTTAACCTGATATTAACAACCATCACTGGTAAGTAATTTACGAATAATTTGATAGAACGACATGACCGAAGAAATGTTGACGCGACGACATCGACGGATTTTAGGGAATGGAATACTTTGTGGCTGCCTTTGCTTCACAGTAATTAAAAAAAAATTGCCTAATAAATTATTTCCTTTCCAAAACTGTCTTTACAATTTGTTCTCCAGTTACCGTTTGTGATTCGCTGAATCTGTGGTACGACATACAGCTCTTGGTTTCCTGCCAATTCATTCAGAATATGCAATAACAAAATTTATTACCACTCTAGACTCGACAGTAAAAACCCAAAAGATTGTTGATGTTCTACATTATTGGATGGTAAATATTTATTGGGTCTCTTTCATCTTTATTTATCGGTTTGAATCATGACATTTCACTTTTCCCAGGAGGCCCCCTATTGTAGGAGCTGCTGTTGTCTCGGTAAATCTACAGATGACTTCGGTCGGGGTTTATCTTGCCATATTTCTGTCGTCCGTACCATATATTATACTACTTTATATATATTTACGCATTTTCAGCATACACAAAAAATACCTACAGAGGTTTTTGCTTGCGATCCTAGTATTTCATAAAGGTCAGACCCTAGTATTTTTCGTCTATATGTTTACGCATTTTCATACGCATTAAGATACCTTCAAACTCTACTTTCTAAGTATTGCCACAAGAAAGAAATATACTGAATTCTTCACACACGACTTGCAGTTCAAGTTCACAGTCAACACCGTAATACGAGGAGCACTCGGACACAGTTGCCTTCCACACTGTCACAACCTTGCAAAGAATCCATAATAAGTTGTCATTATTGCACTTGCTTTGCCTGCGAAGTTCTATAATGTTATAGTACACAATACATCATTTAATAGTGCGTTTTATATACAGATAGTTATTGTTCCTACTTTATTTAGTGCATTGGTAAATTTGTTTGCAATAGAAAACGGCATTACATTTCATAACTATAGGTCCTGTATGTATAGTCATGATGGATTGTTAAACTCAATTACTTAGTATGATATTAAAATACGAACATGATTTCGCAGAAATAAATATGATAAAGGTTTCCAATAAATTAATAATGTCTGTCAAATAACGATTGTTCACACAAAACAGAAATCAGTACATTCAAGCTTAAATATAATACTTCGCAATTCTAAAACATATTAGGAGATACAAACATAAAATGAAAAAGCTGATTCAATTACGCCTAAATAGGCGTTTGCAATTGGTCACTCTTAAGAAAATACGTAAGAAAAATTCCGTTAAAACCGATAACAGCTCAAAGTAGCGTGGGAAGATGAATCATCTGCTGATGTCACTGCTGCTGACAAAATTGACTTTGTAAACATCAATAAAATGGCGATCAACGTTAGTTCAATATTATTTACAAGAACAATACTTATTAAAGTAGTTCAACTGTAAAAAAAGTAATTCAGTTTTACAAGTAATCTGAATGAGTGCAACCAATATACAGTACATGTAGGTCATTCAAACTACATTACAGATTGAGTTTTTGTTACGCCATAGCCCGTGTATGATCCGTATAGCATTGTCGATCAACAAGAGGCGTGACAAAAGCGCAATCCATTTACAGCAGTCAAACAAAACACCATAACAAGCCGTTCGTGTGCAAATCATAGATCGTGGAGCAACGTAACCGAGAAAAAGTGTGAAAATAAAAAATAAAGTGGCAGCGGAGATTGGCACTGCGTTGTGCGTGCGATGATGCGTTTTAGTATCGTGCGTGAACTGTACCGATCGTGAGTTGCGCACGGGCAGCGTGTGTCCGGAGTCGCCGGCACCCTCGCCCTCCGCGCCCTCCCGCAGAAAGCCGCCGTCGTCCGACGAAGAGCCCGATGGGTCCTTTGCAGTCATGTCAAACAATCACGTGCCAATGATACATACATGACAAAACTTGGTGCAACACTTACTGAACTTTCCGGAGCTTCGTACTTCGTCTGTGATTTACTATAATGGATCGTCACAAACGTGCGTCCCTAATGGACTAGAATGAAAGTGAAACTGAAATGCTTGCACAGTTGAGTGTAGAAAATCGATGCGACCGGTGTCCGGCGGTACGTCTGACGTTCCAATACAAGTAGAAGGTCGTATAACCATCAATCATCGTGGCAATGAACACTGGCCACTACAAGGGCCACGTACTATCGGCCCCACGATCGTAAACATTTAGGCTTAATCATCTACAGTACATGTCTTTCAGTTACTTTCCTGTGTTTACTTACATCTAAATGGTGTTTCGTGGTAACACAGCGGCGTGCTAACAAACGTCGTCGCCGTAGCAACGGTGCAATTTGAAAAATATAATGATTCGTCAAGCAATGATCGCTACCGTGCCAGTTGCAAATATTCACCTGCCAATTGATGATGAGTGGGAACATGTCTACATTTTCCAATGCGAATGTGCGACAGCCGTAACACAGATGATAGTAATTCCACTCATTGACAGACTTGTAAACACTTCACATAACCTTTTTTTTAAAGCCGGTTTTACTACATGATCGTATTAAAGAGCATGATGAGAAGTCTGATAGTTTGTTGCAGGTGTGGTATCATCGGCAGGGCGCACATTCACCTGACGCGGAATTGTCGGGGCAACTGTGCCGCGGCGTCTATTAGCAACTGTTCTTCACAACCCAAACAATGAGAGTGATCGCGGCTTGGTACGTAATTCGGACGCCCTTACTGATCGATAAACCTAACTAAACCTGGTTTTATCGCTTAAATTAACAATCGATTACAGCCAAACAAACTGTTAACGAAAGCAAGCAAATGGTGATGGCGGACTTTCTAATATTTTTTTAACTTTCGCGTTGCACAGAACACAATTAGATATGAAACGGGAACTTAAACCATCATGCTACATATGAGCACGATTTAGTGTACCTGACCTAGTCGAAATATCCGGCAGGCATTATAAAATATCTACATTGCCGACACAATTATATTTACGGTCTTTAACGCGGTTCATACAGTACCCAGCTTTTGATTTTGAAGACGATTGAGAGACCGGCTAAAATCGACATATAACGCATTTGTAGAAGGTTATCTCTATCATATATCTGACTGACAGCTTGTTATATTCATATAGTAGTTGAAGCTGTGTTCATAAAATATTAAAACTATTGATTCGGTTTTATTATTCTAATGTCAAACTGTAGACATGCAAGTCGGAACCTGTACACAATTTAATTTTCCTGCCGTGATTCAACATGTGACAGTTAGTGCAACCTGGTCGTAACGTCAGGCATATACCAACTCAGTTATTCCTGTTCCATATCTAATTGCAGGCTTTCTGCAATGATTTATTAATATTAATCTTTCTGGTTACCGCGAGGAATTGTTTAAAGGTTTGCTCATACATAACGAGTTGGTAACACGTAGTCTTTCTCTGTTGAATAGTAATGACAATTAGTTGCACTATAGGTACTTACTATACATGAAACTAATTGTAGTACAATTATATTAGTTCAGTGGGTATTGTTACCAGATAACAGATGTGCCCTTGTGCCCTACGCTGTTTTGAAAAACTAAACTAATTTTTATATCAAAAAACCTAGTAGGTATGCATTATTGGTAAGGGATTATATTTCATAACAAAATCTCTGGAAATACTCGTAAGCTCACCATGAGAATTCCCATGAAAAACCAATGAATTTTATTGGCAAAATGTAAGTAAATATACAAAAACTTACACCTCTTTTAATTCCTTGCTGGATATACAGGTTTAAAAAAAGTTAGAACCTGTAGTGCATGTAAACAAGACCTTTCGGTTCTTTAACCGAAAGAAAAAAGTCCAAAATATCTTATTTATTTTTTCTTTATCATTATATCTTTGAAATGTCCACAAATGCGCCTCACTATACATATGAGCAAACCTTTAATCCAACAATTCATTACAATGAAGTTCAAATTAGAGCATTACCACGGCTACTATAAATTAGACCATAATGAAAGCAAGGCTAGTTCAGCTGTGTTACCTACATGTTTATTCATAAAGCTGTTAATATTAATTACAAAACACTCTCGATGCGATGCTGAATGATTAGTACACCCACTGGCACAAAACAACTAATAATAGTACGCCATCGGTACAATGAAATGATATCATAATGTGTTATATCATGATCAGAAATGAAACATTACTATGGTGGACATATCATCTAGATTGCAATTTGTGATTATCAATCGTGATCGCCCGTATAAATACCAAATCTTTAGATGAAAGATAGCATAGAATAGAAAACAGATTATAGATAGCCAAAATTAAAGATTTATATTTCGGGTTATCTTGATCATGAGGTCTTAGGTTCTATTCTCAGATCATGTTTGATCAACATTATCATCAGATATTTATCAGTACATATCAACTGAACTGAACTTAAAGAGATCTTAAATTGTTCTGTGCTTTGGTGATCGCGATAGAGAATCAACGCCAATGATTGCTTCATTCACTATTCAAGCATTAAAAACTAATACATATCGATCACGCTTGACGAACATTTCCAAACTAAAACTAACATCCCTGCTTAAGTACTAGGTGATCAGAAATGTACAAGAGGTTATTCGAACTCACTCTAGCTAATTTGTTCGGCATAGGCTGTAGATGCGGCGTATGATGCCTTGGTACAACCGCGAGCTCCGGGTTGAGGGCAAGAATGGCGTCGATTTCCACCTCCTTGCCCTTGGTCTCGCCGCGCTCGTACCATTCCACTGTCACCGACCTCGTCTCCAAGTTGACACCGGAGACGATCGCCGAATGGATCCGACCTGGAAATTAATAATGTTAAACGTTATTACAAGGTCTACCAAAATTAAAGGTGTCTTAAATGGAACACGTCTGTTCCTGCAGTGAAAATTGTCAAGACTCTGACACAGCAATTCGTTAGGATAGCTTCACGGGATCCGCCATTTCAAAACTCTGGTTAATACAAAGAGAATAGTACCTTTACATTGTCACTTGTCTGGTTATTAATATCAGCTAGTGTCATAGAACAAGATGACTACAGAGCCGAATTCCAAGGTTACAAGACAAGCCAAAAGTTGGGCTGCAGTTTAATTCAATACATTACACTCCTACATGTATATACTACATACTAGGGGACCAGGAACGTCTGCGGCAAGTGGAAGGGGAACTGACTAGACGCATTAACACTGTGAGCTTTATAAAACTGTGAGGGTAGAATACTTGGCTGTATCTATTGTCGATAAACTGCAGTGCAGTTTGACAACCTATGTTCTATCAATTATAGAATTTAAATAATAAGGCACTGTTTGACCTTGAAACGAGGATGCCAATCAAATGATACACAGGACTTCTTTAAAAAATTACTAAGTAAATTAAGATGCATAGTTTCTAAGTGAGATACTGCTATAAAAAAGGCTTACTAAATACAATCAAATTTTAAGTCTGTCGATATTTTACAGTTTTTTAAGTAGGTAAGTAACCAAGAAGTATGCTTTGGTTTCGAAACTACGAGCCCAGTGATGACAGTCATCGCTTCAGACAAAGACCTAATTATAGAGCGGCAAGGTCACCGACCTTCCGTGGTTCCCCAGAGTATTCAACGCCCCTTTATTAGTATTACGCTACGTATAAACAAAATCGACCAAATTTAAAAACGCACAGTCAACCAACAAGCTCTTTACATTAAAATATTCATATTGCGCCGACCCCAAATTATTGGGACAAGTGCAGGTAGATGATATCAATGAACAATAAATTTAATACAAAGCAAAAGTATTTAATATTATATTCATGTCAAATTCACAGTAACGTCAAATAAAAGTATAGCACACATGGGCCACGGTTACCACTTTCCATCAGGTGGGCCGTGTGCTTGTCTACCATCTAAATGGTATTAAAAAAGAACATAACGTCGTTCTACATTTTGGTCAATAAATTTGTCAAATAACCCGCCCGTAACCGCTCCCGGCGCAAAAGTGCCCATCACACGCAACGCGTTTCCACGCTGGATTGCGATAGCCAGCCTCTGCACCAGGAACATTCCGGAACGGGAGTATAGATTTAGAATGGAAAAAGTGAATGCTCAAGACGGGACTTGAACTCGCGAGCAGACCCATAATGGGTTTATCCACTTAGTTATACTATTAGTTATACGATATAACAAAATGGACTGAAAAAGTCCAAATAGTTATACTGCGTAGTATAACTACGTGGATTCGATTAATTTGGGTTATTTTAGTCCAAATAGTTATACTGGTTAGTATAACTACGTGGATTCGATTAGTTTGGGTTGTTTTAGTCCAAAAAGTTATACTGCTTAGTATAACTACATGGATTCGAGTAATTTGGGTTGTTTTAGTCCAAATAGTTATACTGCTTAGTATAACTACATGGATTCGAGTAATTTGGGTTGTATTAGTCCAAATAGTTATACTGCTTAGTATAACTACATAGATTCGAGTAATTTGGGTTGTATTAGTCCAAATAGTTATACTGCTTAGTATAACTACATGGATTCGATATTAATCTTGATCTGAATAATTTTGATCGGATTCATCAATTTAATTATATTCGTAAATAAACAATCACTTTATAATATTTAAGGGCATTTGATGTTCCAACACATTTGTATTCGAATTGAAAATAATTACTTTCATCCAGGCACAAGCATTACAGAGAAAGTAAATATCTAGTGAATAAAATGCAATCGCACTGTTTCTTCAAAAGTGTCTATTGTGATATTATCTTTAACTAATTGTATTTGTGCGTGCGTTAACATCATGTCGTTGACTAAATTGCCTTCTATTCGGTTCTCCTTACTTTTCCCAATATCGATTATAACATCTTCGGCACCTTCCAGAGTCACTTTCAAAAATTGCATAATGCTTAAATGTTTCCTGGTTTAGCATGCTTGGTTTAAGTTCATATGCCATGCCTCAACTTGGTTAGCACTACGATGCCTCTCTCTAAACACACACCATGATTTTATGAATTCATCACTCTTGAGCCAGTAATTTTCAAAGTAATTCATAAAGGTATTTTTTTTAAATATTTTTGTATTTTTGCAGTCTTATCTTTAATAAATTCTCATCCTACGCAAATATGAATATTTGGGAGAAGTGGTAGCACAGTATAAAGCCCTACATATTTTTTTTACCATTTATCCCTTTTTTCTTTGTTTAGCTTTTCTCCAAATACTATCGGAATATAATGCGTACATATAGCTCCTAAATATAACTCCTTTTATCTGAACATTTGGGAGTACTATCTACGCGGTTTTATCTACATGACGCTTTCTCAAAGTCGAACATAAACTTGTTTGGTTTCCAATACGAAATTTGTGACTAAAATTATTCTGAACAAGATTATGTACGATTCAGTTGACATGTCCGACATCAAAGCATACACCATAGGTAAAATATATGGCTAACAAAATACTAAAATTCGTCTCCCATCAGAAATGTAATCACCTAAGAGTACTAGTAGTGGTAAATATTGTCTGGGTACAGTTACTTCTTCTGGTCTTTCGCAATGCAATTTGTGTACTCCTGCTGCTTCATTCCTTTTTTTATATAATAAATGTTTTACATAGTTATATTTTGGTATCTAATTATTTTCAATTTAAATACAAATGTGTTGGAACATAAAATGCCCATAAATACTATAAAGCGATTGTTTATTTACGAATATAATTAAATTGATGAATCCGATCAAAATTATTCAGATCAAGATTAATATCGAATCCATGTAGTTATACTAAGCAGTATAACTATTTGTACTAAAACAACCCAAATTAATCGAATCCATGTAGTTATACTAAGCAGTATAACTATTTGGACTAAAACAACCCAAATTACTCGAATCCATGTAGTTACACTAAGCAGTATAACTATTTGTACTAAAACAACCCAAATTACTCGAATCTATGTAGTTATACTAAGCAGTATAACTATTTGGACTAATACAACCCAAATTACTCGAATCTATGTAGTTATACTAAGCAGTATAACTATTTGGACTAAAACAACCCAAATTACTCGAATCCATGTAGTTATACTAAGCAGTATAACTATTTGGACTAAAACAACCCAAATTAATCGAATCCACGTAGTTATACTACGCAGTATAACTATTTGGACTTTTTCAGTCCATTTTGTTATATCGTATAACTAATAGTATGACTAAGTGGATAAACCCCCCATAATGGGGGAATGCTTTGAACACTAAATTACCGGAGCCATGTTTTGAGCATTTGAAATTTATTTATTTGTTAAAGGTACGCTTACAGATTACTGCCATTCCATGACCAAGCATTTGGAGACAGATACAATCATATATTAGATCTAGACAGAAATTATTATCTAGAAAGTCTCCTTTACAACAATTTTGGGGCAATCTAAATCGATTAGAATAGTTAGCATACTACTTGCTTAAAATTTTCACTTAAATTAACAGTTGAAATGTTTTTGTGATTTACAAAGGCCATCATTTCACTTTTTGAAAGGTGACAATGAAAGTTTATGCTGGTTCTGAGGCAGACTGTAGGTAGTTTTAGTAGTTGGAAGTCAACTAGTGCCTGGAAATAATAACTTATCATAGTGCTCATATAAAACATCACACTTATTTATGGATACGAAGTCATATAGACACACCTGACTTCGTAAAATTAAAATGATTGAAAATTGTCTTGGAAAAGGCGGTGATTATCGATTTTCAATTAATTCCTATGATGACTCAGTGAATTATTAGCCGCGTAAGATGGTAAAATTCACACGGTTTAATAGCTTCAAGATGACTTCCAACTTTTAACTTCGCACTATCTTATCAAAACAGACAGTTCGGCTAACTATGATTCAGACTGATTCAGATAATGGCTCACTACATAAATGGGCTAAATAATAGCTTTTGCAAGCGGAGTCATAGAGGAACTCGTTTTTAATCAATTATTCTCAAGAACTTGACGGTATAATGGAAACTTAATCGCATTTAATAACCATATTTGATAATATATGTCACATGAATAATTGCGGATAAAGGTGGATTGATTACAGACAACAATGTAGGAATCTAGGCCTACGAGCCAAAATTGGAAGCCATTGATAGATTGGTTGGGTCATGCATGACTTGTGAAAGATTATTCAATAGCATTACTTGAAGGTGCCTGAAGTAACAAGTACAGTCAGCAATAAAAGTAGCTTAACATAGAAGCTCGGGAAGTGCATAAAAAGACAGAATTAAATGGCAGGTTGCTTCGTCTGCCTACCCCAGAAGGAGAAAGTTGTGAGTGTATTAGATTACAGTATATTGCAATCTTTGCATCGTTTGTTAATATATTATGGTTAACAATTTACAAATCAATGATGGGTACATTGATTAATCTTGACTGAACGTGAATTGAATAATCTAACAATAATTTGACTTTGATTTGACAGCTTACCATAAGTTATCCCTACCCAGTTTTAAAAAGTTCTTTATATTTATAAGAGAAACCTTATCAATAAGTGTCATTACAATACATAAACACAAAAAGCAATACCTACAACAATAAAAAAGCAAGGTATTTTTAAACGCTCACGTCATAGGTAAACAGGTATTTATTTATAAGAACTAGAATGATGTAAAGGCTGAAACGAATAGGGTCAAGGTCGCTGACCTACGCCAACCTGCCGTACTGGGTGGTACACGTTTCGTTCGTTTGCTCTCAATTTACTCGTAAACTGTACCACAACAGTTGGGAGCAGAATACATTGGAATTAATTAAAAGTTTGTACGACTAAAAATTAAAAAGAATAACTACAATCTGAGTACAGTCATCGCTCATGTATCGACACAAGTATACAGTAGCATTTTGGGGTTAGTTGGGGCTCCCCTGAAACTTTTTGGTTTTAAAATAGTGTTTTATCACGCTATTATAAAACATAAATTTTCGGTGGAATCAAGGATCGATCGGGGCGGGTCGGGAAATCTCGATTAATACATTTTTGCGACTTTTCTTCTGAAATTGTAAAAAAAATGCTGAAATTGAAAGCAGAAATGCTTTTAGATACTGTTTTCTGCAGTATTCGTTAGGACTTTGCTAGAAACTCTTGATTACCGTACTGATCAACAGAAAAACGGAGTGCGTAAGTACTATTTTTGCTGCAGTTCGTTTAGTTAATATTGCCTATGTCGGATTGAAGTCAAAAAGAGTAAGTGCGACAATCACTTTGAGTGTTTGAGTCTTATCTCTCTGGAGAAATTCTCTTTCATCAATTTTTTGAAGCTTTAACGTACGTTTAGTGCTCTTCTATCTCCTTACATTATTTAAGTTGTGGCAAAGATGTAAAGACAACATTCTCAAGCACTTTTCTTTTTATTTTACATAAAGGGTTAAGCTGATGTGAACTGGCCAGCGATTTCAACTATAGCATAAATGGACCTTAATTTCATAGAAAGTGATGTTTTCTTTTTTTTAATCGCATGTATACTTCCACGAGATTACACTTCACATTGTGTTACTCTACCATTGTGATAAAGTACGCATCGATGGAGATGGTAATCATTACATAGCAGGGGGTTAGGAACGCACCCAGTCATCATCGTTATAATTCACGTTTTGAATATTAGTGGATATGAGAACTGATGAGCTTTGGAACATAAGTTTGTGTTTCAATATTTATGACTGCATTAAAAAAGAGGGTTAAATATTTGAACTGTATTGCACGTATGTATGTTCATACCTATGTTTTGGGTACCCAAATCAAAGTATAAAAAAATGGTGAATTTGTAGCACCCGATTCATGCAGTACGGTAGTGTTTTCTTTTTATTTTTAGAATTATCCCTTAGGTACATATTGCAAAATAAACATTAAACATCTGGTTAAATTTCAAGGTCTTAAAATAAAATTATCAAACTGAATTCTTCTAAGGCAATTCAAATAAGACCTTGAAATTTAGGCGTTTCCCCAATGTTAATCAAAAAACGACAGATATTGAACACACTACCGTCGCTATGGTTACGCTCGGCGAACCCAACGAAAGTGGAACGAAGTGCCGAAATAGAAGCAAGCAAAAATCACCGTTATGGTATATGCGTCGCTATACGTCCACGTCTGATGTGCACTGTGTTAGTCTAACAATTGTCTTCGAATGAAGGTTATATATTGTATTCCGATTTTAGCAATGGTTTTATTCAAATTCCTATACGTTATAGTACGCTGGAATACGAAGACTAGCTGCCCGCGGCTCCGCCCGTGTATATATCGGTTCAATCAATTCAATTCAAGCCTATCGCTGTCCACTGCTGGACATAGGCCTCTGCCAATGTTGGGAGGCTTTGGCATACTGGCATATATAACCAGACGGGTTGGTACACGATATTATTACGAGTTCTCTCGTAGTGCAGACTTACTCTGCGTATTTTTCCGTTGGCCGCCACTTACGTCACCTTACGGATGAGATGGGGGGATGACGGTCCTTATTCGCATAAGGGCAACTTCTCAGAATGGCAATTTCTCATAACGGCAACTTCTCAAAAGAGCAAATTCGCATAAAGGCAAAAGTATAATGTAAACGAAAAGTGTTTCAAATAAAAACTTTTACTGCTACACATAAACAATACTCAAACTACCTATTTTCAAAATAAGGGTCAAACACACATCCCTATCAAGCCCTGCCCTTTCCCAAGTTCCAGAACATCTCCACTTCTTTCTACCAGGTAGGTACGAGTACGACCCTGTAGATCAAGATCGAAGAACCTTTCATATTCTACTTGAATAAATTGTTTTTATCCTGCTCGTCGATTGCGGGTTTGAACTGGTTTTTCCTCAACATGACGAAATTGCTTTATACACACAATCTTTTCAGTATAATTAGACACTAGTACGTATAAGGAAAACTATCAAATTAAAACTAAATTGCGAGCATCACTTTTTACTAACATATTACATTATTTTGAATACATTAACAAATTAGCATTTAAAATCACGCTACTGTGATGAGTAATCTACTTGTTCCTATCGTTCGCAGTTATCTCATCTCAAAACTTAATTTTCCCCAATACTCATTGTGATGCGTTAATTCAACAATAATAGTGCTTACTCAACAGTGACGGCAGCTATTCAGTAATCTGTGGTGACGGTCTCATTTAATTCATATTTGGACACGGATTAAATGAAACCGTCACCCACTACTGGTGGGCTGTACAATATTTTGTTTGCCTGAACCGATTTCTTTAGAAACCTAGATTTGAACATTTCGATTATGTTTTTATTTGAGTGCTTCCATTCCTTACCCACAAAACTGTACCCACAAGTTAAAAGAAGAATAATAAATATTCCATCTTCTATTTTCTGTCTGTACCTATAAAGTTATAAGTTGTAGGTAAAGACAGAGGGTTGAGATCGAAATATGTTTTGGGGGCTATGGAAAAAATTATGAAATTTATTTTCGTAGGTACAATGTGGAAGGACCTGTGGCTAAAGTTTGGAAAAATATTCGTGGGTCGATTTTCGTGGGTACAGAATGGAAGACGCCGTTTATTTGACCACCTTACAACTCAGAAGCACTCGAAACTGGCGGGCTTGCACGATATGAAAGTGGAGGAAGCTCATGAAGTACATTATAATATGTTCCTAAAGACAAAAGCAAATGACGGGTTGTTATATCTGCCAACTCCGACGGAAAATAGACGCGACCGTATGTATGACCTATGATACTTACACCGTTAGTGACGGCGTTCGACGAGTTTAGTCGATTCAAGCCCAACACAACCAACCACCTTATCGTTAGCACCGGTGAGGTCAAGTCCGAGAGAGATTCCGCAAGAAAAAAAGATCCTTGACACATCCATACCAATATTATAAATGCGAAAGTAACTCTGTATGTCTGTCTGTAACGCTTTCACGCCTAAACCACTGAAATTTGATATAAGGGTAGATTAGACCTTGAGGAAGGACTAGGATAGGCTGTTTGGTCGCGATAACCGACATCCACGCGTGCGGAGCCGCGGGCAAAAGCTAGTTTGGAGTAAATAATATATAGTGGTTTTGTAAGGCAGTCTCGTTGCATACAGTATGAACAAGCAGTTCAAGTTTTTGTCAACTCTCTGACCGGTATCGTAAACGACACGATTATAAATATAATCAGATTGTCATCGCTAATCCGCCACCTAAAACCTAGTCAGCTATGCGGACTAACTGAACACTTCCGAAATTATTTTTACAAATGCAAAGGCTTTCCTTATATCGAATTAATTAAAAACATTCATTATACGATTGTAATCAGAAGTAACAGATAAGTAAAAAAGTCAATTTCAATTAGTATTGATTATCTAATTATTCGAATTGCAAATACATTTCAATATGTAAGGTAGCGTTTAGACTGACGTTATAAATATCTCATCATTATCAATATCTTATTCTTCACGAGTGGCAAATAAACATTGGGACAATAATATAATGGTTCGTATTACAACATCAGAATCAATATTTATAAACCTATTCATCAGTTATAGATGAATAAATTAATATTGAATTTTGTATTTACTTGTACAACATTATGATTATGTAAATGGTGCCGGTAAGATATTCTGCTGTTTTTATTACGGGACATTTTATTTATACAAATCTAGAGATTCCTAACGTAGCTAGGTAGCTTCTATATGAGAAAGATTATAATTATAAACACAGTTACGAATTAATATTAATTAGTATAGAAAAATCAAGGCACAAAAATTAAAAGTGCAATGACTTCATAGCAGCTAATTAATATTTACTACCTTGCAATAATATTTTTACAATTCGGACATTAGCCGCTCAACATAAAGTAATTTATGTTGGTTTCGACGTAGCAATAAAATATATATAGTTCCTTAAATATGTAAGTACATTATGAACTGAACATTTTTATATTAATTTGAACATGATAAAAAACTCTTGATGATATTGTCGGAATTTTACGCGAATATTGTAACTAATTCTATCGTGATAAATTTAGCTTTATTTTATACTTTAAAAATTCACCTAAACCCTACTCCAATCATACACTAGCCACGATCAATAAATTCCCGATGTGTCGCTTGCTTTTCTGTGCTCTAGATTACTCTAGAGGCGTGTAAATAATAAAATAACACCAAATAAATCGCCTATGGCAAACGCACTCTATGGCGATTTATTTCATATTCATATGTATGAATATGAAATAAATCGCCATAGAGTGCGTTAAAATAGTTTCATTTCACATAATCCTAACTTCATTTTACCATGGATCGGCATTTTCTGAACTAAAAGATGATAAAACTGTGTGTTATTTACATATTTCATTATTTCCTTCATAAAACTTGCTCTCAAGAGCGTTCACTTGAACCAAAAAAATATAGGAGCTGATCATGTGAGATGCCATTTTATCCCAAAGACAATATCAACAATTAACACGAATCACTTGCAATAAACGCAAGTAAAAGCGATCAAACAAGACAGGCACGCAACGTTGACTGAAAGTGATCGATTCACGGATACGACATCAATTAATGAACTCTATTGTTTCCTTGTATCACTTTGTAAGACATAATAGAAATCCTGAACACGTGCCATATAAGTTCGGTAGAGGAAATTTGTAGCGGAAAACGACGAACTGCATAAGATCAGACCAATCATGGCTTGACTATGATTGGAATCAATAGTCCAAATAAACTTCTCGATATTTTTACATACATACATAAAATCACGCCTGTTTCCCGTAGGGGTAGGCAGAGATCACGGACCTCCATTTGCTATGATCCTGACATACTACTCTCGCTTCATTCACTCTCATTACATTTTTCATGAATACTCGTCTTTTTAGGGTACTCCTGATCTGCCCCTTTTCTAACAATTCGATATTTTTATTATCAGGTTATCAAATTTCTTGCGAATAGTTCCTAATTGTGCAGTTTATTTGTGTACCGATTTTCTTTTGTACCGACTTCCAAAAAGGGGAAGCTCCTTAATTTATCGGACTACTTTTTTTTTTTCAAAATTTTCATTTAGTCGAATTCTTTAGGCTTCCGTAGCTTAGTAATTCGACTATACTCAAAAGTAAGTTCCAGAGTATTAAATCGATTGCCTCACAATTCGATACCCAGGAGCTTAAGCCGGGATCAGTCTCTAGTGACCGTTGTAACTATAGACAGTCCCTTCAAAGCCGAAGGGAATGCACATTTATTCGATCCCTCTCGATCAACTGAGGCCTTTTCGACAAGTGATTAAAAGCCGATTAACGGTCTCGATGTTTGAATTGGAAAAGCTGCAAAGAAGCCTCTTGTCCCTATGCTTTTACAATTAACATCTTAATATACAAGAAGTTAAGCGTTGATAATTTTATAGCAAGTGTAGCCAGCAATATAATTTTTTCATCCTTTGAGAATAATTCTAGAAATATGTGGATGTACTGTTATTTGTTTTGTCATCAATCAAACAGGGCTCAGCCACTAGACACAACACTGCGGTGCAGCGTCGCGTCGTATAAGTTAGTCGTCGCGTCGTCGCTCAGTACCGTCGTTTTGCGATGCGACAACTGGACCCTTAGCCCACCACAATCCACTAATGCCTGAGTAATGCAGAAGGTACCCATATTTTACGCCACCTGTGTGGTCCTCTTAAAGTTCAGGATATTTCATACAAATAACTATCGGTAATTATGTAAGTTAATTAATGTATCAGCAACTAGGAGTACCTAATTAAAAGTAAAACATGATTAAAAAAGAAAAAAAATCAGGTTAAGAGGACTTCCTAGCTAGCGAATGATCCTATTGCCTATACTATTGCCGTCGCCCCCGTCTCACTCCTGTCCCCGTAGAGTGCGATAAGGATAGCCGCAGCTCAAACCGATTTTATAACATTTTTTTTGGGCAAAATCGAGTTTTCGTATTTCCCGTTTTTTTTTCAGCGAAAACTACGCCGAATTAAATATTTTTGACACCGTTTTATTAGGAAATAGCGTATCCATGTTCCTGTTATTTTTTATAACGTTTAAACCTTTTCGAATTTGTCTGGTAGTCCTCCAAACTCCAAAAGGTAAGAATTATTCTATTTTTTATCATCTTTGGAAGAACTTATTTTCTTATTTTATGGACTGCCGACAAAAATAAAATAACAGGGACATGCGTACAGAAGATCTTGATTTTATGAAAACAAAAACATTGTTCTAGAAGCAATATTCAGGGAGGAAAAAGGGGAGAACGGTACTATGGAGAAACAGTTGCTAGGAAGTCCTCTTAAGTGCTAAAAGACCTAGGCAATTGTTAAAGGTGTTAATCACAGAACCAGTTAAGGACCTCTACGTCACTGGCAGTTAAAAAATAGTATAGTGAAAATATTTCTTTCTTGCGTGGTTGAGCGGTAAACTAGTCTAATATAACGGTAATCAGAGATCAAAGATCAACGATCAATCCTTAAATAAATCCTAGAAATCGGCATATTATGAACCACGAAATACGTGGCTTAGTGCCAAATGTGAAACTGTATCCACAATAACAAGATCTTTCATTGTTTGTACAGGTGATTAAATAAGAGATCAAACAATACTAGTCAGTGACGATTTCGTATGCCAGCGGTTGGTGTCATTGACCCTTTAACACTTCGCTTTCAAGTTAATTATAAAACGGGTGGGTTTCCTTATGTGAGCATGTTCGTTTTAGTTTCTGCTTAGAACGAAATGGACCTAATTAGTTCGCTCGTAAAATCTTATAACAGGATTAAACTTAAATCACCAAGTTGGATGGGGAGCTGACGTGGTTATTATTATAAGAACTCTACGACATAGCAAAGGTGGCGAAGTAATTACAGCTTCTGTCGTGCGAGAGTCGATGACGGTATGCAATCTCCCTGAGTTACACTTGGATACCAGAAAACCTATCCGTGGACTGTGTGATATTGGTCTGTTTATGTAAACAAAAGTACCTATTTCAAATTTTATTGCTCCCTCGAGATCATAATATTCAGGCACGCAACGGTCCTTACACATTTTATTAACCCAAGTCCCTCTAGCGCCAGTACTACCATTAAAACTTATAAGGAACTACTATTATGCTATTCTATTAGTTATGCTTGTGACATATTTTTTTCCAAAACATGACTACAATCATCGGTAATACTACCGCCTGACTTATATTAGCTTTGTTTACTTAATTTGGACATCTCGTCCCTAATAATACGTGTATTAAAATGCACCACTCGTGAATCATATCATCAATCATATAACATGTCAGCAGTCATAGCGACAAAGATGATGAGATGATATTTTAATCTGTCTTTGGTGGAGTCATCCACCGATGTTCTTACGAACTATCGGAACCAATGAATGATGATACAATTAATTGTTAAACATTGATTTTTGATAACTCCGCCCAAATACTTGAATGCCGTCTTAAAGACGGATAAGTCGGGCGTGTCTCGGTAGCCGAGTTGTTCAAGGCATTCCCCCTGTACGGGAAAGATCGCGGGTTCGAGTCCCGCCCGAGAAGATTCATTTATACCTATGTATTCGTTTTGTAAAGATAGTAGTCGCCCTTTATTCAAGTCAATCGTTATCCCATTCTCAATTCTATTTCATCTATTAGTGCTATGTAACACTAGCAGTTTAACAATGTCCTACTTCTAAAACTAAAATGGTCATGGACCGAACTATTCTCCCCACGATTAGTAAGCAACCGAAACATCCAAACTAGTATTTACAAAAATAACACATAAATAAATCACGATATAAATCCGGTAATAAAATACAGTAAATTACCTACCCTAGAATGATAATATTAACACTCCATAACCCTTAAACACATCATTAACATTTAAGTAGGTACACATATTGCTTTTACTTCGTTTAATGAATGGTATAATTAAACGCAATGTGCATTTAATTACGCAGAAATATCTTATGAAATTGCCGCTTCCATATGTTGAAGACACCGGAGGTATGGTGGTAAGTTTTATAGTCTTCAATTAGCTAAGACCACCACAAAAACGTTCTAAACAAGTTTTAATTCATAAACAACACAGCAATAGATAGTTTGATATTTCCGTTATAAAAATTATGGTTGTAAAACCAACGGTTTACACGTTTAAACATTCGATAGCCAAGCTATAAAAAAAACACGTGAAGCGTTGATAATTTCTTTACCGCGACTTCTGTAAGTCTTGTTGACTAATCGTGAATACACAGAAGCCGGTAAAAGTAATTGACTACTTACTTGTAATTTGAAAAAAGAATCCCAACTATAAAAGTGGAATAACAAAAAACGTAGATGAAACATGTCTATCATACAGAGTCATACTCATGTGTGATATCGCGAATAAATAATGCAATTAAACTAAAATTCAACCCGTTTATTCCTATGAAATAAATCTTTTAAGTTTACTAAAAGCGTGACTCCTGACTATAAGGAGGAAAAATATTGTTTTATAAACGAAATCGCCGCCGATGACACTGGGTTCAAGCTCACGAAATTCTTTGTGAATTTGTTTTAATGCACCATTTTTTAACAACATCATTTAGTATATTGGCTTTATTTAGTACTATAAATTAGTATAAATAAATGAACTCCTTGGAGACAGGAGGTGTAATTGGGTTTCAAATATTGATTCACATTCTGAATATACTTTAACCGTTATAGTACTAAATTCGAAAGCAAATTAAATTTACTTAACAGACACCCATCAAAATAAACACCGGAATACAAATGGTACTCTGCCTAATCTTTAGCACTAGTCTTCTAGTCAACATCTAAATAAAAATGGGAAAAAGATTCATGTCAGTAAGATAGACGGTGCGTTGTATAATTCCAACCTATAATTACGTGACAGGTAAAAGTAGAGAAGAAACTAGCTCAATACATTACGTTTCCCACGGTCAAGTTTGCAACAAGGGAGAGACGGCGTGTAATTATTAACACGTGAATGCAATCACCCATACGTAGGTATAATACTATGTTTTGAGATAGGTTTACAGCGGACAACGCGCTCTGTGTGATACTTAATCTCTATCATCTCTATGTAACTTTTAATGGTGCGGTTTTAGGACGCGGTTTACGGAAAGCATGATGTTATTTTCGTTGATATTAAATTAATTTTAACATAAAATATTTTCAGAAACTAATCTGAAAATATTAAGAGTCGGAAAGTCCTGCAATGTAATTTTCTAAAACCACCCTTGATAGAAATTGTCATTGGTCTATCTTCAGTAAAGTCACCCAGTCCGATGAATGACAATCACAAATATCACACATCATTGGTTAGTCAAAAACTCTAGTGAAACGACTTCACTATACATTTTTTTAAACATAGCACCTCTGCATGTTTCTCTACTCTACACTCTGGCGAATATTTTAGTTAGTAGCAAATGCCTTTAATACATATCAAATGATTCTCTAACAAGCACTAACGGACAATATAAACAGCCTCAGCGGCCGGTAGCGGCGGTAACGTACGATGAAGGTCAAAGATCCCGCAGATTGGAAGCTGCTAGCCTTATAAGGTCTTCGTTAAATCGATTCCTTAGGTCAATTGCGCTTTCTCTATAATCAATAGCTATATGGCTTCCTCATACATTGTAATATGCATAACTTGAAATTATTGTTAGAAATAAACTGCCTCATTGATCAAAGGAGATTCGCGTGCGAAGGTGAGACACGATCCTGTGTAGAGCATAGTGTAAAAATACGGACTTTGGAAAATTAAAAGGGTATAAGTTCATACCCTGATACGAAATACAGTCAGCGTCAGAAATATCTTGATGATGAACTCATTATTGTCCGACTAAAGGTGTGTAACAAATATCAGAACAATCAGTCAGCCAGGGGGTAAAAAATGAATTGAGACCATTTTGAGCACTTTGTTCGTCAACATCTTTCTGATGCTGACTGTAGGTACTTATTAAAAAAACCTACTAAAATGGGAATAATTATTTATACCTCTATTAGGTATGTACAGGCGTGAGTCAGTGCAGAATATAAAACCTCGAATCTCTTGAGACTTAAAATGTACCAAAATATTCATCATCACGATGTGAGTATTAATTAAAATTAATCGTTTGCATTAAGCAGTTCCATGTGCAGTTAAGATTTCTTATTTTACAATCAACAATATTACAGAAAAAGAAACAGAAAAGATACTAGCGTAACAAATAAGCACACGCCCCTGATTGTGTCACGCAATCAGGGGCAATGCGCGATCACACACAATTTGTGTGTTATCGCTCATTGCCACCAGGGAAGAAAGAGGAGAAAAGACAGTCGAATTCGAAATTCGAAGTATAGGGAGGTGATCTCTCTCATGAAGCAATGCACCCACTGTATCATTAACCTTACAAATATAGCAGGTAATTTTCGGATGAGACTAACATTCCGTCCTGGCAACATGACTCCTCACCCATTAAGTCTTTGTGTACGCAGCTATAAGCGTTTGACACAAAGAAACAAGGACATCGATTGTATGTCCTTACCATCGTCCGGAACAGACCGTCACTTAAACACGCGACTCTCCAATTTATACATAATTATGCGATAATTCACCATGTAATTATAAATTCTGTCAGTAAAAAACTTGTCAAAAGTTTCTAACCGTGCGGTGAACGAGACAAAGACGATCAGTGAATAAACAGAAGAAAAAGATTCCCTGACATATTACTTAAAGAGAGCTAACAAAATGGGATGAGATGGCGGTGGCGAGATTTGGATATCATCTAATTTTATAGTTAAATCAAAGGTGGGGAGAAATCTTCAAGACGTTCGTTTAAAATATTGTAACCAGTCTCCATAGAATTGATGTTAAAAGGGTCAAAGGTCTGCCCCATGAAGCGACTGGAATTATATAAGCACTTGCGTCAATACATTTAGTAGTTACAGTGTTTTCAGCTGATACAGGAAAGTTCAAATGATTAACCTATTGAGAAATACTCCATTAGGAATATTGTTCTACTAAGAAAAACGCCATTATGCAATTCAACTGTGTATGTTGGTCTGATTTCAAAGAGAAAATTTCACTCATTTTCCTTTCTACTGTCACTGTCACATAAAATCTTTCGTTATTTCATTTTAAGTTGGCCGAACGTTCAGACATACTAACTGGACTATCCTGGTAAGTACCAATAAATAAGACAGGCATGTTTCCTTATTACTCAATTCCCTTCTGAAGAATTTAGACGGAAACCTTATAGACGAATATAGAAGCTTAAATTGGAGACATTCCTTGTGAAGATATTAATGAATAACATACTCCTGCACCTTGTTCAAAGGGCATACTATATTCCTGTAGACAGGAAACAGGATCAGCCAACGTTAAAGGACTATATGTATTCCCGCTCACTTTCTGATCAGCAGATAACAATGAAGAGATGATTTGCTCCGGAACTGTTGACACTGCACTGGCTACTGATCTCCGGTTGTCAAGGAGACCGACATAGGAATAAAGGTACTCCTCAAAAGTCTGAGACCTCAGACAAAATTATCTATAACGCAACATCAGATGGTAAAAAAACGAGGACGGAATTCGCAGTATAACGTAAGAAGTAGATGATCCTTAGTCAAAGAGTGTAAACCGTACAGTTTAATCAACAGAGCGCTTACTTAAACAAATAATGACTGTAAACATACCGCTAACATTGTGTAACTGTATCAAACATACTATTCAGTAAAACCGGTTGCTGGCTGCTAATGGACAAGGATATTTCAGGTAATGGTTTGTATTACGAGGAATTTTCTGGATGTTCGTACTTTCCATCATTACACGCTTGCTCGGCTCGCTTCTAATACATCATACAGTCTCTACGAAGCTATATTGATTAAATGGCTAAACGTCTGATATCAATTAGTATAGATTAGCAATAAATCCCAGAGATTAGGTTATCCATTACTATTGATCCTTGGGACGCAAAGGGAATATATTAATCTACTATGTGATTAACCACTGTAATAGATTAATCTACGTTAAACATCTGGATTGAGGGAATATGGTCACGGAAAACAATACAATATTTATTACTTACTGGATATTCTTTAGAAGATTCGAGGGAATAAAGGAATAATGCCAGAGAGAATACCTAGTACCATTCGCTTGGCTCGAGATGGGGTAGGGGTGGCCCTTATATTTAATTTCGAAGAAACCACATTGTAACGCGATAGTAAACAAAAGGATGGTTCTCACTTATCCGTTGTAGCATGTACGAAAACATTTTTAAAGTAGATGAAACGAAAGATTACGCCAGGATCGCAGCAAATGGGAAAATCAATGCCAATGAGCAAGAAATGAAATGAAATGAAATGAAATGAAATGAAATGAAATTTATTCGTAAGAGACACGGTGAAGATAGGATGTTACATTTTTATTTATTGATACAGCATATTTCGCCTTAACCATGGAACCATAGATGATAGTTAGACCATAGTTAGAACCATAACTGTATGTAAGTAATCAGAAAAGACTTGATATTTTCCCTACATCCATCCAAGAAAGGCAAAGAAAACAGCCTGCCAATTCGCTTCTGTCTTTTTCACACATCTCACTATCTTTTCCGAATTTATAAAATATCTAGTAACTAGTAATACTGCAGAGTAAAAGTACCGCAGTTAGCGATAATGAGCTGCTTTTTATAATTCGCGACTCGACAGTGGCCTACATGAGCGAACAACTTTGTTCAAAGTCATACATATAATTATTCGTTCTTGCTATAAACCGGCAATAAAAATCATAGACGCTTCTTTAATCGACATTTTTGCGCAGTTTTGTGAAATAACTGTTATAGTAATGTTGAATTCGTAGGCTATGATTACATCTAATTCAATAAACAGCAGTTTTAGATTGAATAACGGCAGATATTAGTAAATTATTGAAGACTTGTCCCAATACAAATCAGCCGCATCGACAGGCTCTGCCGAAAGCACAACTAAGCGTATGCAAGCCAAATAACAAACGCAAGACTCGGGAGTCCTTTCAAACGCGGCTAATGTTTAGGAAAGACTCGACGCAAGACATACATAGACTCTCGTTTGCGTCTTGCCAACACAATCACGCTAGTCCGAACCCTGGTCGAATCTTAAATCTATTGTCAGATTTCTGGCCTGCGCCTTAGTATTGGAATACTGTTGTTTGTACGGTTTGTTGATGTGAAAAAGAATTTCGCTTCCTTCTTTGACTGGTGTTAATCTCCTTTCCCTCCCCTTCTACAGTAATACGCAAATGACAGCTATGTAACCATTTATTATTAGTCAGGGTATGTTTGTTTACTATATCTTGACAATATGTAAAAATACTTCAAGTGTTGCAACATAGACAAGTGGATAATATTCCCCTCTGACGAATGCCAGAAGTTCAAAAACCTTAGCTGGTCCGGCTGCTATATGATACGCCAAGAGTGGCTGCAATAGCCAAGACCCGTGTAACGATGGATCAAATTATAATGAAGGATGATCGATATCTCACGAACACCAGTTACTAATTGAGTGAGCGTTATCTGTGAATATTTAGTATTAACGTATATTAAGTATTTATGATGTTAACTTAACTACTCATAGTAGGTACTAAACGAATGAAAAATTAAGTTTATAAAGCAAATTTAAGTAGGCAATTCGGTCAGGGTCGTTCTCCTATACGTACACCGAACGATACCGGTGGGCCCGTCAGAAAGGTTTACTAAGAATAGTAGCTCGTCTGGATGATACCCGGTCCCCCAGAGGGGAAGCCAAACGCGCGAAAACTGACCCGCGCACCAAGCGGACGGTAAGCTACGCGGATGCCAGTCAGTCGCATCTGCGAGTAGCGGTCACTACCGTTCCGCCAAGGGACTTCACCAAAAATCAGGCAGACCAGCTTAGGGAGGCCATTGACGACAGCATCCTGCAGTCGGTGTTGTCGTCAACGATTTCGGGTGCGCAAGCTCCATCTTTCCGCGGACGACCCTTCCTATTGGAAGGCGTGCTGGTGATGTGGTGTGAAGACGAAAATGCTCTTACCTGGCTTGAAAAAGCTGTAAGAAGCATAACGTCCCCGATACCCGAAACCACCTTGGCCGTCATCAAGCAGTCCGACATGAAGAAGCGACTGAAAGCAGGGCTTCTTCTCCACACCCGCATCACCGAAGCCGTAACACTACGCAGAGTGCTTTGTGCCCAAAACCCTTGGTACAAAGTAGATACCTGGCAGTGTTACGACATGACAGTGGACGACCAAACCACCGACCCGAACTCCAAAGAGAAGGTGGTACACTTAATTCTGGGAATTCCCGAGGACCAGAAAGAGGCGATAACCAGGAGAGACCGCCGAGTTGCCCACATGTCGGGAAGTGGGTATATTCGCTTCTTCGCCCAAGAAGAAGCGCAGGCCGGGGAAGAAACAGCGGCAGCTACAGCTCAAGAGCCAACAACAGAGGCTCCTCGAAAGAGTAAGAGCGAGTTGGAAAGTAGCTCGCCGCTGAAACAGGGAGGACACATCAGCGATGATTATGATGATGACGTCCTTAACAGCCCCTGATCCCATAAACATCATCCAAACCAACCTCCAGCACAAACAAGCAGCAACGGTCACTCTACGCAGAGTGCTGGAGGTAACCAAAAAGACCGTAGCCCTAATCCAGGAGCCCTGGATAAATAAGAACTATATCTGCGGTCTAAATAACATAGGCGGTAAGTTAATACGAGATACGACGGTTGAAAAACCGAGAACCTGCATCTTCGTACCTAACGCTATAAACACCACTTTGCTTAACCAATTCTGTTCTAGAGATCTCACCGCTGTGAAAATCCATTCAGATAATGCAACCATCCTAGTACTAGCTTCAGTGTATATGCCGGGCGAAGGTGAACCACCTCCAAAGGAGCTGGCCGACCTGGTACAACACTGCGAGGCTCACACCTGGGACTTAATCATCGGCGCAGACTGCAATGCTCACCATCCTCTGTGGGGAAGTAAGGACGCGAACAAGAGAGGTGAGTTACTAACCGAATACTTATTCCAAACCAACCTAAACATTATGAATATAGGTACGGAATCTACTTTCGTAACCTCATGGTGTCAAACCATAGTAGATATCACATTGGCAACACACTCGGCAGCAAACCTCATTAAGGGTTGGCATGTGTCAAAGGAACCATCCTTTGCGGACCATCGTCGAATCTGCTTTCAGACACAATGTAAACTAGCAGACCCTGTTCCATATCGTAACCCCCGCAAAACAGATATAGCACGGTACACAAACTCACTAAACAAGGCACTAAGTGATTCACAACTACCCGACACAACACTTAGTACAGATAACATAGAACACAACGTACATTCTATCACTGCAGCTCTGCTGGAAAGCTACGAGCCAGCGTGTCCTGTTGTAACACCCAAAGGTCCAGAAAAGAGCTCCTGGTGGGGGCCAGAACTCGAGCGACTACGTGGAGGCCTGAGAAAGCTCTACAACCGAGCAAAAAACACCAGAACCCCTGAGGACTGGAACAAATACAAAAATGCACAAAAATACTACAAGAAACGCATCAGGTATCGTAGAACTGAAGCCTGGCAGAGTTTCTGTAGTAGCATAAACTCGACAAACCAAGCCGCAAGAGTAAGGAAAGTCCTGGCCAAAGGTGAACTCAACCTCATGGGCTCACTTAAGAGAGAAGACGGCACTTACACCAATACGGAAAATGAAACCAGCGCAGTACTGCTGGAAACACACTTCCCTGGTTGTCAAGTCACACCATCCATCGAGTCCATTGACTGGCCACCAGAACACTATAGTGTACCAACAACCCAAGAATGGGAAATCGCAGACAAGGTAGTAACTGCAGACAAAATAGAGTGGGCCATAAAAACCTTCAAACCCTTTAAGTCTGCAGGGCTGGATGGAATATTCCCAGCACTACTACAATGGCAACTGACAAAAATAGCAAAATACCTACTTCCAATCTACAGGGCCTGCATTGCCTTCAAATACATACCCAGATTATGGAGAGAGGCAAAAGTAGTCTTCCTACCAAAACCAGGTAAGGAGGACTACACACATCCCAAATCATTCAGGCCCATCAGTCTCACATCATTCCTCCTCAAAACGTTGGAGAGACTAGTAGATCGATACCTAAGGGATGGAACACTAAAAGACAACCCACTACATCCTCAGCAACATGCATACAGGAAAGGTAGATCAACAGAGTCCGCACTACACATGGTAGTGCACAAGATAGAATCGGCTATCACAAATAAAGCCTCAACACTAGCTACTTTCATAGATATAGAAGGGGCTTTCGACAAAACGGTACACAGCAGCATCAACGAAGCCTTACGGAAGCGTAAGGTAGAACCAGCCATAAGGGACTGGATCACTCAGCTGATAAGCAAAAGAGCAGTCCAGATAGTGATGAGTAACACCACCACAAGAGCAAAGGTAGTCAGAGGATGCCCCCAGGGAGGCGTCCTATCACCACTCTTATGGAACATAGTAGTAGACAGTCTTCTAAAGAGACTAAATGAGAGAAGATACACCACCATCGGGTATGCGGATGATCTTGCAATACTAATAAGCGGAACGGCTGAGAACGTGCTATGCAAAGTCATGCGCTCAGCCCTTCAGATTGTGGAAGAATGGTGCGAAGAACACCGATTATCAGTAAACCCGAAAAAAACAGAACTTATCCTTTTCACCAACAAAAGAAAGTTACCAGAACTCCAACTACCAAAACTATTTAATACCAAACTAGCCCTAACAACTCAAGTTAAATATCTGGGCATCATACTTGACAATAAGTTGAATTGGACTAGCCACATAAATGCTAAAATGAAAAAAGCCTGCATAACTTTTTGGCAATGCAGAAGACTCGTTGGTAAGAACTGGGGTCTCAACACAAAGATAACACTTTGGCTGTATACGGCAATTATCAGGCCTTCTCTAACCTATGGATCAGTTGTATGGTGGCCCAGAACAGAACTGATCACTGTGAAAGAAAAGCTCCAGAGTCTACAACGCCTAGCGAGTACAGCAGCCACTGGATGCATGAGAACCACTCCATCAGCCGCACTAGAGCACCTCCTAAACCTGAGACCGCTGCATCTAATCATACAGGAGGAGGCCAAGGCAGCAGCCTTAAGACTGAAAAGTAATGGGCTCTGGAAAGAGAATACTGGAACAAAGCATTCAAAAATTCTACAGGGAATCCTAAAGAAGATACCACTTCTTGAGGCGCCCGTAGACAGAATACCATGTCACCACGTCTTCGAAAGGAACTATCATATCCAACTTACTGAAGAAAAAAGAGACAGCTCTGGCGTCAAAGAAGTTAGGATATACACAGACGGCTCTAAAACCACATATGGTACCGGAGCAGGCGTCTTCTCGAATGACCTAAACATCAAAATAACAACCACCCTGGACAAGCTAAGTACAATATTCCAAGCTGAATGTATTGGCATAACGAGAGCGGCGGAGACGATTGCCGCCAGAGACGTCAGAGATCTAGATATAAAGATCATATCAGACAGTGCATCCGTACTCCAAGCTCTGAAAAGCAACACCATAACCTCTGTCCTCATATTGGAATGTCACAATACACTCCAATCCATTGCAAACACAAACAAGGTCACGCTGCAATGGATAAAGGGACACAGCAACTCCCTCGGCAACGACGCAGCCGATGAATTGGCCAAGAGAGGATCAGGGGCAACAGTATATGGACCGGAACCAATACTACCTATACCTCAAGCACAGGTCAAAACTTGGCTGCGGAAAAATACGGAAGAAACCCATCAAAAAGATTGGACAAACATTGAAGGATGCAGGCAAACAAAGAATGCAGTTCCGGTAGCATCAAAAACGTTTAGCCGAAACCTCATTAGATTAAAAAGGGACCAGATCCGTAAAGTCATAGGCATCTTGACCGGTCACTGTCCCCTAAACAAGCATCTATTTACAATAGGTGTGACGGACAGCCCCCTGTGCAGAGGTTGCATGGGGGCAGAAGAAACGCCACATCATGTGCTTACAGAGTGCATGAGCGTGGCCGAACAACGGGCGAAATTCCTCCAGTCACCAGCGTCTCTCCGGGAAGCATGTGGAAACCTGAAAAGGCTGCTGGCTTTTTGGGAAGATCTAGGTTGGTTGGAGTGAGAGGTAAGATGATACGCACAATGGCCCAATCAAGAGGCTAAGTGCGGAACGGCCCAGGTAAACTAACTAACTAACTAACTATAGTAGCTTGTAATGTAAGGCCAAAAGGAACCACGATTTCGATGAACAAGAATCATGTAGGCAGGGAAAAGGCTATGATGTACACTTATTAACACAAATTACTGTATGGCCCTAGGTCAGCCGGGGTGCGAGGGATATGTAGAAGACAACCTCACCTCCGGCCTAGCACCACGACTCACAGTCAGCGTGCGGTTTTAGTTGGTTCGAGTCCGACATAACCTCCCCTTCCGGCTCCGGCGGGGGAGGTATCCGAGGGGATTTCCGCACGAAAAAAAAAGCTGTTTAAAAGGACCTACATATACTATACAGTAACTAGAGAAAACCAGGATAGTAAGGACTCTACCACACTAAAGTGAATGTCAGTAGGTACTCGAAACTTTCGATATTAGTTGCCTCTCTACATAAACACTAATATGTAAGCCAATAGCAAATAAACCTTGTGAGAAAAGAGTCTGGTAACCCTCACAATTATCCGTTCCATCCCCGCTGTGTTAACTAATTATATCAGCAAGTTAAATGCTGCAACTAATACACCACTCGTGAAGGAACGATAACATCAAGTACTTAGATTAAATTGTAAGATTCTCGTATGTAGTGTTCACTGCTGTAATGCGCATCTACTTAATAAAGAAAAATAGGGCAAGGGCAGTACATGTTCGAATTCTGGCAGTTAAGCCACAACATAAATAAACTAAACTGAGTGCGGAGTTGTAGAGGTACATTAAAGGATCTTCGGGCCCCAAACCAAGTTCATCTTCTAGATTTTAGCCGGTACAAGGCTGAAATGAATGAATCTGGCGTAAGTTTCCTCACGGGTACTTCGGACGGTATCTGCCAGGGTGCGAGGGATATGTCGATGATAACCTCACCTCCGGCCTAGCACCACGACCCACAGTCGGCGTGCGGTTTTAGTCGGTTCGAGTCCGACATAACCTCCCCTTCCGGCCCCGGCAGAGAGGCATCCGAGAGGAGGTACGGAAACGTACAATAAAAAAAGGCGTAAGTTTCCTCTGAGTTGAGAGCCAGACGGCAATCACTTAAAGGTTAAGATAAACAAAAATGTGGAAAGGAGCAGTAGGAGAGCGGGCAAAGCTCTCAAGTTATTTCACATGCCTACAAATAAATGATTCTTTTTACCTATCTTTCTTCAAGACTGCAAGTTTTTGTAGTAATTGGAATTAGCCCGGATGTGGTGAGCAGTTTCCAAAATCTTTATGACTATTTTACATTTTTTGTAGTTCAAAATATTCATCGATAGTACTTTCTATAATGTGCCTACCTCATTTCCAAGAGTATCAAGCCTTCAATAGATTAGAATACATGAATAACCAAACCATATAATAACTCTGAGTATAATTACTTTCGCATAATACCTATGCCTTTCGAATAATTTCTCTTCACCATTGAACCTTATGGAAAGCGTTAATGGAACTGATCAACGAGCTTCAAGTAACCATAAAGCTTAAATGTCGACTCGAAAACTTGCCAAACTAGGTGACAATAAGGCTTCAAATTTCTATACGAGTATGTAGGGCACGCCGTAATAGCGGCGGTAAGACCCATCATGGAGGAATGGCTAGAGAGGCCACACGGCAGCCTCTCGTACCGGCTGACGCAGGTGATTACCGGGTGTTTCGGGAGTTACCTGTGTCGGATCCGGAAGGAGCCAATGTCCGAGTGCCATCACTGTGATGCGAGCGAGGACACAGAGCTGCACACGCTGACCGAGTGCCCGGCGTGGGACACGCCGAGGCGGGTCCTAGTGGCGGCTCTGGGGGGTGGGAGTCCTCACACTCGCCACATTGCTCACAGCGATGGTACGATGCGCGAATGCTTGGGGTGCGGCCGCCTCCTTCTGCGAGCAAGTAATGCTCGAGAAGGAGGCTGCCGGTCGGGTCCGGACTAGACTCCGGGCCCGGGAAGCCCGCGCAGAGCGAAGGCGAACCGGACGTCGGAGGTCGCAGAACGACCTCCGTCCTCCATGAGCGCTGGCCTGGGGGTGACCGGTGGAGCTGCCTGTCACCCTAGCAGAAGCAGGCCGCGGCGGCGGCGCAAAGTGCGCCTCCCCGTAACCGGGGCTAGATGGGGACCCTGCGGTCCCCACAACCCGAAGGGGGCCATCTCGAAAGAGATGGTCCTGGGTCTGCCGGGGTGCGAGAGATATGCTTTTGGCAATCTCACCTCCGGCAACCAAGGACCCAAGACGGCGTGCGTTTTAGTCGGTTCGAGTCCGACATAACCACCTCCACCGGCTCCGTGGGGGTGGTATCCGTGGGGATTTATCGCACGATAAAAAAAAAATACGAATATGTATTTGTTCCATACTCTTGATACGACTGGACAGATTCTGATTGAATTGAAACTGATTAGCAACAGGGATGATCCTGTGAGATTGTAGCTATTTATATTAAAACACCTAATGAAAAAATGAAGATACTGAGGCAGAGGTACAAATATTTACATTGAATGGAGATGAAACCGCATCACATCATCCAGGATATTGTGACACTCCGGCCCCCATGAGCACGAGCCTGGGGGTGAAGGGTGGAGCCGCCTGTCACCCTAGCAGAAGCAGGCCACGGCGGCGGCGCGCTACATTCCGGGATCGAGTCGAGGGCACCGTTGTCCCCCCCCCAAGAGGAGGGCTAGACCGGGCCCTGTGTCAGCCGGAGTGCAGGGGATATGGCGAAGACAACCTCACCGCCTGCCTAGCACCACGACCCCCAGTCAGCGTGCGGTTTTAGTCGGTTCGAGTCCGACATAAACTCCCCTTCCGACTCCGGCGGGGGAGGTATCCGTGGGGATTTCTGCACGAAAAAAAAGGATATTGTGACACTTTTACAATACTTTCGAATATTCAAGAAACCTTATTATTTACATCACTAAGTGTCCGCTTGACGTCAATAAACTCGCCCCCTATTACGTAGGACAGAAATAATTAATACACCTCTGTCTACCCCTTTTGGGATTTACAGGCGTAGGTATATTATGTATAGTACTCACATTGTGTATGTTTACATCAGCATTAATAATACCCCAGAAACCTGACTTAGCGATAAAAATAAGATAATTCATTCAGTTAGCTGGTATATGGAAGGTTGCGCGTGAGTCAGCGATCGGCGCAACCGGCTAGACGAGTGGCGCCCGCGCACTGCCCACAGAGTGCACAGAATGCACAGATTCGCGCAATTGATATAACTTGTACGTCCAGATAATAAATACTTATTACTGCAACCTTTTTCTCGTTTTATTAACTGCCAATATTTACTGAAGTATCGGAAAATTATGTTTAAACAATGAAGCTGCGAGTCTGAAGATTTTAATTATTTAAGCTTTAAGCTTTTAATTCATTCCTATGTTAGTAAATTTTACTTAATGAATTTAATTACATCGGTAAAATTGATTTTCACCAAGGAAATCCTGCACTAGAGGACTATTTTTTAAGCCAAAGAACTGTTACCTATTCCCTAGTATTTTGAGTAACAAGTCCAGCCAAATTAAATTGTCTGTTGTAAAGTTGCATTGATTTCAGTTATATTCTTCTTTGTTTTCATGCGTACAGCTGTTCTACCTACATCTACCCTTGTGAAACTAACCAATCGTGTAGCTCGTCACACGGAAACAAAACATCAAACGTTACTGTCAAAAAAATTGCAACATTGCGAAAACAATGGAATTCCTTTGAGATTTTCCCACGTCCAAAACAGCATTATTAAGTTAAAATTGTAGTAATTGCGATGATGTCTTAACATTAGCTGATGATTGCTGTCATTTCTAGTATTCAGTAGCTAAAGATGTAATGATAAGGAATGGAGTGACTGTAGATTCAGGATCTTGAATCCAAATCAAACCTAATTATTGTCAGGTCTTCAAGGCCCCTATTCAAGAATGAGACTCAGCCTGAATCGCGATTTATCTGAGGACAGATTGTATAGACAGATGGATGGGATTTGACATATCGCCTATACAATCTCAGCTAGACAAATCGAAATTCAGGCTGAGTGTCATTTTAGAATACGGGCCTTAGTCTTCATGTCAGGAAAATTACGGATTCAACTGGTGAATTTCAGTCTAAGTAAATAGTAGGTACATCCACGAAATTCCCTTCAAACTTTGAGAACTTCGGGGTCCTACCTTCCTTCCCCTCTCAACAGGAAGCAAACCTAATTGTTGTCAGGCATAGACTTAATGTCAGGAAAATTACGGATTCAACTCGTGAATTTCAGTCTAAGTAAACTGTAGGTACACCTAAGAAATTCCCTTCAAACTTCGAGCACCTCGGCGTTCTAACTTCCTTCCCCTTCCAAAAGGAGGTAACACACGAGTGACATTTCTAGTGTCGCATATCATCAAGTAAATATACTTGCTTGCTGCAGTAGTATAAAAAGAAATCCATTAACATTTGTTTTCCTTCACACAGACACATACGGTACTGTAATTTAACGCTGTTTTATAGCTGAAGGTCGTATTCGGACGGTAAGTGGCTCAACAGTCCATAAATTTTAAGATTAGAATCTTTTCTTGCGCATTTGTGTAAAAGAGCATATTAACTAGTATGTTTGAAAAGAATACTTTTGTGGTTCCCTGCGAAGCGGAACAAGGGTCGCACCATCATCTTCGCTTTTGTACAGTGAGCTGAGTAAGCTGTAGAAGTTGGTGAACAGCTAAGATCTATAATCCTTTAAGTACCTAAGTGAGATGACGGTGTATAAAATGGCCCTAGATCGTGCGAAGTGGAGGAGGAAGAGCCGGAAGGCGGACCCTGAGCTCCGAGGACACCGTGGCCTCGGATTCAATCAGGACTAACGTCTTTATGTGGATGATGTGATGATGATTAGATGATGGTGTATAGAGCAGATAGGTGACAGGCAGTTATCCATCGAAAATACAATCACAGGCTAGTAGGTACCTGCGTGGTGCCAAAATATAGGTGTAAAAATGTGGATGTTCATATAGGGATATCTAGCGTATGTAGGTCGTCTAAGAAAGTATATTTAAACAACATCCATAGAGATGGTTTTGGAGGTACACATATTTCTACTTTTGACTAGAAATACATTCGAAAAACTTGACAACAATGTTTAAAAATGGTTGAAAAATCATTCCTTGTTTCCAACAGTTCGTAAGAATGTTGGTAGATGGCTCCACCATCGCCCTTAAAGACGGATATAAGGAGAAGGAAAATTTGAAGTGTTTCAGGTGTGGCTCAATAGCTCAGTTGGAAGAGCATTCCCCCTGTAAGGGAAAGGTCGTGAGTTCAAGTCTCAGTTGAGCATTTCATTTTATCCGAAGTTTTTCGAACTTAAATGTTAGCATAATAAATTCTATAAAAATATTCATTCAAATAGAAATACATTGTAAATGTTCGACCAGGCCAGGTTGTCAGACATCGAACCGTAAACACTGTTCGGTTAGATACAAATGGTTCTAATATGTCTTATAATATATTAAGACCTAAAATAAATCTTTTTCATTACAGAACACCAACTTTAAAAAGCCAGTAGGTATCTACACTTACGATATAAATGGTGCGGTTTTGTGCTGGCCATGACACAGAATGAAGACATGCTGTAATTGACTACAAACATATAATAATACATAGATGATAGTGAAGATTCATACAGAATGCGAGGACAGATAAGGAAAAAATAAATAAAAAGAACACGAGATTGGAATGTCAGGAGCGCAGCTATCATTAATACTACGTACTCTTCTAAAGAAATCCAATCAAAAGTTTCGATGTCACTTCTGTTTGTAGTTATTGGATATGGTATCCTTGTCCCCCGCGCGCGCAGGCAACTCGGGCGTCGGAGGGCACTGACTGACCCCCGTCCCCCATGAGCGCGGGCCTGGGGGTAACGGGTGGAGCCGCCTGTCACCCCAGCAGAAGCAGGCCACGGCGGCGGCGCTGAAAAGCGCGCCTCCCCATTCCGGGGGCGAGTCGGGGACACCGTTGTCCCCCCTCCTGGGGAGGACCAGACCGTAAGGGGTGGCCCTGGGTCAGTCGGGGTGCGAGGGATATGTCGATGATAACCTCACCTCCGGCCTAGCACCACGACCCACGGTCGGCGTGCGATTTAGTCGGTTCGAGTCCGACATAACCTGCCCTTCCGGCTCCGGTAGGGGAGGTATCCGAGGGGATTTCGGGTGCCCCTTTTTTCGTATAACATTTTCTATCCTAATGTCGAATGGTATAAAATGTTTAGCATAATAGTCACTTCGCATAATGGTTTTTTGGCATAATGGTCTTTACGCATAACGTATTCTTTGGCATTATTATCAATTTCCCTAATTGTCTTGACCATAACCTTGTTATCTATAAATTTTAAAGTCATAATAATCTTAACGCATAAATGAAACAAATACGATAAATCAAAGTATGTAATGTCATTCATTATTGATTGATTGATTAATGATTAATAACAAGGAATATTTTTTATTACTTATTGTAATTTTAGGTTTGCGGCGTTAGGTTAAATAAAAGTTAGGTAGGTTAGGTTAGGTTAGAACATGACAAACAACGCACGAGCCGAGCGAGCGAAGCGAGCGTGCCGCGGTAGCGGCCGGCGAAGTGCTAGAAGCGAATCGCACTCATCGAGTTAATTATTTTTATACAAATTTACCTGCTTCTTCAGATATATTTGTTATTAATTTAATAAATGTAATTAAAATTTAAGGAGTTCAATTATGTTTAAACATCGTTATACGATAAACCATTATGCTCAATAATTTTATGGTTAAAAAAAGGTATCCTTGTCCATACTAATATTATACATGCGAAAGTAACTCAGTCTGTCTATCTGACTGTATGTTTTGCAATTGAAATTTGGTATAGAGGTAGATTAGAGATTGAGAAAGGACATAGGCTTGGTCGCGAGAACCGACATCCATGCGGGCGAAGTCGCGGGCAAAAGCTGGTTTATAATCAATTTTATAATAAACGCGAAATTATAGATGGATGAATGTGTGTTTTTCACGAGTTACTATGGAGTTAGCTGACACCCTGGATTAAAACATAGGCTATGTTTTGTCGCGATAAACGACATTCACACGGGCAGAGCCGGGCGCAAAAGCTAGTACATCATATTAATTAAGTTTTAAAACGGACATACAGGTTGCATCATGAGAGTAGCAGGATTTTTAAAATTAGTATACTTAGTACAAAATTTAAAATCGATGACAATATTATTCGTGTATTTGCCATGTTTAGGCCTATACAATAGGGGACGTGCCTATATGTACGGGCATTGATTTTTCTATGAAAGAACTTATCTTGAACACTGAGTTCAATAGGAGTTACAAAAAGGTCAGACTTCATTACGGGTACATTTTTATTCTTTATCGTATAGTCAATAACTAGATACATGGTATAACACGTCAAACAGTAGGTTTATGGTGATATATTGTCACGAAACCTAATGGAAACCAAGGACATTAAATAGGGCTATTGATTCAAATGATACTTATTTTCAGAATCGACATTTTTATTCAAATATTGATGATAGAAAATAATGTTGTGAAATCGACGTACAGACACATTGTAAAGTTTGAATGTATTTTTATAGCATTTATTATGCTAACTTTTAAGTTCGAAAAACATTGGAAAAAATGAAATGCTCAAGTGAGACTCGAACTCACGACCTTTCCCTTACAGGGGGACTGCTCTTCCAACTGAGCTATTGAGCCACACTTGAATCATTCAAAATTTTCCTTCTCTTTATATCCGTCTATAAGGGCGGGTCTCACTTGAGCATTTTATTTTTCCAATGTTTTTCGAACATTGTAAAGTGTTTTTAAAGGACACGTCATTTTGACTTTACCTCGCCTGATGGGAGTCTCGTCTGTGTTATTGTGCAAGTGTTATTGTATGCCCTTTATTAAGTTTAAGTTTAAGATAACTTACCACTAGGCGGACGAGGACCTGCACGCCCTCTTTTAGATATTCCTCCAAATTTATTCATACAAAATCATAATACAAAACATGTTTTCATATTTATGAAAGTAAACAGTAGGTAATCATTTAAATGTTCTTCACAACGCTACAAGACCATCGTAAGTTCAAAAAGAACTAAAAAATAAATGGTCCACAATAATATTTAGAAATATCTTAAGCTACGATCACTTCCAAACATTTCTCGCGTTCAATTGCATTACGTACGCTTTCATGACCAACGTGATCATAATTCGAATGAGAGAATCAATTACGTTGGGTTAGCCGCTTATCGTATCACGACAAAATCTCGACGGAACTAGCTCTGGTATTTTTTGAAAGACGCATAACTTGAAATCCTTTTCTACCATAGCAATTTGCCAGATGTGACTAAGTTGGAGCCCGAGACTCGTTTACTGATTTTGATAGGTATTTCGAGTTTTCTAGGAGCGACTGTCAGCTCACCAGGGATGTTATAGAGCTCCGTAACCGTAACCGAAACTACTGAATCATCATCATCATCAGCCCGCGGCAGTCCACTGCTGGACATAGGCCTGTCCCAACTACTGGATATGCAAAATAAAAATATATCCGTAGCCGTAACCGTAGTGTACCGAGTGAGCAGCTTTTCAGTGCTACTGGGTTAATTTATGACTTATGCTTATGACTATAACCGAAACTAACGGAGAATCCGAAATAATTACATACCCGTAACCGTATGCGAATCCTATCCTTATCCAGATCCGACATATCCATAACATCTGATCTCTGATCTGTACTCCCAACCGACGAAACTATTGTTTATTAATCCTCAAACTATACTATATGGCATAGTATAGTTTGAGGATTAATAAACATCTACCGTTGGCGATGAGAAATCTTGGCTACGTACCTAGGCCACCAAAATGTTGTTGTTCTCCATGCTCGGCTGTATAGACAAACTATCATCTTGGTGTGAATGAGGCCTAAATGATTGGTTTAAATAATCACCTTTAGCTATGATAAACGTATTTATTATTCGTTATGAGTCAACTTTATAAAACCCACTTTGGGAGCTAATAAAATATGTATCTTCAAATAAGCAACATACCTATTACAATACCATCAATAAAGTAATAATCTTTCAGCCCAGTCTTCTAATTTAGGCTAAATAAAATACTGGAAATCAAACGATGCCAAAACCTTTAATTAACTGTAGTAACTCGAAACTAGTCCTAACAGCAATATCCGATTCACATAACATAAACATAACAAACTTCAAAAAAAAAATATTTGCACCTAGTACGGTTTCTCCTAAAACTGACGCAAAAGCTACATCCTGAGTTGTTCTATGTCTGTAACCACGATGACCCTATATTTTGACCCTTTATTGTCTTTTTATTATTTTTTGATGCGATTTCTGTTTCCATTTTTGTTTTCTTTTGAGAGCATAATATGTCCTGTTACAACTGCGGAGTACCCAAAGAGAATGTATACAGTATCTAATGGAAAATTGAAAAGGGTAGATTGTAAACCAGCGCGGCGTTGAGAGGTGTGTCATGCTTTTCACCTCACACTCTCAACATTTTACTGAATCCACGCCTTTTGCCAAAAGCTTTGTGAGCATTTTTTTTTATCTGAATGCTTTAAAATTAAGTATTTTTGTAAGGCAACAAATGGTTATTTTCTTATTTATTTTATTTATTGCCCGAAGGCGGTATACCAGTGGCACGGATTCCAACGAACTCTGACATATCATGATCATTATTACATGGCGATAAGGTACTGCCCATGGCCAAATATAGTATAGCACACTGTCATTGCTCAGACATAATATAATCTTACGATTGACAGTTATCTGAAAGCCATTATGTAAATAAACCATCCCTTTACAATAACAACACCTGTGAGACAGCAAAACACGAAATCAATTACTAGCACCTTTACTTAATCTCATTGAATCTAACGATATAAATCACAAATAAATTATTACATCCACTTTTTATCTCCATATGAATAAATAACAGGGTTATTAATAGGCAGAACGTAACACAGATTCAACCGTTATGGGTTCTGAGTGAGCTATTCGATACAATATTACCTACATCAAGTAACTTGCGGCGGAGAGGCCGCACGATGACATCAGTAGACGGAACCACTGCGTCGCCCACATGCCACCCACTTCACGAGAGCCTTGCAAAACCCTCGAGTCAGACGTTTAAGCTGATACGAGGCAGCACGAGATGGCGTGAGCTTTGTTTGATTGAATAATACTAGGAACCTTTATTTGTGTCTAGTGATTGGATTGAATTCTTCATGTAATTTGGATGATTTTTTTATAGCAATTATTATGCTAACTTTTGGTTGGAAGTTAAGTGGAGTTAAGCATACAGTTGGAAGAGCATTCCCCTGGTAGGGAAAGTTCGTGAGTTCAAGTCTCACTTGAGCATTTCATTTTTTCCGATGTTCTTCATGCAATGTCTGAAGCCGTCGACTTAAAGACGGATATATATAGAAGGGAAATTTGAACTGCTTCAGGCGAAGCTCGGTGGCACAGTGGTTAGAGCGTTCCTCCTGTAAGGCAAAGATCGCGGGTTCGAGTCCCGCTTGAACAATTCACTGTTTCCTAATGTATTTTAATTGAATAAAATTCAAACATTTCTTGAACACGCTGGCAATTTTTTTGGGGTTTTCGACCAAGATCTGATGTTATTTTCTTATGAATCCCATAGAAAATATCAATCTCTCTACTTAGCGAAGTTAAAGCTGCTTATAATTCACCTGCTTTGCCAAGAAGAAAAGATATTCCTTTCTTATTTATGCGTTATCTGAAGCATTTGCCATTTTTTTGTATGATTTCCAGGATACAGACCATGAGTCTAGTGTGGAAATTATTAGAAATATTTCAACGAAATGGCTTTACAATATACTTACTCGAATGTAAACTTTAATAGGAAATTACCTGTAAACTGCTGTACGTATGTTGTTAAATAAAGAATTTATTTATTTATTTATTTATTATTTATTCATTTATTTATCATGGAACTCTCTGTGCGTCATGCTCAATGTTTTATGAATTCTGGTATTACTGGCGTAATTTTCTCAGAAATCAAAGCTATAACAACTTTACAATAGATATTTTCTTTTTCTCATTGAAGAGCTCTCTTATAGTGGCCCTTTTATCTTCATTCTATCATCGTGCTTGGCTTTAAGCCATATATTGTTACATATTCAGCATTGTCATGTATTATTATCTGTTTGGTACACCTTTTTTTTTTTTCGTGCGGAAATCCCCTCGGATACCCCCCCCTGCCGGAGCCGGAAGGGGAGGTTATGTCGGACTGGAACCGACTAAAACCGCACGCCGACTGTGGGTCTTGGTGCTAGGGCGGAGGTGAGGTTGTCATAGACATATCCCTCGCACCCCGGCTGACCCAGGGCCATCCCTTACGGTCTGGCCCTCCGTGTTTAGTATACCTTAACTTAAACGCGATAGAGAGAGAACTACTATTTAGAAAGAAAGAGGATTCAATAAATTAAATTGGAAATTGAAAGTCTATTAAATAACAGACACAGATAACCATTCCCTTGCATATTGTTGCTATAATCTATTCAAATTTATATAATACAGTTAGAAAGGCAACGAAAATAATTAATTGTAAATTGGTTGCAATAAACACGATTGTTAATGGATTAATGGGGAACTTTAATGTCAATAAATAACGATCGCGGAAGATATGTGGTAATAGCTCTGATAAATGCAGTAATTACGAAGAAAATAAAACGTAAATAGCAGTTTTACTATACTATGACGAAAATGAAACAGTATAACAAAATGAGGTAACAATACCTATGTAAATAAATAAATAATAAATATTTCCCAACATTCTACACAACGCTATCTAGACCCATGGTAGGCATAGCTTAACTAGCTTGTGTTATGGAATCTAGAACGCGGATAAACATACGTAAATACATTTTTTTTTTGTAAATACATACATATTAAACATAGAAACACCCAGACCAATGCAAATATCCATATTCATGCATACAAATATTTGCACTGAGCGGGAATCGTACCCGCGCCTCCTGCGTGGCAGTCGCGTTCACTACCGCCACGCCAACGGAGGCTATGTAATATCTTTAGAAAATCAGGTGGTAATTTGTTTTTCAGGAATTATGATATATTTATGAATTCAAGACCCAATTCCGGAACCATTAAGTATTTTGTTTATTTTAATCGTCCTTACACATTTCATTTGATTCAAGGATTTTGAACTCGGTTTTAAAAACGTAAGGAGTTTTCAATTCAGTTAGTCTTACATATCCTCCCCAGGGGTGTATTGTAACTCGGGATTGCTCTCAATCCAATTTGTAAAAGTTTCTCCCCTCCTAAGGGTAGAAACGTAGCCAGGAAATGAAATTTTGAATACTTTTTGTGGTGCTATTTACTTTTGTTATCATGTGTAACCTAGGTATATTATTTTTGTATAGTATCCATACTAATATTATAAATGCGATAGTAACTCTGTCTATCTGTCTGTCTGTTTGTCTGTATGTTACGCTTCCACGCCTAAACCATCAAACCGATTTTGATGAAATTTGGTATAGGGGTAGATTAGACATTGGAAAAGGACATAGGCTATGTTTGGTCGCGATAACCGACATCCACGCAGGCGGAGCCGCCGGCAAAAGCTAGTTACATTTATAAAAGTATTACGTCAACCATAACGATTAAAATGAACCCAAGGTAGTTTTTAGAACATTCGTTGATTTTGTTAACATAAATACAATGAGATACAGCGGAATGTCAATGACAGAAAGTAACCGGCTCTCGATAAATCCCGCTAACAAGAAGATAAACGATGATTCAATCTCAATAAATAGAACGACAGAACACGACAAGATGATAATTGTTCCTGCAAACGAATTTAGCCAATTGAGGATAACGACGTGTGTCAATGAACTGGAGTCTAGATACGTAACACGGGCCGGGGGGAAGACCTAATATTAGATCTAGATTTGTACTGCTTCCTCTAGATGTCGAAGAGGTACAAAAAAAATGGCATACACTTATTTATCTGTACGTGCTCGCAATTGAACTATTAGAAATTTCAAAAAAACCATAGATAGAGTTACAAAGTATTTTTCAAAAAAAGAACCTGAATAACATTTTAAACTTGAATATTTTTTTTTTATACCACTTAGGTGGCAGACAAGCACCGAAACGGCCGCCAATAAATGTCGAAATACCATTTACATGTCGTCATAGTCGTACTGAACGAATCGTCTATAAACCTTGTAGGTCAGTTATAATTCAAAAGACAGATGCCATTCGGTTAGCTAGATAATGTTAAACGCAGTCTTACCGATATTCCATATATAAAGTAATAGACTTCTGATTAGCTGATATGTCACAATGAAGATCTCCAAACTCCCTACCATATTGATAAAGCAATACTCAAGTACTGCTCTTCAACCAAGTATCCAATAGTTTCATATGTGGGTGTCGAAGGCTACTCTTAAACGGGCAACGATTGCTTCAAAAACCGAATTCTTGCCTTTAGAAGAGTCATACGTAATTATCTTGTTTAGTTTATTTCAAATGAATGAGGCTTGTTTCATTGAAGAAGGTATGCGTTTCTATACCAAGATAATAATTGATTATTGTGTTACTATAATAGCTTCGAACCTAAATATGAGTTCCAGATGGGATTAGGAAATTTCGAGTTTGAGAAAATACAGATAAAAATTACGTTTTTAATATAAGTTCTGCTAACATAAATACTCAACAGAACCGGTGGAAATAGAGGAATTTTGTTACGTAAACCCAGTAATACAAGATCGAATAAAATCTTAAGAAACAGATCCACGTCTTAGAATACATTTTTATAATAGTATTGAAATACAATATCTAATAACAGTTGATATAGCTGAAAGAAAGTTGGCACCGTAAAGTAGCCACAGACCTAATAAATTAGCGTGACCACAAACTACTCTCGTTCATGTTCGTTTTCTTTGATAAAAATTACCAATGCGAGTACTTGTTCATAGGTAGCAATACATTTTTTCCCATATTTCGTACTGTCATCAATTATGTGTGTATACGCATAATTTGTGTCTCGAAAGCCCCTTGACTTCGTTTTCCGAACACAGTTACATCTAATAGCATACCAAATTCCTATCTATCACTAAGTACTAGAGTCCTTAGTTAAGTTACTAGTGAATAGTGATAGTCGCGAGCTCGACTCCTGGATGTTGATTTTTTAATGTCTGTGATGTAAGTTAAGAAATAGCCATAGCAAATACTTCAATAATTCAAGCCACAAACCAACCATTTGAAGAGAAGAGATGATTTATCCAACCAAAGTATTTATAATTATAACCTTTTTTAGACGATCTAGTTTTAATTGTAACCCCATTAAACACATTACTTCTTTTTCAGTTTCTTTAGGTTGACCTGAAATAGAATACTCGTCCTGAATTATTACCCCCACGTACTATTACTTATCGATTGTCGGAAATATTAGGCACATCTCGGTACGAAGCAGCTAATTAACATAAATATTAATATGAAGGGGGATAGGAAGGACAATGCTTGAAAGATTATATGACAGAAAAGGCAGGGGAATTCTTGATAACATGAAAAAACTGATCAAAATCGAAGGAAAAACATTTGCGCCGCTCACAAATGAATTAGGTGCTGTCAAGCTGTTTCTTAATTACAAATTCGATATGTAGTATCCTCAGACAAGGACACTTCGGAAACGATTGAAGAACTCGCTATTAACTGTATTTTTCCATGTTGTATCCACCAAACTTCTCTAGGCCAGTGGAGCATTGCACAAAGACAAGTAAACAGTCATCCATGTACAAAAACATTCATCAATAACAAATACACCCACGTCAACTGCTAATGACATCAGATCTAAAATCGAAAGTGGGATTTTAATCTAGTCTTGGTTTATAAGTACTACCAATATTGGCACGAGACGTGCAATCACTCGTGGTTCAAAATATGGCCCGTTTTCAGATGAAGGACTCGGACAAGTTCTCAGCGTTGACATGCACAGTAAGCTTCAGAGAAAAGGAACCCCCCTTGATAATGGTTTTATCCTCAAGGGGGGTTCCTTTTCTCTGAAGCTTACTGTACCATACTTCTAATATACCCATTTGTAAACCATTTGTTCCATCAGAAACCTTTCGCTTCTCCGAGAGATATTAGACAAATAGTGTTTGATATATTGAAAGTTAAACGCTTATATACAACCAATACTGAATTCTGAATTAGACGTGAAAAAATGTTCTACTGACCTTGAAGCAACGACATCACATCACGTACAACTTCAGTACTGGAGAAAATGGTGCCAATAGAAACCAATGACCAATATAGAATAAAAAAGAGGCCAAGAGCAATGTGGGGCGAAATTGCATGTGTAATCCTTATTTAATCGTTGTAATATTGTTTATACGACACTGATATAATATATTACAGTATCCGTCTTTTAATGTGGCTAAACCCATCCGCGTCTGTTCGTCGACCTCTGACGCAAAATACAAGAAAGTCGAAGCTTAATTAGTTTCATGATCTTTACCGTTTACTTTTGTAATCTTATTTTTAGGGTTGAGAATATTTTATTATTCATCCCGAAGAATCAGGCAGAGACGTACAACACACATATTACCCCAGTGAGAAAATTTTTGTATCACTTTAGCGCTATAAGGTCCGTATTCTAGAATGACACAGCCTAAATCGCGATTTATCTGAGGACAGATTGTATAGGCAATATTTCAAACTATCAAACTGTCTATACGATCAGCTCTCGGATAAATCGCGATTCAGGCCGAGTGTCATTCTAGAATATGGGCCTAAGAGTATTACTGCATGCTGCTATTAAGAAATAAGAAAAACCCAATAACGCTCTGTTCAAGCAGGATTTCGCTCATTAAATCTTATAATAACGGAGATACTTGTCCATGTTGCTTGTTGCTGCCCGTGGTTTCACCCACGGGATTTGCTGATCTCCGAGACCCAAAGCCCATTCCCAGGACAAAATTCTATACGCTATTCCAGATCATAATCTATCTCTGGTCCAACATCCAGATCCGTTCAGTCGCATTTATCAAAGTAGGTACCTAGTTAGCGAACTGCCAATAGAATAGAATCTTAATAAATTCTGCAAGAAATCAGTTTCTGTCATAACATGTCTTGTATAAAATATTATAAGCAAGTAAGCAGTAAATAACACTGAACGACGCAATCGTAGTGCACTAAAACGAGACAATATGTACAATTGTGCTACAAAGCTGTATCCCACGTATTTCGTACAACGTCGGCAAAGAACATTTGTTACTAAAGTGAATAATAAGACGCATTATTTAAGTTTATATACGCCCATACACTTCCGCGATGCACAATAATATGAATGTTATTACATTACACTGACAAAGAATAACCGTTAGATCTACAATGATGTATTGGTGCAATCTGGGCATATTTTTGGCCAAGTAGTATAAGCTATTTAACCTCCAAACATAATGAATGATTGAATACCGAAATAGATTTGGAACGGATTTAAAATCCAGTTCGAAATTGAAATTACAACTTATTTTTTCATTTGATATCAGGATTTTCTGGTTCTATTAATCCGTAAAGAGTTTATATTGGAGAAGAAACACGTCTAAGATACCAATTTTACCACAATAATGGCCCTGAAAATTAATGTGCGTTGTGATGTTTTATGCATCCTAATTGGCAATTCATCACAGAGAAGTTAATTTACCCAGTTTGAAAGTTCGATAGGGGAAAGTTTCACCCTCTCACTTAAATAATATCGAGTTTGAGTAGCAAAAAAATCCATACTTTGCTTGTAGTATGGATTTTTTTGCTACTCAAACTCTTGATAGAAAATATACTTAAAATTTCAATTCAAGTCGTATTTAGTAGCCCTAGAATTTTATTGATCCTACATTCGGCCTGACTACTCGGGCCGATACCTAAAAATAACATAAAAATAGGAACACTATCCGTAAAAGCTACATTAAAGCTCAATTGCTTCATGATATCAATCATTATTCGGTACAAAAAAATCGTGCCTAGTACTGTTACATCGAGTTTCTTGTTTCGAATGTCGGTCAGCGCGAACGTCGAGCGAGGGAAGCCGTTCTACGGTGACTCACGGCAGTTTGCGCCACGCGTAACGACAGACCTTGATACGTTTTGTACATTGCTTATTTGTAGACACATTTTAATAAAAAATAACAACCAATATTACAATATTTTTCCGTGTTCAATGGTTCTGGGGACTGCCTAAGTTATATTCCGGCACCCTAGCAAGGTGAAAAGGCTTCAGAAGCGAAACATCGCATAATTTATTCAGTTATATTTAGGCACTTGAGTGTGCTCCAGTAATGAGGTAGATTTCTAAGCAAAAAATAAAAAAGGCCCGTAATCAAATTATTACTTTTTTATACCTATTCTCCTTTCAAATTAAAATTAACAGTGTGTCTACTGCTTGTTTTTTAACTTTTCTAGACGATACACAGCTTTGATAGAAAAAGTTTACATTGAACACTTTGAAAAGAAAGTTATGGAATGAAGTTGAAGAATTGAGAAATGATTTTAGTACATCATTTAGTACCTACAGTGGTTAGGTTTAATCCTTTACGAGATTAAAATCAATCCTCGAAACTTTTTAATGCAACCTTTCCTTAAATTTGCATGTTTATGTAGAATAAAACATGCAAATTGAGAATACCTGGTTCTTAAAAATATAATAGCAACCAATAGTATACAAAACAATAAACAGCATTTAAAGCTACGGTACGTACCCTCATTAAATTCTCTTCATTAGCATTCAGTAATAATAATGATTTTACAAAAAAAAAAACGAGCATAGATATTTAAGTCGGTCATAAACACGATTAGGGGCCTTTGGGTCGATGGTACAACCTTGGACAGCTAAGTGGGCGATGCTACTCAACCAGGAAGCGGTTCCACATGAACGTAAGCACAATTTTAAACGGTATTGCTAATTCGCGTATAGCAATAACAACATTCGTTCGCTGAAAATTAAGCGGCATGACCCAGTTTTCACGTGTAACTTTGCAACTACAGATAATTTGAATCACGAAATAATAAAGTGCGTTCCAGTTAATATGGAATGCAACCATTTTAATTTTAAGTATTTGGAGTAATCGTATTTTAATAATTAATGACATTTCTAATTAAAACCTAATTGCGTCTAGTGCCGACTATATCATTCGAAAATCTAATATGTAAATAAAAAATACACAAATAAGCGCTCTCGTGTCGATTTCGATAACATATTGTCAACTTATTGCTTGAACTTGCGCGAAGTTTATAGGCATTATACAATTAATAGACTTAGCAGGTGGCACTACAGTCAGATAATAGGACTTTTATTACGAAATTTTACCGTACTGAGCCGAAACGAGACAGCTAGTTACTGATATTAAAAAGTGAGGTCGAATTTTCGACCAGTGTGTCACTAAAAGATACCACAAGATACTCAAAAAGTTACCATGTAGGTACAATGACCAAATAAAGTTGTGTCACAGAGAAGACGTTCAGAAATCTACAGGCTTGTTGTAACTCATAACCTTGTCTATTTATTGCCATGCGTGGCACCGGCTGTATTGATGGTTTCCTGTGCCGCATGCATCACGCTCGCCACAATATACCAGAAATCAATCATAGCGAATATCGGTAAATATTTATTACAGGAAGTTGAAGATGAGTTTTTAAAATACTTTTTATTATGATAACACTTATTGAAATAAAACCACTTTTTACGGATTCTATCGCGATATATTTGTTATTATTACTTTTAAACCCGACGAAGCAGCAAAATCCAGCAAGACTTAACAACACAGTGAGCTCATTCTGCGTAAATACGAACACCAATAATTCACCATGATTCGGGTATTTTGAGATAACTTATACTTCAAACTATGTGACAACTACCATCGTGAGTCACACCGCGAAAATGGCTGCTGCAAAGCAGCCGAAACGTCGGGTTTAAAAGTAATAATAACAAATATATCGCGATAGAATCCGTAAAAAGTGGTTTTATTTCAATGAGTGACATTCGCGTAAACTTCAGAAAATATCATGATAACACTTTTTAACTTTTTCCAAGGATAGATTTCGTCGATAATCTTTCGTTATTTCGCCAAACACTTTTTTAATGAATTGATTTCTTAGTCAGTCTAAAAATGTAGTCCTAAACTAAAATGGAAAAGTCGAGGTAACGGCGATTGCCGCCAACACCCACACTAAGAACTGGTCATTGAATAACATTTTTTTTTTCAATCAGGGCCTCTGTGTAAAAAAATCTAGTCCAATAGCACTTTTTAAAATAGCTTTCTAATTTCACAGTGTAATAATGGAATAATAAATATAATAATGTAATTTCAAAATTAATCGACTATCTCTGACGCCGTGACAGCGAGTACAGGTAGCAGCTACAGGGTAAGTGCTCTCGGGTTCGATTTCCGGCAATTGTTATTGAGTTTTACTGTGAGGGATTCCTTCATGTGTTATTACCACAAAATATACCTAATAACGCGGTTTGGGTGGCTTGAGTGCATAGTCACCAAGTTTGCCGACAACTATAATAAGCACTGCTCGTCATCAGCATCGCGTGGCATGTCGCGTTCGGCGGGCGGCGCGTGCGCCGGTCGTGCCGTATATGGCGGTACGGCGGCAGCAAGGCCACTCGCCGCCCCAAAGCCATCATTGTATTTAAAACAAGTCTCCAAAGTAACCGATTGCCTGCCTATGCTATTTCTTTAAGTACCTATGTGGGTATTGGGTAAAGACAGTAATGGTTACCATGGTTAACATTTTAAAAGCTTATTTTTTCTGAGAGAAACGAAACTGATTAGGTAACAACTAAGAAATAAGTATGAATACATAATATACACATATTTATTCACGCCTGTAAATCCCTGAGGGGGTAGGCAGAGGTGTTTCAACGCTCACATGCGAACATCATAGTTGGTGAAGTCACCAACTATGATGTTCGCTACCACATAATAGGGGGCGAACCTATAGCCATTAAGCGGGCACTTTACATGGGCTGTATGTTTTCATGTCGGATGGAGCCTGCTCTATCCCTTAGTCGCCTTCTACAAAACCCACAGTAATGGGAAGAGCCCAATTTCATGTTATCAAGTACCAAGAGGGATCAATTTATTAACAGTCAATTTTGTTACTTGCAATTATGCTTCTTGAAATTTATTTTTCTGAGAAAATGTATTCAATAAACAATAGTAATAACTTTTTTTTTATATATAATTTGCAAGAGTTTTCCCTCTGTAAGGGAAAGGTTGTGGGTTCCCCACTTGAGCAATTCATTTTTTCTGTTAAGTTAATATAAAACCATAAAATTATATTTTAACTGATTCACTATATATCCTAAACACAAAATATAAACTTAAAAAACTTAAAAACCGTCTTAAAATAAAGAAAAATACATACATACATAAAATCATGCCTTTTTCCCATAGGGGTAGGCAGAGATCACGGATCTCCATTTGCTATGATCCTGACATACTACTCTTGCTTCATTCACTCTCATTACATTCTAAAGAAAAATAACACCCAGATTTTGTTAGTTTGGTAGAAAAATATATTTAATAGATTCAAAAACCACTTTCATCTTCTTCAAGACGACAAGTAGACTAGAAATAATTTAGCAAGTGGCATATTTACATAAAAATATGGTAAAACGCATCAGTAATGGGTCAGATCTGAAAGGTATATTGTACAGCTGTGTATAAGAAGATACTGACTCTATTATGCATTCACACACTCAGATTTTTCTCTGAATATGACTAATAGCTTCGAGTCACTATATAAAACTGAGTATTCTTCCAAAAATAAGAACTGGAGATATCCTATTACAGTTTTATGCTAGAAAATTGAATTTTATATCAATAGAAGAAGGGTTTTCTTTTCCTTGACACCGGATGTTCAGTGAACTCTAATATGTATGAGTTATATGATATATCATATTAAAATAATATTATTTATAGATAGATGATCACATCCCAATCTAATAGTAAGATAATAATAGTAAGAAAACATTTTGAAGATGTCTAACTACTATAAAACACATGAGAGCAAGATTTTTTTTGTAAATGGGTCCAAATACTACTGGATTTAGGAAATTTGCTTTCAATTACTTCTTTCAATAAGAATAAATTTGTTTGGTGGGGTTCTAAGGATGAAGTATCATGTACATGGTAATGTTAGGTAAATTTTTACTTTTTCTTTCACGAACAATTTCGAAATCAGTTGATAACATAAAGGTAAGAGGTAGCAGCACTCCACATAGGATAAGAGCCCTTCACGAGTGGTCCTAGATCTTATTAGACCTTCAGCTATGCTATCGAAGGGGTAAGCAGCAGCGACCTACGCGTCAACCGAGAATATAAGTGAAAATATAAGCCAAATCTAGATATTTTAGGTACGTTACCACTTACCATCTGTTCTTTTGATGTTGATGTTGATTCCGGATTGAATCTTTATCGAACCGTCATCCATTTTAGCACAATTTTAAGCACCACATACACTATAGAACATTATTTCTCTAGGAACCTGGGTTCAAAATTAGTCTAACACATTGAGATATTACACATGAGAACCGGTGAAAATTACAAAATAAATTTCTACACCCAGATTGACAGTTATATCGAGCTAGCTACACACTTCAGACTGGAACGTTTGAAATTTGTTTCACTACAAGAGTCAAATCAATCACTTTAAAATATAATTTTAGAATTCGCGATTGATTTGAAAATTGTATTTATAAAAGTAAATATAAACGGAAAAAAACCAGAAATGTTCAAATTATTTCGGTTATAAACGCGAAATTCTAAAATTATCAGTCTGCCAATGCGTCGAAATGAAAATCACATTGCCAGCTGTGCAAACATACGTTATCTTACTAATTTATAACTGGTAACCCAGATTGAATTATGTTATTTTTACTTTATGAATGCAGAAAAAGGGTTTATTCTGCATAATTAAAAACTCTTAATCCCAATACATACAACAAAATCCCAACAAAATTGAATTTGATTGAAATATTATTCAAGTCTAAAATTGTTTTCTATGCAACCAATCGATAATATCGATTTATTCCTCTCAAAAAATATGATAGCTCAACACTAAGGCATCGACAAAGATAAACCATAAACAAGTAAAATGTCAATTAGCATGTCAATTTCAAGAATTTCGACAATTTTAAGGCTGTTGAGTTAAATCCAGCATTGTATATTCAATTTTAGGAATAAGTCCCTTTCGTTTCTGAAACACACTTGAAAAAATTCTATTGAATAGACGGAGAATGGAATGTGAACCTAAACTGTCTCACAAAGCTAAAAAGCGTATCAAAGAAGTTAAAAGGAAAGCCAGACCCGGTGAGTACCTAAATACCATACCTCTTGGCATACTTTCGAGAACATATTTTACATGTTTTAGTTAAGAATTGTTAAGATTGAATTACTTTGGCGTGTATTCGCATTATAACTGACACTACAAACGGTTGTTTAACATCAAAAGATGGTTTCTAGAATAATCTCGGAAAGCGTGGTAATAAACCCACTTGTCGATCTCAACTCTAACAGCATTCTTGCAACAATTTAATCTCCATCTTATCTTATATTTATTAATATTGCTGGCCATCATTTACTCGCTTATTTGCTTAATATATATTCCTGTAATATATTTATGGCTGATACTAAAATGATTAAATTATGTATCAATGTCATTGATGCATAATTCAATAGTTTTTCTCTAAGAAACCATTGATGCAATGGTTTATTCAACTGCAGTGAATACATCTTTGCATTAGTTTTAAAATATATTGATATTGTTGCCATGTTGAAACAATTACTAGTCAGTCCTTCAGCAAATATGGTTTGCCCATTTTCTGGCATCTTTGAATGTAATAATACTAATACTTTTAATAGAGAAACTTCTATTTGGCAATACTTCTTCCTCCAATCAACCAATCCCTGTCATTATCAACACCATCTTAGCATTGTACCACTTCAAGTCTGTGGTACATCTTCTCCTTTTGGATTGGCTATATGGTTTTTAACCCTGCATTTGTCGTGCATCTATATGAGACAGCACCGGTCATGTGGACCATGTACATAATATACATACACTTTTGTGCAGCATGGTTCACACCTTTTCCGGTCACTAATGTGTGAGGATTAGTTCCCTGTCCGTGGCAAGTGGGGGACTATAGAATGTAGCTGCAGGCATCTTGTCAAACAATTCATCTTAGCACAAACCATTGTAACTGTATTATAAGAAGTTTTTGTCTGGCTATTACTTTTGGATCAGGAGGTACAAACATTATATTGTGCCTGCTCATTCTTCCTCTGTTTAGAAGAATTGTTTTCAACCACAATCTGTCATCAACTCCAATATAAGAGTCAGCTCGACTTCGTCACTGAGGAGGCTCGTCATCGTCATCTGGCAAATAACGTAGTCTTGTTCGTATTCCGATTCATGGTCCTGCTCTTCCAAATTATTAACTTTTATGCTAACACAAGATTTATAACAATAATACATATTAAAACAGAATTTATTGATATCAATTTGAACATAATAATCAGTAAAAACAATAATATTTATACTTTAAAAATACTTACATCAGTCTCATTAGTAAATAATGTTAGTTGTAACCAATGGTGTAAATTGTGTGTTATCAGTATCACCACTAGTTTGTGTACTGCAGAGTATGGCCATCATGGGCCACTGGCTGTAGTACTGGTCATATACAAACAATGCTTTTATTATTAAAGATCCAGCACAATACATTTATCTAATGAGATAAAAAAGCTGCAGCATTTTGTTCAAATTTAATTGCTGTTCATTGTTTGGTTGGAGACCCGAAATTCGCCGATGTCCATTATTCTTATTATAATACTTAATAATATGAGATAGTGTCATGCTGTTTGCAATCACGGCGAGTTGATATTATACCAAATATAAATAGGTACCACGCCAATAGATCAAATAATAGATAATAGATGCTTTAAGTATATAAGTTTAAAATCATTACTACTTGAACAATCAGTCTCCACCCACTGTTCAATTGAGGTTACAGAATTAATGATTTTTATCTGCATTATCTGCATACTGGATTTAATATCTTAACAATTTAGAAAATCCCTTTACCTTTCTATATCTGCTTGATTACATACTCTATGATTACTAATCATCAGTATTATACATGATAGTGGTTAAATACCAAATTAATGAACTAATTAATCTACAAATTACATTTTCGCTTTCAGAATTAGCAGACAAATACCAATGGACAGCTTTAAAATATTTTAATAATTTTGAGGAATTCCTTAAATGTAAAGACAATGTGGACAGAATAAATGAGAATGAAGTGTCACCTGAAGAATTTATAGATAAATATGAGAAAATATACAAACCTGTAGTTGTAACAAATGTCCAAACTAACTGGAAAGCTAACCATAAGTGGACCCTAGATAGACTAGCGAAAAAGTACAGGAACCAAAAGTTTAAATGTGGAGAGGACAATGAGGGATACAGTGTTAAGATGAAAATGAAGTATTACGTAGAGTACATGAGGACAACGACTGATGACAGTCCGCTTTATATTTTTGATAGCAGTTTTGGTGAGCATCTGAGAAGAAAGAAGCTTCTGGAAGATTATGAAGTACCCCTTTATTTTAGGGATGATTTATTTAAATACTGCGGGGAAGAAAGGAGGCCACCTTATCGGTGGTTTGTTGTGGGACCACAGCGCTCAGGCACTGGGATACATATAGATCCTCTTGGCACAAGTGCCTGGAACGCTCTGGTGTTTGGTCATAAAAGATGGTGCTTATTTCCTACCCATACTCCTAGGGAATTGATTAAAGTGACTGGAGCGATGGGTGGAAAACAGAGAGATGAGGCTGTTACATGGTTTAAACTTATTTATCCAAAGACTCAATTAGATTCATGGCCCAAAGAATTCAAACCGGTTTGTATTTAATATTACATTTGTTTTTTTTTTATTTAATGTTTTTAAGTTGATTTCATGAAAAAAAAAAAGAAAATGAAATTGGAAAAAGAATAATCCAGGGTGGGACTCGGAACTCGTAACTCGCGACTAGTTGCTGTGTTCTATGGGGAATACCCTGATGTACGATGTACCTGGTCATGCATTGGGTTATTAGGACTTGACGACAATATTATCCAAATTTAATTTATTGTAAAAGTAAGCATCTTGTTCAATTCGAAAAACATTGGAAAAAATGAAATGCTCAAGTGAGACTCGAACTCACGACTTTTCCCTCACAGGGGGACTGAAAGTTAGCATAATAAATGCTATAAAATATTCATTCAAATCTTGTTCAATGTTTTTTTTTTTTCAATTACAGGTAGAAATACTTCAGAAACCTGGTGAGACAGTATTTGTGCCCGGTGGCTGGTGGCACGTAGTCCTCAATTTGGACGACACGGTCGCCGTCACTCAAAACTTTTGCAGCCGCACCAACTTCCCTGTAGTTTGGCACAAAACCGTGCGCGGGCGCCCAAAACTATCCAAGAAATGGGTTAAAACATTAGAGACCAAAGAACCTGATTTGTATAAAATTGCCAGTAGTATGGACTTAAGTCAAGGCACAGGCGTTGCTTCAGACAGTTCGTCTAATAGTAGCTCTTCTAGCAGCGACAGCGACAGTAGCTCTTCGGAGAGCTCTGAAGAGGACAGTGGGCAAGAAAGTATCACTGCACACAAGAAGAAACGACGAAGAAAAATGTAAAGGACCAAAGCGCCTTAAATCTTGCTTAGTAAATCACTATCTAGTACACATACCTAATAAATGGTATTATAATGTAGTAAATATCGTACCTAAGTATAAGTCTGTTTTGTATTACTAGACATATAACTAATAAAGTTTACTTTGTTATTTTCATAGTGAACAGTTTATTTTCCTTTTGTTAACTGGCATTATGAATAAATTATCAATTACAATCATAGTTTAATTTTTATTTAGTCAAATACATACTTATGGTGTCTATACTTAAAGAGAACAATAAATTTTCTTTCGTAAAAAATCTTAGTTTTATTGGTATTTGACAAAATTCTTATGCCGCACCATTAAGACCTGGAACTCTGCCAGCTCACGTATTTCCTTCTTCCTACAGTCCCGGGTCCTCTAAGTGGGGCATGAGGAGGCATCTGATGAGGCCGTCAAAAGCTGAGTGCCACCATTGTTAACATGGTACATGTTTACGATGGTGACCTTCTTTCCGAGACTTTGCCTTTAGCTTACCATCAGGCGAGGTGAAGTCAAATTGGGCTCCACGCCGGCTTTCCTGACATCCTGTAGGGTTCAGAATGGCAGTCTAGCAGTCGCTTAAAAGTTAAAAAGAACCAATAATGGGCGAGCAACAGAGAAGTTCTCCACTCCAAGTGTATGCAACCGAGATGATTCATTTAAAATGGATAATATCAACATCCAGGGGAATGGAACTTATACCTGCGGTTTGAACAAAGTACCAGGCTACGGCCACCTAGATATTCGAAATTATAGAAATATACACAGTTTATCTTGGGACGACTTTATATGACTTCAATATTGCAAGGTCTGCAGCATGCAAAATTTCGAATACATTTTCCTTTTCATCACTTTCCTATCGTAAGTTTTTTATTAAGTTCATTATAAAATTTAGTAAGTCAACTAAAAATGTATTATGTAGCCGTCTTCATTAGTCGTAATTAGCCCATCACTACAACCGTCAAAGTCACTGGCAGTTTTTTTGTCTATGATCAAGCAGCAGCCATTTGTTATCCCTGCCAAAGTGCCCGTGTAACGTCTGATCAAAATGCTGAAATCAACATCTGGTGTTATAGCCAATGTCTTGAAAAGGTCCCTGCTGCCTGCAGTGAGGGTCAGTGCAGTAGCCCCAGTGCGAAGGGCGCATGGAGCCGTAGTTGAATCTGACGAGGAATTCGATTGCAGGTTAGCGGAGATTTGACGTTATGTAACTGCAAAAGGGTGATAATCTCATGGATCAATCAATGTTTTCAGCTCTTCTACTTCAATAAGATAACAGTCTTTCCAATCGTGAATATAATATTTGACTTTTATTTACATAAATTGTTATTCGAAAATCACTACATTTTGAGATGTAATGTACATAACCCAATGTTCTTCTTAATATTTTCTGTACAACCGGCACAAGTACTACATAGCAAGCAGTAACCACTTGAGGGTATTATTTCAGGATACATCGTGAGATATAAAATAACTGTTGATTTAATCATGTACCTGAAGTGATGTCTGAAATATTTGGGTGAAGTTCACTTCTTTTTTTTCCAATATGCTCACTTGAAAATTTATATCTATTATAAAAAAATCAATCAATATGTATAAAAAATACTACTAATATCCCAAATGAATTATCATGAAACAGATATGGGAATAATATGGCCTAACATAAACCTGACATAGTGCAAGCAAATAAAAATTTGTGGACTTAATGTCTATTCACTGTCACATGTTCTTCTGGCCATTTTAATTCATAACACTAGCTTTACTGGTTCTATTATCCATAAATTATTGTCTCACTATTTTATTATATTTATTATTTGAAAATCTGTGTGTACTTCATTGAAGTGTGACAAATTATTCACTGCCAATAATTTATCATTGAAACAAGTTTGATCTCATATCAAAAATAATTAGATATTATGCTTTTTCTTAATGGTGAAATAGTATTCCACATTTCTATTTCCTCATTCTCATATATGACAAGATCATTTCCATATAACTTATTCCATTCTCTCCCTTGATAAACATTTATTCTTCTTTCCCCTACATTTTCTTAGCCAAGCCAAGACTTAAATATTGTACCCTAGTGTTGCCAGTAAACAGTTATTTACACAGATTAGTGATGTTAAGGCTAATTTTATTACAAACATTACTGCCACTTAAAAATAATGTCTTATCACTTGTCTGTTAAAGAGAATTGAATTGAAAATGTACAATACATTTTTCAAGTAGCATATAATTTTTGCATATTTACCTTCAAGTCACTGAGATATGTGATATAAATAAAGTTGTAGTCATTATTTCAAAACGGAGACACCAGAAGCCGGATGATGATCCACTCATGAAGTCTGCAAGCAATTTCACCCACATGCATAGACACAAATTGATGCAGTATATAAATTCGAATCTGTATTTAAAATAAAGTATTATTGACACAGTATGAAACACAGTTGATAACAAATTCAGTTTTGATGCTAAACCATTTGATGATTTCTAATATGTTTGAAGCCCCAAAGAAGAGACTACATTCATTCTGCTTTTACCAGTCTAACTGCGGATTTATTAGGCTACATAAGTAAAAAAATCTACATAATATATTTGCCTCAGAACCAGTTTGTAACACAACTCCACTTGAGTTATGACTATGCTTGCATTGTTTCTTTAGCATGGAAGTGGCAATAAGATCAAGTGACAAATTACACCACAAAGTAACACTAATGCATTTAGAAAAGACGGATATAAAGAGAAGGAAAATTTGAAATGATTCAAGTGTGGCTCAATAGCTCAGTTGAAAGAGCATTCCCCTGGTAAGGGAAAGGTCGTGAGTTCAAGTCTCAATTGAGCATTTCATTTTTTCCGATGTTTTTCGAACTTGAAAGTTAGCATAATAAATGCTATAAAAAGTCATTCAAACTAATGCATTTGCTTTTCTTCTTTTCAGATATGAAACCTTCTTCAACAGAAAAGATATTGATGGCTGGGAAATTCGTAAGGCTATGAATGACCTCTCTGGTATGGACCTGGTACCCGACCCAAAAATCATCAAGGCAGCGCTTCATGCTTGCAGGCGAGTAAATGACTATGCGCTCGCTGTCAGATTCATTGAAGCTTGCAAAGACAAGTGCGGCCCTAAAGTGAATGAAATCTACCCATACATCATTCAGGAAATCAAGCCCACATTAACGGAGCTTGGAATTGAAACACCAGAGGAACTTGGTTATGACAAACCCGAATTGGCATTAGAGAGTGTTTACGACATCTAAAGTGAATGTTATCAAATTAAGTTGTAGAAAATTTGTATAATAGTTTTGTTGTCGACTTTTTATTTTACATTTAATTGTGGAAGCTATGTCTTAATTAGAGATATCCCTTTACCAGCATACAAAAAATCGACATGCTTTGTCTAATGTATATGAGACATTAGAAGAATACGATATGTTATGAATATACTTGTCTTTCATTTTCTATGCCTATGTCAGTATTTTATACGCTTGTCTGTAGTGAATTCATATTGTGTGTTATAAACTAATAAAATATTGCAGTTTGGAACATCTGGTTTATATGTTTTAATCTTTGAAATTTGAAATATCTAAAATGTATTTTATAAAAATTAATTTAATTCTAGATTAGACTCAAATAATAAAACAAGGTTCCACTGCATAGCAAGAGATGAAAGCAGTTCATGATTTAAGACTCTAGATAAGCTGTAAGCGAATCATTCGTGAAGCCTAATTCAGTGAAACATCCTTAGACTTTGAACTGCACAGTTAGAGGCAATTGCTGCAGAAATGGTACTAGGTACCTCCATCGCATTGCACCATCATAGCTTGAACAATAGGTATATAGGTAAATACTTTGAAGATAGCATGGGGTGCGGAGGCGCTCATATTGCCATGCAGCACACGTTAGCAGGTGGGCCTAAGTGTGAGCAACGCCACACTCACACTGAAAGTCCGTGACATCAGCTGCAGAACCCCACTTAGATTCTCCCTGCATCGGCCCATTTCGGACTGAACTCTCCCCTAGCTGGTTCCCCTGGGGGGGACGCAAGGATTTTCTAGTACTAGCGTCTCCACTCAGTGAGGGGAGATAATAAAACTCCTTTTTATTGTTTTCCTTTCGGCCTGAAGTCTCCCCTATCTGGTTCCCCAAGGAGACGTTAGGATTCTCAAGTACCAGCGTCTCCCTAGGCTAAGGGGAGGCCACCATTAGGGCGACGTTGAAACTTCTTAGTACTAGCGGCTCTCCTTTGATAGTAGGAGACATTATGGGATGTGACTTGACATATAAACAAATTGTTTAAAGGGATAGTGGACCCCCGCATTACCTTTCATATATCGTAACTGTCTGGTCCGCTCCATCGTGCCCATTGTAGCGCCCCCACGACCCGTGCAGGGGAAGAGGCGTCTTTGGCACTACTCGTCAGCGGACTGGGATGGATTGCGCGGCTATTATGCGTCCATCCCGTGGGTTGAACGCTGCTTTGAGGGTAAGAACCCATCTGAGAGCGCTACTGCTGTCGCCGGTGAGATCGGTCTAGGTATGGAATACTATATACACCGATGTCACCGGAGTCCCCGGAGCGCGTCCGTGGTTCGGGCACGACTGTTGAGCATAAACAGTCTGCTTACCGCGCTTGGGTGCGGGCGCGCGTCACACGCGATCCCAACGTGGGTCACTTCAAGGCGGCGTACAACAGAGCCACAAAGGTCTGCAAGAGGGCTTACGTCAGGGCGGATGCCCAGCGCATAGCACGGCTGGGCCAAGAGCTAGGGGCGCATCCCATGGGTAGCTGTGGCTACTGGCGGCTGACCAAGGCCGTACAAGCCAACTTCTGCCAGCCCTCGCTGCCCCCGCTGAGCAATCCCGATGGATCTCTGGCCCATGAGCCCCAAGAGACAGCAAATTTGCTGGTCAAAAAAAAAAAACATAATTATTGCATGTGTGTACTCGTATTTATGATAGTAATTTGGATATCGACACGAACTATGTTTGTTATGAAAAAAAAAAAAAAATCTCTTCGCGGCCAACTCCCGAGCCGATGATTGTGATATGCAACAACGGACAATGCCCACTGTGGTGACCTCGCAATGCCCGATATCCGTATCAGGCAACGCGATGTCCGTGTATTACTGCAATCACTCGATGTCCGGAAAGCCAGTGGTCCTGATGGTATTTCAGCGGTTGTACTTAAAAAGCGGGAGTTATCTTGCAGGGGAAATATCTATCTCAGTGCTGTGCAAGGTGTTCGAGCACATCATTAACACACAGCTCATGCGCCACCTTGACGATCACTCCTTGCTTAGTGACCGGCAGTAGGTACGGTTTCAGACCAGGTTTTAATGTTTTTTGCAAATCAGGTTTTAATGTCTCCCCTTAGTCTAGGGAGAGGCTGGTACTTGGGAATCCTAACGTCTACCCGGGGAACCAGATAAGGGAGACTTCAGGCCGAAAGGAATACAATAAAAAGGAGTTTTATTTATCTCCCCTCACTGAGTGGAGACGCTAGTACTAGAAAATCCTTGCGTCCCCCCCAGGGGAACCAGCTAGGGGAGAGGTCAGTCCGAAACCTTTTTACGACATGGTTTCGAAGTCTGTTTAGGGGTTTGTTCCCTTTTGGTACGCTTTTCTTTTTAGATACACTTAAGTCCCCGCTTTTGTTTCCTGGACTTCCACCTGGTCAAGGAAAGATCATGCCGGGGGGGGGGCTGCTGACAGCGGGACGAAGAGTTCGTGGGCTCCGCGCTCCAGTGATTTACTCTGGCTGGGGCAGGATGGCTATCAGCGCCATCAGGATTTACATGTTACTATGATGGTGTATTACGCACTCCTCCAAGAACTTCAGGCGCAAGTCAAGTCAAAATGAGTCTCTAGCGTAGGCTATCCTCGAGGTTGGGAGTCAGGCCTAGCAGCCCCAGCTTAAATTAAGTAGCAATAAAACAAAGGAATGTACGTAAATACTTTAATGATGGTCATATTCACACAGTCATACCATTATTTACAATCACAAATTGTACTTAACAACAAAATTGTGCTTTCCATACTATGTAGAAGACGTAACATAAACTTCTTCGGTAAAATAAACAAAAATAAAATATTAACAAAATCAAACAAATAATAATTAAAAATTTAAATAATATAAGTATTCGATTATGTCTTTTAATAAATAAGTTTTTTCTTTAAATAAGTACAGAGATAATAATAATTCTCCACTTTTGTACTTTCTATGAATACTACCTTAGCCCCGATTATAATCTTATAATTTAACGTGAATTATAATTACTGAGAAAACCTACTCTTATCATAGGCTCGTTACAGAAAGAATCTCCAATGTTGAACGCTGGAAAATATTTACGGCCCGTATTCTAGAATGATACTCAGCCTGAATCACGATTTATCTGATGACAGATTGTAAAGACAGCTTGATAGTTTGACATATCGCCTGTACAAACTGTCCTCAGATCAATAGAGATTCAGGCTGATTGTCTCTTTGAGTGTCTGATTCTTGAATATGGGCCTATGAAACTGACTACTCAGTTACGTACAGACATCACAAAGTTGAAATTAGTCTATACATTTATAAGATATTAAACATCGATAATTACTAACTGTCCTACCTATGTAGTAACCCTGCGTAGGAATTATATTTATGTTCCTTTCAGCGAATTCACATTATCGTGGACTATTTTAATAAATTACAATTATGTTACAAAACTTACACATAGAAAAAAGGTGTATATCATTATCACTCGGACTAGAATAAGTTCCTTTGACTCGATTTAGACTAGAATAAATAAATAGGCAGGTGTAACAAACGTAAGAGATAAACTAAACATAAACAACAACTAATGTACTTACACAACAAACTCATCTATTAACTTACTGGAATGCATTTATCATGAATATTACGTATATTACAAGATCATTATAGTGAACGGCAAACTTCGTGACAATGTACGGACAGCATCAGACCGATGTTGACGAACAAAGTACTCATAATCTTAATGTCTTGGTTTTCCTCTCTTCCTATTGACGAATTGTTCTGGTAGTACCTTGACTGGCAGGGTGCTCAACCTCAATCTTTTTAAGCACATACTTTGCTCAAGATCTGATGCTGACTGTACTCCAGTGGCGCAAAGCTCGTATCTAGGTCTCGATGGTGGAGGCTCGCCAATCAACCAATCATAGAATATATTGAACTAATCACGGGTTTACGGCCGTTCCCAATGGGTTTCGTACATAATACCGAAAGTTAAATGATCGAACAACAATAGGTCGACAACGTTTGGTCGGACGATCAAATCGTCGCTGGTACGTTAGGTCGAAACGTTAATACGTCGAGGTATTATTACGTTGAAAATGCAATAGGTCGATAGATCAAATTGTCGCTGGTGTATTAGGTCGAAATATTAATACGTCGACGTATTTCTACGAAAAAATGCAAACGGTCTATTGTCCCCTCCCCATGAAGTTGAAATTTTCAAAAAGACTGTCTTTGCAGAATATATGAAATAGACCTATGTTATAAGTAAATGTAGACAATTCATAAATATTGAGGGAGTCTGCAATGAATACAAACCAAGTTTTTGTGTCGGTATTTTAATTTCAATATAAGGAAGTGGACTGGAAGACAGCGCACATACCTGGACCAAATCGGTGAAGTTTTAGATAAGGGGCAGGTCAGGAGTACCCTAAACCGACGAGCATGCATGAAGAATGTAATGAGAGTGAATGAACGCGCTTCATTATCATTATAGTATGTCAGGAGGTTATGTTTTTTTTTTTATACAGGACACGTCAATTTGACTTCACCTCGCCTGATGTTAAGCTAAAGGCAAAGTCTCGGATGTATGTATTAATTCCCAATCTGAACTTATACTTATAACATACCTAGGTTTATTTCATAGATTCCGCAAGGGTTTCGTACATTATACCGAAAGTTAAATGTTCGAACAACAATAGGTCGACAACGTTTGGTCGGACGATAAAATCGTCGCTGGTACGTTAGGTCGAAACGTTAATACGTCGAGGTATAAATACGTGGAAAATGCAAAAGGTCGAAAGATCAAATTGGTGCTGGTGTATTAGGTCGAAATATTAATACGTCGACGTATTACAACGTAAAAATGCAAACGGTCTTTTGTCCCCTCCTCATAAAGTTGAAATTTTCAAAACGGCACATACGTTGGAATAAGTTGTTAGACAAACAGAAATGAGGATTATAACAAACCATTAAACTTTTACAAAATGAACAAGCTACAAACCAGAAGTATACTTATAACATAGGTTTATTTCATAGATTCCGCAAAGGCAGGCCTTTTGAAAATTTTAACTTTATGGGGAAGGGACAATAGACCGTTTGCATTTTTATAATACATCTACGTATTAATATTTCGACCTAATATACCAGCGACAATTTGATCTTTCGACCTATTGTATTTTCCACGTAATAATACCTCGACGTATTAACGTTTCGACCTAACGTACCAGCGACGATTTGATCGTCCGACCAAACGTTGTCGACCTATTGTTGTTCGATCATTTAACTTTCGGTATAATGTACGAAACCCGTTCCCAATACCATACTGACAATTAAAGATAGATCGCATCTACGGATAAAGTGCTCGGCTGTTTAAATTCAAAACATAGTAACTCCTATTTCACACCAATTTCGGAAAATAAAATTATACCGCGCCGCGATGCGCTTTCCCGCAAAAAATCAGTTACCATGTTTTCAATTTAAACAGCCGATACGTCAAATTTGACTGCTGTGATCTATCTTCAACTGTAAGTATTGGGACGGCCGTTAAAGAGCTCGGTTCATTGGTTAATCAGTTCTTTTATTGGTTGTACAATGCGCGAATTTTTTGTCATTTGTTCACTAAGTTTGCCGGTGACTATACAACCACTCAGGCCCGTGTCGCGGCCGCGGTTAAGAAATCCTCTATACAAAATAAACGCGTTGGGTATATTGCACAAATCTCGTTTCCACTTATCGTAGATTTGTATCTAAAATAAATTAGTCTTATTTATATCTCAATAAATTAATAAGTTATAGCAATAATTAAATTAATTTAAATCCCATTTAATGGCAAACTTTTAGCCTATTTATAATGGTAAATTTATTTTCTAATTTATAGACACTGGCAATTGAAGCATTCAATATCTATTCACATGTAGGCCTAGTCCCTTGAATTGTATTCCATTAATAAAATGTCCATCATTCTGACCATGCCATGATCATCAAAAATGTATCGACAGCCCTGTGCCATAACATTGTATTATCTTTTTGTCAGTTTGGGTTGTAACTCTTTAGTACCTATGGCAATTAGATTTCAATACATTTAGCACAAAAAAATAAATACACTTTAGCATAAAAATCGATTTGGACAATTTTTTTTCGACATATTTTTTTTTATTTTTTTATTTTGCTTTATTTACTCTAAAAAAAAACAACTAGCGCAAAACGCGTGATTTTTTGTAGTGATGTTTTTTTATGAAATTACCATTTCAATTAGTCCAAATATTTTTTTTTATGCCAATGTTTGTACCTGGAGTACTATTAGGGGCTTCGGGAGCGTTCCCCTTACACGCGGTATGTATAGCAGTAATCATCAACTACTACAGAATTACAATTCAAATTACAAAATTGCACACGATTGTCGATATTGGGTGGCTGACATACAACTTCAAACTAACAATAAATACAGTACTTTACAAAATTGTTATGTATTGTGACGTGACAATACAATCCAAGGAACCACGCTATTTAGTATACGCTGGACGAGCAGGTACGATACGGTATCAGCTAGCCCGCCACCTGGTGGGGGGCTACTGTAATTATCTAATGAGGACTCATTATTTACATTACATTTGCTATATAGGTCTTGCAGACAACATACTGTTTTGTAGCTAACAAATAAATATTTGATTATAATAATCTATGTACAGTCGACAAAGGACATAAGTACCTATAGATACACCTTTTTTATATTCAATAAAGTATGAAAAGGTGTATGTGTGTAGTTATCTCCTTTGTCAACTGTACGATTAGTTTTTTAATCACGTTTCACATAGTAGCGTGTCGTCTGCAAGTTGAATTATCACAACATTAAGTGCTGAGTAGAGCTACTTCTCAATTATGTCTGGCGTCTTGTATTGTAGTAATTTATTCCTTTTTATATTTTTATTCATCACTGCGATGACATAAATACGACATTTGCCACATATATTATAAAATGACAGAGTTTTAAAAGCTTACGTCATAGTATAGAACAGTATACGCCTATACCTCTATAATCATTAGATGGACTGAGTCCGGGGACAAAAAATACTAATTACTTTGTCCCGCTTTTTTATGTCAGATGTTTTAAGCCCAGGATAACATTTCGCTCATCCGCTATGTTAGGTAATCCGTCGTATAATGGACGAAATTAAGAAAAAATCCATTTTAAATTAGACAAAGATTAATTATTTCTACTTTTTTGCAGTTTTTACAATTATATATTTTTTTGCAATCGTGTAATTCTTTGCAAAGTTTTTGTTTTAAAAAATACGTCATTATTTCTTGGATGAGCGAATTTTTTCCAACATTACCCTGAGCTCAATCGTTCCCGTATAGTGTTCACGCCCGTGATTTGATTACTTGTGGTCCAGTGATTCGCGTAAGGTCCTCTCGTCGATGAGCGGCGGGGAGTCCCCCTCGCGCTCGTCTAGCGGAGAGCTGGCCACGTACCTTAACAGCTAGGAGTCCGTCGCGACCGCATCACGCTCTGCTTTTACCTGTTGCTGGAGTATAAAGAACAATTTTAGAGTCATTTCTTACTGGCACTGGGTCAGCCGGGGTGCGAGGGAAATCTCTTATGGGGCCACATTACCTTTCGGCATCTGAAGACCCTACACGGCATGTGTTTTAAGTCGGTTCGAGTCAGACGATATCTGACGGAGTACTTGTGGCTAGAACGCTGATTTGTATATTGGTCTAATTTCGCTCCATATCAATTCTGCGCTAGTATGAATATACCCCGAGTCTTGTTAATGTTCGTTGCTAGCTGTGATTGTGACGCTGATAAGCTATCGATACTGATAATAAACTTGATAATAATGTGTACTCAATCCTCAGATATACATTAAATAAATCAATATTAATGATATATTCTAGGGTATGTTATACAGCTCCATCTAGAACCAAAATTGGCATAACTTGTAAAACGTAACATAAGTAGAACAATACTTGTATTTTTGCCTAGGTATCCATACATAATTATTATACATAAGAACAGAACACGTTATGTAAATACATAGTCTTGCATACAAAATTTGCTGGTAGCGGGAATCGAACTCGCGAAGGGCGACTCTATCGCCAGTCGCCAGGCCATACAGGTAGTTGACGACTATTAGAATAAGGTAAACTAAATATTTTTATTTTTTTATACCACTGAGGTGGCAGTTAAGCACACGGCCCACCTGATGGATAGTGGCCTTCTAATGCCCTTCTTGAAGAATCCCATACTGTAGTCGTTTGAGAAAACCACAGCAGGGAGTTCATTCCACATGCGTGGGATGAAGTTCCTTTCGTACCGCACAGTGTGCACCGTTTTCGGTCGTAGTATGTGAGGGTGAACTCCCTGCCTATGGCGATGTGCTTGAACAACAAACATCTTCACAAATTTTATATTATTATTAATAGTGTCGTGGAGCACTAACCATGGCCTTGGTAAGTACAGTGGCGTCCTTCAGGCTGAGCACCTGCAGTACTTGCGTCTCGCCGCTGCCCTGCAGCATCACCTGCGCCACGCCCCCTCCCATCGAGATTGCCTCCAGGGTCTCGCCGTTTTGACCCTCAACCTATATAACACAACATATTATACTCACAGCATATTCTAAACGATCAACCTAACTGATACTGTGTGAAGTTAACGCGAACGAATTTCAATATCAACCTGAATTTAATAATATACATATAGTTACCGGCATATACTGGGTGTAAGGGGAACACTCCCGAAGCCGAAACCCCCCCCCCCCCCTAGTACTCCAGCTACGCTAATTGTTTTTTTTTTTGTAGTGACGTTCTTTTTATGAAATTACCGTTTCATTTAGCTTTACTAACGCGATGGAGAGTAAATAATGCAAAATAAATAAAAAATACAAAATTATTTTTTTTGTCCAAATCGATTTTATTTTTATGCCAATGTGTTATGTGCCTGGAGTACTAGTAGGGGTTTTCGCCTTCGGGAGGTTTCCCCTTACACCCGGTATCTTGACCCTAAATTCGTAGCAAAATGTACTCTATAGTTGTACGCGTTTTTGGGTAGGTACCTTTTAAAGAAAGTACGGATGCTACGACGTAGGAGCTCAAACCCACCCATCGTAGAATCAAACCTCGCCAGGGCCACGCTTCTCTCTGACTTATGCCTTGATCACACGAGTAGAGTGGAAAGACAATGCACTCGGCCCATGCTCTGTTCGTGTGAACATAGCGCCGAATACTTTACACATATCGAATACCTACATAGGGAAAATAAATCTTGGGCGGCACTCGAACCCGCAGGCATTCCCTTACAGGGGGAATGCCTTGACCAATTCGGTTACCGAGACACGTCCGACGTCGCCGTAAGTATGGATAAATAGAAGGGAAATTTGAATCACATCGGGCGTGTATTCGATTTGTATAGTTTTAAAGCTGTAAAATTCATTCAAGTACTTTGCACATATACCGTACCTACTCGACCGAAAGCACTGACTTGCCACTCCACTCAGTGCGAGTGTGGCCACCAGGATCCCCTAACCCGATCCCCCAGGGGATCCCAGTGAACTCGTCGGTTCACCAGAATCCCCTTGAAATAAAAATAAGTTTAAAGATGTTTTCACACTGTTTTTTATTTTACAATTTCTAAGCAATTACCTACACTTATGTCATTGTTTAATAATGTTACGTCTTTTTGGCGGTTGCCTTCGCTTTTGTTCAGCATCTCTTTTTAATGCATTCAATAACTGTAGTATTATTGGGCGTTTTCGACCAATCATTTTGATTAAACCCGGAGTTCCAACTTTCGCAACAGTTATTGGTGAATGACTTCGCTGAAAACCGACCACATTTTTCTAGTTTCGTCGTATGTTTGAGCCAGTATTTAATATAGTTTACTAACTTTAGCAAGTTTGGATATTCTTCACTCATATTAGTATGTTTTTTTTTTTTAATATAGTTCCACCCTTCAGTAATAAAATCCGTAGGTCTGTAATAATGGCAGTGCACCACACAACAAAACCAGTCTCCTAGTATAATTTTGTTTTTAGGTAAATTTAGGTTTTTACCCTTTTTACGAATATTCCGCTTGACATGGAAATAGCATATTTTATCGCAGCATCAGGGAATTTTTTCTTGAAAGCATTAACAGCCGCTTGTTCCATATCCATTGTTATTTTTTTCGGGTAAAAGTTATTTATTTAAGATGCAATTCATTTAAAAAATAAATCATACGTCTCCGTTTTTCTATCACTCAACAATGCGTAAAGTAAAGGTATAACATTTGTTGTACCTAGCGCAGCGTCATAAAACATTACCATTTTTATAGGTTTTCTTCTTGTGGTAGTTACGTCCATCACAAAGCATCACTTGACCATGCTTTTTTATTATATGAATTGAATTTTCGTTATCTTCCATTATAATTATTATGGAAAATAAATGCAAAAGGAACGCAATGGAAAATCAGGAAATGAATGTCGCTGGATTGACATTAATAAAGTCATTTGATAAACAAGAATATTGCATTAACTAATACTGGCCAGTTCAAATCATAAGTTTGCATGATTGATTCCATTGAGTTAGGTTTACGATCAATTCAGTGTGTGTAATAACATCTTTATAAAATTTATTTCAAGGGGATTCTGGTGAACCGACGAGTTCACTGAGATCCCCTGGGGGATCGGATTAGGGGATCCTGGTGGTCACAGTGTTCAGTGCGTGTGATCAAGGCATTAGGGTCCAGATATATTTAATGAAATTTCAAAGCAATTAGTATCTAACTATTCAAATCGATTAAGATAAGAAGGATTGGTCGCGGGTATCGAGTCAATATTATATGCCGGTAACTTTACCCTACATAATTTAAGTAACATGACTAGCTCATATTATTAGCAAGATGGAAAAGCAAAATTAAAAAAAAATAGCCACAAAAGATCTCGACGGTAAATTTTAGCAAGATGGAAACGCAAGAATAAAATATCGTGCAATATAAAAGTAAAAAACGATACACACCTTACGGACACGGTAGCATGCAGACAGACAGTGCGGACACAAGCGGCCACTACTCAACAGTGCAAATGAAACGACACTACTATAGTCATGTATTTATTAGCTTCGACCAACGACGCCGAGCGGTATACAAACTCATTTGGAATCTAATACAAAACAGTGTCGTCACTACATAATCTGTAGATTTATGTAGAATAGTTATTTTTATATTTTATAGTGCTCATTATTATTGTCAATATTCTGAAAATAGTTCTTCTAGTTACATTTAGGGTTGCAAAAGTCATACTACATATGCAATATTTTAAGGGGTACAGTTAAGTTTATGGGGTCGTCCGTGCAGCCGCCATCTTGGAAAAGGAGTGTGAATAGTTTATAGCTAATTATCACTCAGGAATGTATGATTTGAGTACACCGTGATCATGACGCTTGAAACAGCGCCGAAGTATCGGTTACCAAATAATAATAACAAACATGGTAAATATCCCGGTGAGTGTTATACTAATAATCACACAGGAAAACTGTAAAAAAAATTTCTTGCAAATGAAATATTCTACGACTTTAGTTCTGTGAGTTTTAGTCGTAGAACCAAAGATAGTAAAGTTATCAATGAAAATAGATAAACATTTGGGAATTTTCTTTCAAAGGTTGAACTATTTATTTTCTTCTTTTCATAGTACATTTTTTAGAATTAGACTTTTAATTATGAGCAGTTTCGTTACCAATATAGAACAAGAAATGATCACGTCAGTTTTGTATTAGATTCCAATATGTAACAACGTACACACAAACAAAACAAAATCCAACTGAAAATAAATCAACTGTACAATCACTTTGAAGCTCACACCACGCGCCTAACGATGTGTAGAATTTGCTCCTTTACATTTTTAATATAATAAAATAACTGTAATATTAATATGTACATAGTGTTCTGAACAGTATTTTCTTAGAGCGTGATCACTGTTGTGATAACAGTGAATGCTACTGTGATAAAGTATTCACATTTCAATGAGTAATCCAATTCAGTGACTAAAGTAAAGCCAACGAGACGAGAGAAAAAAGGTAAACAAAGCGAACGACAGCTGTCGTTGCGTGTTGCGTAGTACAGAAAAGCTGTCAGCACACCGGTTCTAAACTGTCAGATCTGCCATCTTTAAAAAATGTTCTTCTCTTCTCTGAACTACTTTCGACATAGCTGTCCATATAATTTTTCTCTGTGTAAAACTTAATTATTAATCGTGACTACATTTCATATATTATATAAAATATATGGCACTAAAAGCAAGATGATGTGTTTTTGTGTGCAACCACCCTGAGATTGAACACTGACGATCTTCCGACCTCGAACAGGTTATCGGTCCCAGCGTGATCAAGAAAAGAAAGGTAATCCTAAACGATCTTCCGACCTCGAACAGGTTATCGTGCCCAGCGTGATCAAGAAAAGAAAGGTAATCCTAATCCTATTCCATCTGAATAGACTGTATTCATATTCAAGACCTTTCTTTGCACAACTCTTCAATCAATATTTTGGAACGCACCGAAACGCTAATTCTTTATTTCTTTCATTATGCCAAATGAAAATGTGCTTGGTTCGGCCCCGGCGATGGTCGTGGGAGCCGCCGGCAACATTGAAAAGCTTGATGGTGCCAACTATATAACATGGAAGTTTTGTATAAAAATGCTTTTGATAACGGAGGGGTTATGGGACGCTATTGACAGGGATTCCGACGCTCACTTGACCGGTGCTGATTCTGCGCGTGATAAACGCGCTTCAGCTCGAGTTTGCTTAAGCTTAAAGCCTTCGCTTTTTCGCTACGACTGCAAAACAAGCTTGGAAGAAGCTCGCAGACATCTTCAAAGACAAAGGTCTGTATCGAAAAGTGCTTTTGCTTAGACAACTACACAGAGTGGAATATGCACAATTTAATAATATGACTCTTTACATCGAGCATGTTATGTCGCTTGTACATCAGCTAGGCAAAGTTGTGGCTGATGAAGAAATAGCCGAACTACTTTTGAGTGGATTTTCTTCTGACTTTGACACTGGTTTCAAACCTGGAAATTTATTACATTTCTACAAAGAAATTGGACAGTGAGCTGGTAAGAGCCCGTCTTCTACAAGAAGCACAGAGGAGAGTGGAAAAGGCAGCTCCAATTCAGCTTTTGTTACACAAAGGACTATTTTGAAATGTACATACTGCCAGAAGATTGGGCATAAAAAACCGAATTGTTTCAAACTGAAAAGGGACAAGAGATGTAAGAAAAAGGAGAATGAGCCGGCTTTATCTGCTTTCTTATCTCGTGGAATGGATGGAGGAAATCTACGTGGACAGCGGTGCTTCATCTCACTAGGTCAACAATGGAGAAATGTTATCAAATGTGCAGCGTATGATGATGTTTTTTTGTGTGCAACCACCCCGAGACGATCTTCCGACCTTGAACACCATCTTATGAGCAATTTCATTCCTGTCTGCAATGCGCTTGAAGTGATACGTAATGATTTTCAAATAAAAATGTTTGGAACCGCTGAAACTTTGTTTACCTTTTTTCTTTCTCTTCGCTGGCTTTGCTTTAGATCGCCGGAGTGTTGTAACACTGGCATAATGTGAACACAACAATCCAGTTTGGTACTGGACTGGAATATTGTGAACCGGGGATAAACATTTTTATGAAATTGTGGGTACTTTTATATTTAAAAAAAAAATGAAAATGAAAATAGTGAAGATGGTAAAAATTCTACATATCCTTAGGCAAACAAAATTAAGAACAAAACTAAAGGTTGCAAGCGTACCAATGTGTGATATACTCAAGTACATTATGTCATCTTTGGTAAATATTACATTATTATTATGGCAGAAGTTATGGCAACACCAAAAATAAATAAACAATAAAAAAATATATTACTAAATGTTCTTACATCAAATAATTTTCGTAGTTATTATTTACATTAATAAAATCATTTAGGAATTAACATAAGTTAAAATTATAAACATAACACGTCATGCATGACATAAAAATAATTATTTCAAATGTAAAAATATAAAACGATATTCTGTATTCTATTCACATGTTAAAGACACGACTATATAGTTTATTGCCACTGGGGCACTATAATACCACAGGATAACCTGTAGCCATATTTAATTTGGAGACGTTCCGAAAACCATTTTTAAATAAAATTAGTGGTGAGTTTCGGATTGCTTCATACACTTGTCGTAATTAATTTATAAATACTAGATAAACATGGTTATGGACGCCACAAGAATAGAAAGAGTAGGAATAACGTAGCAAAATATAGGAATGGTGGATTTAAACTTTCGTGGATTTTCTAGGTAAAATTAAATCAAATCACAATGCTCTAATACGAACAATACTCTTTGAGTTATGTAGTCTATTGGCACGTCTTTGAACTAAAAAAAACGTGTATTTTAGAAAGTTAATTTTCTTTTATAACCGCCTCATTTTTTGAAGTCGGTTAAAACTAAATATAAAGTAAATGCACTGAGTACCACATCTTATAAAGACATTGCACAATAGTTCTAGTTAAAAGCATATCTTAACACTGCAATAAAAATAACAGCGATAATTTGGCAAACGCATGCATATTTGGCAGTATTATCTGGCTTACAACAATAAAGGAAGGTAACTTATATTATAATTGCAACACTTAATTTAAAAGTAATACATTTTCAAAGCACAGTAACGACCATACAGCTCAATAGAAAAGGTGTTATACCTATATGAGGTATTATACCGGCTATAATAATTGGGTATTATCCTATAGTTAAAATAAATTATCTAACCGAGCTTATAAATTAAGAATGGTAAAAGAGCGGTAAAAATTGCGTCGGTTCTTATTTTATGGTTTTTATTTATTTTAAGTAATCTAACATACATAACATAACATAAACTCACGCCTATATTCCCCGAAGGGGTAGGCAGAGGTGCTAGCACCCACATTTCGCCAGTTTATGTTTAGGTCCCAATGTAATAGGTGGCGAGCCTATTGCCATTAACCGGGCACTTATAAACCTGCGATAAATACACACATTACTTCGAAAAGCATCGAAAAGTCATTGGTGTGTGCCATGGTAAACCTGGGATCGAACCCGAGACCTCGTCTCAGCAGTCCATTACCCATACCACTAGGCTACCGCGGTACTTACTTGGTAATCTACCCAACTTATAATATGTAACTGATTTGACTATTAAATTTTATGACGTCACGAAATCTTTTTCATACAAGTTAACATATAACTTATCGTTTTGACGTTTAGTAGGTAGTAATTAATTTGACTAGTCAGTAGAATACCCAAATAAATCAACGATATTAAAAACTAGAAACGGTTAAAAAAGATTATAAGTTTACGATCCAGTGATTACGCCTTTTGCAGCTTGATTGATGCTAAAAAGCTATCGGTAATCCATTAATTGTTTACTAGTTTGACAGGATTAAAATGTATTGCTATCTCTTATTCTAACTCAGGCTAGAATAAGATGGACGCACATTTAAGTCGTGTAATAACAGATTCAGCAAGAATACCTGTATATTGAGCTGTATGATCAATTACGCAAAATAAAACATTATTAATAAACAAATTGGACTAAAATTTGACGTTAGCGCGCTCCGCTTATAGACTATCATAATATTATGACTAAATAGACTTTCAGAATATCTAAAGCTTGAAGCTTTCAACAATAATTAAATTATCATAAATCTTTTAAGCACTCACTGGCAGAGATCTCGTATAAATATGCTAATCTCAGACTAATATAATAACATAGATTGAACACGTGGAACCATACGCGTGAAACGAAATGTAGGGGAGAGTCGAGTGTATTGTACCGTCTTTTAAATCGTCCCTCTAGATTGTTCATACTTTTTCTACACTGATAACACTTTAGATGTTAATTAGTGGGTAGACTCTGGCCAACGAAAGATCGCGCAAAAAGTTGGCGCCAAATTTAAAAAATTGCAAACAACACTTTGCAACGCAGAATATGCAACGAAATAATGAAGTCGATACTAGAATCTCTTTTTTTTTCTATTAGGCATCCATGAAAACTAGGCTATTAGGCGATTGGCACACTGCGACGCGCGACGCGGCGTCGAGCGTTGTTGCGTCGACGCGGCGTCGCGCTCGTCGCCTCTACGGAGCTCATTTTGTGTAGAACAACGCGGGGTCCCACACACTGACAACGCAATCACGCGCGTTGCTGCAGAATACGCGCGTACAAGCAGAAAACGCGAGGTATGGCACACTGAAATCTGCATTCACGCGCGTGTTTTTCGACGGATTTTTAGTCCGAGAGCTGTTAGAAATTTCTGTGTAGGAATTGAGACGAATTTTAAATTAATATTATTGCAATGCAACATGACTATTTAACGGCAAATTTAGAGCGCTTTCACATCAACTGACGTCCGATATCAAAAATCCGATATCCGAGATCGGAGGAAGTCAAATATCGATGCCCAATATCGGGTATTGGAGCCGACACCACTGAACACGCAGAGACTGCAAGTGACTTTCAACCTAAATGACATTTTCTTAGTTACGTCTCTTTTCGCGTTAATAGATGACGCTGATCACGAATATAATATAAAAAAAATTGTTACTATGTCATGTCAATAAGTCGAAAATAGCTTGCACTTCTAATCATTTTCTTTTCATCTCTAGCGTTCTTAAAATATAGTCTGGGCTATCGAGCTAATGGTCGGGTGGCTTTACTTTACTTTTCTCAAAATTTTAGATTACTTCACACACCTACCTACCAAAATATTCTAATATCTCTCGGACTATACTAGCTCTCTCGCGTCCACGCGCGTCCACGAACGACGCCGCGTCGAGCGTTGCAGTGTGCCAATCGCCTTAAGGTACATGGCCAGAGTCTAGTGCAACCTGTTCGTTTTTCAAATTTGGCGCCAACTTTTTGTGCCATCTATCGTTGGCCAGAGTCTAAGTTGGAGACGACACTAAAGCAGTTTCATGTTGCCAGTGTAAAAAAGGTGCATTTTAATGAGATTTATTTTTGTATAGAATATTAGAACCTAAGTTACTAATATTCCCCTTAACCCCTCTAACTAAGCTAAATTGCTTGTGTTAGGAGTGGGTTCACGTCGGTAGTGTAATGGCAAGGATTCGAACCCGGGACCTATCGATCGTAAGGCCGATTCCTTAACCACTAAGCAACCGACGCTTCTTCTAAATAGAAGTGGTACGATTTAAAAGTCGCTACATACTCGACTCTCCCCTACTACTTCCCACGGAAGTTCTATGCCTTCCGTCTATTTTAGTCTTTTAGAATGAGATGCTAATATATTTTTTTTATAATAAAGTTTGAATATCACAATTGTTTCATTGGCGAGGTTACAACAAAATCTAATGGCACGCGTTTAGCGAACTATAAATTGAAGCTCGTATGTCTTGGAGACATTAGTCAAGCTGTCTCAAGGATTCATTAGTGAACAGCAATTCGTTTAGTTAAACCCAAGACAATGTTACACTATGTATTGTATACTATGGTTAGTAAGATTTTTTTTTAATTATACAATATGCCATTTTTGTTTCAATCATTTTGGCAGTTATTACTGTTTCCATTTGAGGATAAAAACTATTTATTTTTAAACAGTGGACTAGAATATTTAAATACATAATCAAATTAAAATTTTAAGATTCATCTGCATGCATTGTTAAAATAGTTCTAAATTTATTTTTATTTTAATCAAATATATTATTTTTTTACTAATGCAAAACACTGGCAAATTTAATACTACCAATACTTGTACACTTAGGCCCGTATTCTGGAATGACATTCAGCCTGAATAGCGATTTATCTGAGGACAGATTGTTTATGTCTTAAGTCAAACTATCAATCTGTCTATACAATCTGTCCTCAGATAAATCGCGATTCAGGCTGAGTGTCATTCTAGAATGTGGGCCTTAAAGGCCAACAAAGAAAAATAATATCACAACATGCTGACTCTCATTGGGTTTTTACAACAGGAATTTCTAGTACATATTATTTGGTATCATGAAATGGGGACTGATAGCCCTTTATTATCTATCAGACTCAATATTTCTATCGTAAGGTACTGAGTTTGGAAGCTTGTACTTATTTTTATGTAATTAAATAATTCTTTTGTACATATAAATAAGTTACAACTAAGTTTGTAAAATATTACAAGCTTGTCAATCTTTAAATACATTTGGACAGTACACAAATAATAGGAAGCGAATAAAGCTAGCTCAAACAAAAAATAAACGGTGACGTATTGACGACGGAACTATTTATTGGCTCTGAGTTTTTAAATTTTCTATGAAACCCGATTTATTTGTGACAAAAGTTTTTATATCACATTGACCGTTGTAATTTGCAATAATTATATAAAAATGTCTTATAAGGCACAAAGAGCTCGAGATCGACAATACGCCACCGTTTTACGTACAAACTGTCTATTGTTTTATGCGTATGTATACACACGGGCACCGGCATCAATCTGATGCTAAATATACACACGCATAAAGCCACGCGTCCACCTACTCGCACCATATGCAACGAATAGTGTTCGGTTTAATGCTGATATCGAACGACACAATATAAAGTGATTCATAACAAAAATCTCTTGATTCCAAGCCCATTTCCGATTCGCACTTTTCTATACCCATGTGTTCGGAATACGCCGAATACATAGGTATAGAAAAGTGCGACATAACCCCCCTTCCGGCTCCGGCAGGGGGGGTATCCGAGGGGATTTCCACACGAAAAAAAAAGAAGTGGGGTCCGTACGATGCGGTTAGGTGGACGCACTTGGGAGGGTGGAGGGGCTAGGCGCGGGCCTGCGGGCGCGGGTGGCGGGGGAGGGGGCGGTACGTGTGGCGCACCTGCACGAGCGGCGCCACGCAGACGCCGTCCTGCTGCTGCATGGAGGCCACCATGGACTGGTACACGGACGCCGACACCGGCACCGTGATCACGCCCGACACCGACACCGGGTAACCTGTGCACCACATCAAAAATAGCGTTAATCATAATGTTTTCACTTCTCCAGCAAAGAAAGAGCGATTTTGCTATGAGTTTTTTAGAGCATGTTCGATGTAATAATTTCCATCGAACACGTTTTGCTGATCTAGCAACCTAACACGGCCGCGTCAAATGCGCCGCGGCCTCAGTGCATATACCGACAACAAACCGGGTACATTCATTACATCATTTTAGCAATTAGTCTAGTAAAGCTTTTTATAGTTTACACTGTTTTAGCAATAAACATCGTTAAAATCGATTCAAAAGCTCGCTGGAAACTTATTGTGTTCTGTGTGTTCTGAACTGACGGCACAGAAACTCTCTATTCTTACAGTGTCAACAGCACAAGTGTGACTCCCTTGGTGTTCCTCACGTCCATAGGCCACGGTAATCACTTTCCATCAGATAAGCCCTGTGTTTGTATGCCACCTAAGTGGTATAAATGAAAAAGAGATCGAAGATCAAACAAAAGATCGAAGTGGACGAAACTTTTTTTTATCCATTTTTCATTACAATTGCTTAGTACCGGCCAGGTCAGTTTTAGAACGGCCAACAATATTTAACATAACAAAATCACCTATTTGCTTCAGAGTACATGATATACATAGTTGGAAGCCCTAAAAGTCTGACAAACCCCTTCAACCACATTTCTGTATCACCAGTAGACCATCAAGATCAGATAACAATAGCGTCACAGACAAACATCGAAGTTCAGACGTGTCGTGGTGACGTCACACCCAACCGAGTTGGGCAAGGCTTTTGCAGATGACGTATGTATAGATGTGGTACCGTGTCCGTCCTCGCCGGTGAGGATGAGCTGTCCGTCGTGGTTGAGCGTGGCCTCGGCCACAGCGTTGAGGTCCACGGCCACCGTGCCGTCCCCGTCCAGCGCCTGCACGCCGCCCTCGCCGCTGTGGATCTGCGGCAAGGAGGGGAAAAATGGTACCCTTACCTATCTTAAGGCCCAGCGCACACCGGTGGAAGTGCGGTCGCGCGCAGTTTAAGATAGCAATTTAATATAAACCTTAAGCACCTTTATATACGGTTGACATTACAGTCGCGCGCATGCTCTTGCAGCCGCTCCTTGCGCCGCGCGCGAACTTATTCTTGATATACAATTTTCGATCGTATATCAAGGTGATTAAGGTTTATTTTAAATTGCTGCATTAAACTGCGCGCCGCCGCACTTCCACCGGTGTGCGCTGGGCCTAACAGTCTCTAAAGTGCTGACACAATGTTCAACATTGACAGACCCCGGTATTGCTCGCCCCATATTATCTTGGACCTAAATCGTGAGACATAAAAGGCCTTACTGCGCGACAATTGTTTTTTAGGTAATAATCTCAAACGATCTCAAATCGACGCGAAATGTACATTCGTCCACATTTAGGATTAAGAAAATAATTATTGTAAATTGACGTCTAAAAAATGCCGCAGTGGAGTTTGTTGCGCTGTTTCTTCTCCACCAGCAGCGCCTTGGAAACGGTGGTAAACTTAGATTAAGTAGAATTAAAATTGACGTCAATAACAAACAATTTTACTGTTCAAGACTGAGAATAAATGACTTTGATTTTAATTGGTAAATTTAAGATCGTCCACCGCAGTAGTATCGTGTTATCCTCACAATACATCCAAGAAACGTGCACTGCGCGTATGGGACACATTTTAGGTCCAAGATATATGACTCAAGCTATATGTATTTACATTTCTGTGTGCAATAAGAGGCAGAGGCAGCATTGACTTAATAAGACACCCACAAGGGTTTAGGGCTTATCACACGAACAGTATTTCCAAATTGGGTACTATCCTATAGTTAAAATAAATTATCTAACCAAGCTTATTAAATTAATAATGGTAAAATAGCGACGGTTCTTATTTTATAGTTTTTATTTATTTTTACTCATCCACCCAACCTATAATAGTAACTGAATTGACTATTAAATTTTATGACGTCACTAAATCTTTTTTCATCATACAAGTTGCCTTATAACTTATTGTTTTTTTTTTTTAGTAAAATGTAACTTATTTGACTCGTCAGTAGAATACCCAATTCGTAGTTTATCTGAGGCACACGTGCTCTAATTACACACGAGTCGGGTTCTGTTTTCAGACCAGGTTGTGGGACAAATACGGAATGCCCGAAATTGCGATCCACAATTTCGAATATACGTTTCACGATAGATAGGTTTTGTGTTATGTAGTAAAATCTATCAATTCACTATCATCATGGGGTACGAACAGTAAGAAAATATCTTTAGTACATCTCAAAAACTGATAGATGGCATATTAGTAGTCTCATTTTAAGACAAAAAAGTTAAAACACTCATTTCCCCATTTAGAATCACATAAATCATTTCAGAACCTTATACATGATAATGTAAGCATTTAAGCATATAAAACTTGGTGGTAATATATTAAATAAAGATTTAGGAAACCGCCTACTAAGTGACACCTTCCAAGTTGTCTATAACTATCCAAATTACTGCAGAATCAAAAATATATGAATACTAGCTTTTGCCCGCAGCTCCGCCCGCGTGGACGTCGGTTATCGCGACCAAACATAGCCTATGTCCTTTCTCATGGTCTAATCTACCCCTATACCAAATTTCATCAAAATCGGTTCAGTGGTTTAGGCGTGAAAGCGTAACATACAGACAGACAGACAGACCGACAGACAGACAGAGTTACTTCCGCATTTATAGTATTAGTATGGATTCAGTCATGTTCAATAATAATGTGTTTAGTGTATTTTTTATTTTTGATTACTTAGTTTTTAATAGTAAAAATTACAAAGTTTTCCAAAGCAATGTCGCCATCTAGTAACAAAGCTTGGAAATTAAAGCTGCCTGCCTGCTTTTGGAAGTTACGAATGTAACAGTTTTTTGTTCCTGATTGTGCATCTGTATGAACTATATTATATTATCTGTGCTATCGTTAAGTATGGCATCTGGACAGTATTAAATTAAGTAAAAGTTCATAAATTTCCGTACTATACGTACCACCTGCGCCGTAGTCCCGTCGGGGAGGGTGATGATGGGGTTGTTGGGGTCCACCTGGATGAGCGACACCGTGCCGTCGGGGTTCGTGATGGTTTGTAGCACGGCCGGCGCGTACTGCGACATCTGCGCCAATCACCACACACTTATACGATATACTACATGGGATTGTAGGTCTTAAGGACTGCTAACACTGTGCGGGGACATTTTATTGACCATGGATTAAACTAATTACGTAATTCGATATGGGTATCATGGTGAAATCTGTGTAAATCCTTAAAAAAATAAGCGCTGGATCCTTTTTTTTTCTTAAGAGTCTGTAAGGTAATAATCTTTAAGTCTGTGAGCTGTTAGCTGTTTTAACGATATCAGATGAGTTTATTTTGTACGATTACAATAGGTACACACGGCCAAAGAATTAAGTATACACATTTATTTACACCTTCACATGTAAATGTGTATACTTTTTTCCTAGACCGTGTGTACGTAACCACAAGATATAACATCAAGAGGAAGCCCACAGATTGCTTATGTGCAACACTGTACTAAGAAGGTGTTTAATCTTGAGCGCAAGTAACTGATATGATGACTTATAACACTAGTTTCCATAGTAACAAGGTCTCTTCCTTTTCACTTTTTTTCTCTTTAGAATTTTAGCAACCCAAATTACTAATATTCCCTCTAACTCCTCCAACAAAGCTAAATTGCTTGTGTTAGGAGTGGGTTCACGTCGGTAGTATAAAGCCAGGATTCGGACCCGGGACCTCTCGATCGTAAGGTCGACTCCTTAACCACTAAGCTACCGACCGACGGTCATACATATGTCGTGTAGGTATCTGTCGTGTAGATATCTAAAAGGTAGTATTACATCGACGTCAGCGAGCGTCATCTGGTCGATGCACACTTGTTGCGAGGTGAGTACGGCCTGCTGAGACGAGCGCGATGAGCCCGAACTCGATGAGTTGCCCGCATTCGGCATGCACGCCGAGATCTGTCACCCCACACACGCATGCATAGCACCGACACACCAGATAGTCGTATGAAGTCATTAATAGTATCAAAAGTGATAGTCAATATATTACGATGTCAATATTAATACCACCGTCGATAGTCAATATCGTACGATAGTAATAACAGCAACACGGTTGATAGTCAATATCGTAGGATGGTAATAAGAGCACCAGAGTTAATATCGTGCGATGGTAACAGCATAGTCGATAGTCAATATTGTACGATGGTAATAACAGCAACACAGACGATAGTCAATATCATATGATGGTAAAAACAGCAACACAGTAGATAGTCAATATCATATGATGGTAAAAACGGCATCGTGTTTAATAGTCAATATCGTACGATAGTAATAACAGCAAGATGTTGGATAGTCAATATCGTACGATGGTAATAACAGCAACACAGACGATAGTCAATATCATATCATGATGGTATCATATCAGCAACATTGTTAATATCATTTGATGGTAATACCAACATATTTGATAGTTAATATCGTACGATAGTAATAACAGCAACACGGTCGATAGTCAATATCGTAGGATGATAACAGCATAGTAAATATCATACAGAGACAATAACAGCAACACGGTCGATAGTCAATATCATATGATATTAATAACAGCAACACGGTCGATAATCAATATCATATGATGGTAATAACAGCAACATGTTTGATAGTCAACATCGTATGACGGCAATATAATAAAATGTTAAGTAAATATCGTTACCAATTCCAGGGCAGCATTCCGAGTGAGTAGCATTAATAAAGAGTAAAAATAATTTAGAATAGAATTTCTCCAGGCGATATTTTGTAGAGGAAAGTGTACAATACAGTATAATATACTAATATATTATAGAGTATTATGTCTTTATTTCGGTTTCATCTAAGTATCTTAGTATAAGTTAATTACTAACGAGATATGTTAAACTAAACTGTTCCCACAAAGGTTTAGTTCAATAATAAAAACGGGTGTTGCATGCAATAAGGTTGACTTATTTGGTACAGAACAGAGTAAAATACTAACTACAGTAATCAATTTTTTATATGGTAGCTTGTGTTTATAAAATTTTAACCAACTTTCTATTAAAAAAATACACAGAGTATACAGCCTCTTTGGCGTGGCGGTAGTGAACGATTCCCGCGCAGTGCGAATATTTGTATGCATGAATATGGTTATTTGCATTGGTCTGGGTGTGTATGTATTTACAAAAAAAAAGTATCTATAATCAGCTCGGCGAACCTTGATCCCTATGACAGTTCATACTAGTGACGGGTCGTGTCGATATATCGCAACTTTTTATAGGCAAAGGCGTGACTTGCATTCAGCCACATCGATAAACATGTTTTTAAAATATAATCTACATTACTATAATTATAATGCTTGTTATATTTACAAGTATCCGTGTATTTGTACATGGGGTTGCCAATATTCCGATGCAGAGGTAACATGGTCGGACTAAATAATTTTAATGTGAATTAAAATTTTAGTTATAGCAACACTATCTGATCTGTCACTACGCTAGTACTGTCAGTTCGCTACGCCAGTACGAGTGCTAACGCCTTGTATGCGCCACGTGTTTTGTTGTGTCAACGGAATCCTTTGTTTATTACTATTGTTGTTTTCTGTTTTTGTTATTGTTGCTGTTTTGTTTTTGTTGGTGTTTCAAAATGCCGAAAAGACTGAGAAAAACTGTACTCAACAGTGAAACGCGGGAGTTTGTTGTACGCTTGCGTGACTATTTTGCTCGCGAACTACAAAATGGCGGACCTTTGTTGCCACTTGACAACGTACGCGACCGTGTTGCTGATGCTTTGGGAATTGGCAAAGCTACCGTTTCCCGAATTACAAAGGAGAAGTTCGGCGAATCGTCGATGGAGGAGAACAAATTATCAACTCCAAAGAAGAAAAAACATAATAGGGCACGACCCGTAACTAACCCCGATGATTTCGACATGGCAGCGATACGAAACCATATTTACGGCTATTATTTTCGAGGTGAACTGCCGACTTGCACAAAATTATTAGCGTCGCTGAAATCGGCTGATTTATTTAAAGGTGGATTCACTTCTCTCAGACAGGTTATAAAAAAATGTGGATTTCGTTATGGGAAGTGTGACAAAAGAAAAGTGATAATGGAGCGGAAGGACATTGGATTGATGAGGTGTGATTTTCTACGACAAATAAAAAACATCGAGAACTGGGACAAGGTGGTTTATCTGGACGAAACGTGGCTCAACGCCAATCACTCAGTCTCCAAAACATGGACAGACGACACAGAGAAATCCTGTACCAAAGCACCAGAAGGCAAGGGCCAGCGTTTGATTATCTGCCACGCTGGCACAGCCAAAGGTTTTGTACCTAACTGCTTGTGGGCCTTCAAATCCGTGAAAACAAGTGATTATCACGAAGAGATGAATTTTGAGAATTTCAAGAAATGGTTCACAAAACTATTAGACAATTTAAACGAGCCCCACTACATTTTAATGGACAACGCCCCATACCACTCTGTGCAAATTAATAAAGCGCCTACCGCGAACAACAATAAAGGCGAAATAATAGAGTGGCTGCAAAACAATGGTGTGGCAGCTAATACTCAAATGCTGAAAAAGGAATTAGTTAGATTGTTGAACCTTCATAAACAGCAAACAAAGAAGAAATATTTCTTGGATGAGATGGCAAAATCAAAAGGGCACACCGTGATTCGGCTACCGCCCTACCACTGCCAATATAATGCAATCGAAATGATATGGGCGCAGATCAAAGGTGGGTTGATTTGTATTTATTTTAACATGTTTTTATTTAGGTCACTGGTGACTGTCTAGTCGGCTAGTACTATTTAAAGCTATTTTATTTGTGCTTATATCAATTACACACTTTTAACGTACAAAATTATGTACTTATAATGTACTTACCCCGATCTCGCTCTTTGACTTTGCATCCTTTTCAATCTAAACCATTATTGTTTCAGGTTGTGCAGCCAGGCTTAACACCACTCCACCATTCACAGCTAATAAAATGCTTACGTTGCTACAAGAGGCATGTAGTCAAGTGACTCCGGACAATTGGAGGAAAGTGGTTGAAAAGACGAAAAAACTATGCTTAGATGATTGGAATCGAGACGTGCGATACGACAATATAGTAGACCAGCCGTTTTTAATAAACATAGGAGAAAGCAGCTGCAGTTCGGATTCCGAGTCTGAGACGCAATCGGTGACACCATTGTCAGATTCAGATTAATGTATATTAAAAAATCATAAATAAACCGCTTTTGTTTTATTTGAGTAGGTATATACAATAAATTTGTTAAATCTCCTTTATTTTATTATCGCAGACAACTTAAATGATTATAAATCTGACACTAAGAGCGTAGGTGCTCTATTGATGTATTTTGTACACTCGTTTCCATTTTCGATATTTGTTTATCGATACTTTTCCGCACTAGTCGATATCTTCCAAACGGAGTAACTTTTGCAGGACGTCAACGTAAAGTCTGATTGAGATAATTTCTTGTAAGTGTTAATAATTATTATAATTCCAACGGGATATTATTGTAATTGCATATATCTGCCTAAAATTAATAAATATCATTTTTAGACACCGCCAATTCGATTATAATATAACGGTGACGCTACTACAAGGTTGTGTCGTGGGAATAACTGTCAGTGTCATAGGGATCAAGGTTCGCCGAGCTGATTATAAGTATGTTTATCCGCATCTAGTTTCCATAAAACAAGCTAGTTAAGCTTGCCATGGGTCTAGATAGCGTTGTGTAGAACGTTGTGAAATATTTATTTATTTATTATTTATTTTTGTCAAAATTTCTATACAAATGTTTGTTATAACAGCTGTATTTATTTATTTACCCTGTGTAATTTTTATTACTAAGATGGTAAAGATATATTTTTTGTTATAACCACTTTAAAAAGTTATCAAGCTGTAGATATGCGCCACAGCTTCGCACTGTATTTATCTTTAAATAAATATAAATATACACATGCATAATTTATTCTTATTTCAACGAAGCAGTATCTCTACGAGGCTAGGCCCGACAATCCGTGTCGGATTAGTCTTGTATAGCATACTATGGATTAGTTAAGTTAAGCGACCTTATGAGACGGTCACAGGTTCAATGCTAGCCATCAACACTATCACTGTGAACTAACTCCTAAGACAAGCAATTTGGCTTAAATAAAGTGGGTTACACCTCCCGCAATGTATCTTGGACCCAAATCGCGAGTAACGAAACCTCGGTCCGAGTGGATTGTTTGATATAATCTATGATTGATAAATTCGAGCTCGTCCACCGCGGTACCCAAATGCGTACTACGTATACGTATGCGTACTACGTATACTATGTATTTTGGGTCTAACATATAAGGCGGGAGGTATACAAGGAATTCTAATAATTTTAATTATTATGATAAATTCAGAGGCTGGCGTAAAAGTTAGTGACTGTGTATAGTGACCGGCAGACTTCGTGACAATAAACCCTAGTTGCATAGCACAGGATTCTTGGTCTCTTTAGTGGAAAGCGAGGAGTGTGTCAATCAATCATAGATTACATTAAACTAATTATGATCGCGAGCTCACGTCATTGGTCAATCAGTCCCTTTGTTCACGAAGTCTGCCGGGCCGTATATAATAATAGTGAGTTATCTAGAGACATGCCTAAAGGTATGGACTCACGGGTTGCGTGGGCGGCCCCTTCTCGTCTTCCTCATTGAAGGCGGGCAGCAGATCCTCCCGCCCGTGGTACTTGTAGCAGTTGATCACGATCTGCCGCAGTGCGTGTGTCCATGACATCTGGAACACGGCGTACACATATTTCACTGTCTACTAAGATAATCATAGGCAAAATACATACATATACAATATCACTGCGAGAGTAGAAAAATTCGAAATAAAACGCTGTACCAACCCATCTGAAATAAAACGCTGTACCAACCCGAATGACCAGGTGAACAGTTGGCAAAAGCCTTCCCAACACTGGGAGAGACCTATCCAGCAGTGGAGAAAAGATCTTTATTACGAGAATTTGGCCTTTAGACTAACATGAGAAGATAGGACTTGTAATTTTAGCACCTTATTGGTAAAAAATTGTCATTCATTTTGGGTTTAGTGGAATTTTTAGATGTCTTAATTATAGAGATTGCTATTTGCAGCATTTATAAGCGTTGGAGCACATCGAACTGCAATTTTCTGGCGCACTTTTTAAGTGTCAGTTAAATTTCAACCTTGTTTGTTTAATACATTGCAAAATTGAATTGAAGCTGCCGCGAGCATAGACTAATATATAATCTGGACGTATATTCAATTTTGCAATGTGTTATACATACATAAGGTTGATATTTTGTTTTTAATCGTTAAGTTATTTATTTATTTATTGGTAATTTACAGAATACATTATAATAATATACTAAAAAAACTACTAATTACAAATAAAATAAAAGAAACCAATTAAAAACTAAAACTAAGACTAAAATTAAAACGCGTCGTAGAATTGCTATTAAATATTAATATATTTAATATTGCTATCGTAGGTTGATATTTAAGTAACACTTAAAAATTGCGCGAGTAAATTGCAGTTCAGTGGGCGCCAACGGTAAAATATCAAAACGTAATCTAATGTGATGGTGGGAAGCTGCTGGTGGAGTTGATACTGTGGCTTTGAGAACTTGAAACCACACCAGAAACCAATTTAGTTTAGTCGCGTTTGGTCCAATACGCGTTAGGTCCAATTGTCAAAAAACGACTTGGATAGGTTAGGTTATTATAAATCCTGCATTAGGCCTTCGTGGTTATTTTTTACAACCACCCAGAAACAGGATAAACAGGATAGAAAGTCCGCGATTTTTTCCTGTGTTTGACACTTGGACCAAACGCGACTAAACGACCAATTTCATTTCGAAAAGTAGCCAATTTGAGAAATCTATTTGCAAATGGTTGCCATATATTTGGTTGTGCAGCTTTGCACTCACGCAATTTTTAGTTTTAAGTTGCCTAATTAATCATTAGTCCAATTTTAAGTATGCGAGTGATTGCCAAATAAATTTCTTTCTTTCTTTCTTTCTTCTATATATCACTGGCACGGGGGGAGGGGGAGGGGGGAGGGGGCGAGTGGTTACCTTCTGCTTCTCGTCCTCGGTGCGCGCGTCCATGCGCACGTTGGCCCAGGGCAGGTCCTTGGGCCACCACGGCGGCCGCGTGGACTCGCGGCCCCAGCCCGGCTTGCCGCGCACTGCAAGCCACCGCACTGTACCACGACCACTATCTACCACTATCTACCTAGCTAGCTTCACTCATGTGCTATGGACTCACAATTCCAACAATAACAACATTCTACACAACACTATCTAGACTCTAGAATGTGGATAAACATACTTATATACTTGTTTTTAAAAATAGATACATACTAGCCATTGCCCGCGGCTCCGACCGCGTGAATGTCGGTTAACGCGACCACACATAGCCTATGTCCTTTCTCAAAATTTCATCAAAATAGGTTCAATGGTGTGAAAGCGTAACATACAGACATACAGAGTTTCTTTCGCATATGGAGTATGGATTATACGTATAAACTCCCAGACCAATGCAAATAGCTATATTCATGCATACAAATATTTGCACTGAGCGGGGTTCGAACCCGCGCCTCTTGCGTAGCAGTCGGGTTCACTACAATCACGCCACAGAGACTTGGAATGGAGATGAACATAGATACTTTTTGTAAACACATTCATATTATACTTATTTCATATAAAAAAATACAATTAACATGGCATATAGGTGGTCAAAGTAATTAAACTGATTAATTATCCGGTGTAATATCATACAGGCACACAAATTTGTTGCAATAGCAACTAAAATAACAAATTTTCTTTCTTTCTTTCTTTGAAACACAAATGCTAATTTTAAAATGCTTCATGAATACCAATTAGTGCAGATACTATATCATAGTGCCTTAGAGTTAGTTCGGAAGTCTTCTCGTTTTTACCAAATTTCCGAAGTCTTTTGGTTCTTACCCCACCTTCCGAAGTATTTTCGTTTTTACTCTACTTCTGAAGTATTTTCGTTCTTACCCCACCTCCGAAGTATTTTCGTGCTTACCCCACTCCCGAAGTATTTTCATTCTTACCCCACTTCCGAAGTCTTTTCGTTCTTACCCCACTTCCGAAATATTTTCGTTCTTACCCCATTTCCGAAGTCTTTTCAATGTTACTCTACTTCCTAAGTTACCGGGTGGCACTATAGAGGTAGAGGTTTCGGTCCCGGCACTTACCCATGGAGTACTTGAGCATGAGCGGTATGAAGGCGCGCAGCTGCGCCTGCGTCATCTTCTCGACGGGCGTGGGGATGCCGTCGATGATGAGCGGCGGCAGCTCGAACAGCGACGGGTCGTCCTGCGGCGGCGGCGGCGCCTGCGGGCCCCCGCCCAGCCCGAACTGACGCTCATTATATTACTCGTGCACGGCGCCGCGGGGGGGCACGGCCTAACTACTCGCCCCGCCACTGCCCCGCGCACCCCCGCATTGCTCGAGCTATATATCTTGGACTTCAATCGCGAGATATAAAAGGCCCTTACTGATTGTTTTTCAATAATCTATGCTTAGTGAATTTGACCTCGTCCTTCACAGTAGCACCCCCCTTTAAAATAGGTCCATAAAACGTGTACCCGCACGTATAGAGCACATTTTAGGTTCAACATATATGGCTCGAGCAATATACCTAATGCTACGCGCCCGAGACCATTGGAGGGGTGACATCCAACCTTCCTCACCCCACCACTGCCCCGAGCAAGACAACTATCCACCTAGACTTTTATTCTTAACCTTTTTCTTCTATGGGGATTCCCCCTTTAGGAAACCTTATTATTTGCTATGTGCAGTTGATCCTTGTTACAGTTTTGAAAGTAAATAGTTTGTTCAAAATATAGAGCATAGACAAAAAAAACTAAATCTAAAAAAAACAGGAGTACTGATAACATTTTATCTGCAATATCAGAATGGCAGGGAAAACCCAAGTCACTTTCGCATCTCTTTTATCAAAGAGGACACATACCTATACATTGACGTTTTTTCTTCATTCCCTCCGGGGTAAACAAAACAACGAAACTGCACTGTAAACCTTATTATTATTATTGGGTAGACAGAGACTAAATTCCATCATCTACTTCTATCCTTACACCATTAGATATAGTCTACAAAGGTGACTATTCTACCTAAACCCTGCTTCATCCTATTGTTGTGTCCTATTGTAAAATGAGCTTCACAGTCTATAGAAACCGACTTACCTGCTGAGCAAGTGCATTCTCCAGTTCCTCCATGATCATGCAACGGAGGTTGCGGACCACGTCCTCGAGAGGCTTGGCGCCGAACACTCGGTAAGAAGTGTTAGGTTTGCCCGGGGTGGCTACTAGGACGACGGCTTGTTGTCCTACGCGGGTTGCGAATTCTTCTATGGTTTGCTGTGTAACGAGGAAGAAATATTAATGTGTATGTTTTGAGGGTGAGACGTTTTATGGTAGCCCCTCAGATTATGAGGCGAGTGTAAATGTGGACCCGGTAAAGGTTCAGGGGAAATGGGTGAAATGGCCTTACCCTAGAGGGCAGATTACCCGTCCGGCCGTAAGTAAGTAAAGGTCGACTTAGGTGTACATGATATGACCTCCGTCCCCCATGAGTGCGGCCCTAGGGGTTACGGGTGGAGCCGCCTGTCACCCCAGCAGAAGCAGGCCACGGCGGCGGCGCGCTGAAAAGCGCGCCTCCCCATTCCGGGGGCGAGTCGGGGACACCGTTGTCACCCCTCCTAAGGAGGGTCAGACCGTAAGGGATGGCCCTGGGTCAGCCGGGGTGCGAGAGATATGTCGATGACAACCTCACCTCCGGCCTAGCACCAAGACCCACAGTCGGCGTGCGGTTTTAGTCGGTTCGAGTCCGACATAACCTCCCCGTCCGGCTCCAGCAGGGGGGGTACCCGAGGGGATTTCCGCACGAAAAAAAAAGGTGTACATGATATTATATTCATCTTTATCATGGAGACATGTTTTCCTGTTTGCGTCTTAGGTCAAGGTGAACTCGGAGTTCAGGGTCCACCAGGGCTTTTACTTCTCCACTTCGCACGATCTTGAGCGTCTATGGTTGTGGGACCATTGGCACGCATATTGTGATGACGATGTTGAATACCATATTATTAATATCGAATACATAGGGAAAAATAATCTTTTCGGGCGGGACTTGAACCCGCGATCTTGCCCTTACAGGGGGAATGTCTTGACCAACTCGGCTACCGAGACACGCCCGATGTGATTCAAATTTCCTTTCTTATCCGTCTTTAAGGCGACTGTCTTTAAGTATTCGATTTGTATAGTTAGCATACTTAATGCTGTAAAATTCATTCATTTTATTAATATGTTAATCAGATGTTGAAAGGAAAGGACAGTTTAAAAATTCAGAATTATGTATAAAAACTCACCCTTAGTTTTCTAAGCAATCTGTTCTGGTGTCGCTTCCTGACCGAGGGGTTTGTTTCGAACGAGTGCGGCCTCTTGCGCTTCTTTGAAGACGCTATAGCGGCCGCTGCAGCCATGCCTACGGGACCTGATAACCAAGGGTTTAAATCAAGAAAAATAACTATAATGCGATACTAATAACAAAACTACAATTTATGTTGACTTTCAAAACTTTAAATGGGCATTTTTAAGATTTACTCGTCGTTTTGATAGGATTAATCAAGGCTATAGCTATTTTTAGTCAAGTTTAGACTGTAAGCAACTGGTAGCGAATTAAAGTCCTTTCTTGACTCAACTCTGTTTTTGGAGTATAAATCGATAGTTTTAGACAGTTGTGAAACCGTAAACCCGGCCTATATACTAACCAGCCGCAGCCAGCTGTTTGGTGACTTCATCACTCATGGCATTTTTGATGATATCCGCGCTATCGTCGTATGTGGACCCGGTGGGTGATGAGGCACACTCGTCCTCTTCGTCGGAGGGGCCGCTCAGTCCGCATCCATCCACTTGAGACATATCCTGTGAGTTAATGTGGTACATGAAAAGTATATCCAATGCTTTTCAGATCATAAATAAATAAATAAATATACCACAACATTCCACACAACGCTATCCAGACCCATGGTAAGAATAGCTTAACTAGCTTGTGTTATGGAATCTAGAATGTGGATAAACATATTTTTTTGTAAATACATACATACTAACACCCAGACCAATGCAAATAGCCATATTCATGCATACAAATATTTGCACTGAGCGGGAATCGAACCCGCGCCTCCTGCGTAGCAGTCGCTTTCACTACCGCCACGCCATGGAGGCTGTCTTTTGAATATCATGAAGAGATGTGTACAGGGCCTTCAAGATATTATTTTCAGCGCCCTATCAAATGTACAAGGCTCCAAGGTTGCTCTCTTTGGGTTGGGATGTCATTATATTAGCTGCCACGAAAGCTAAAAAATAATAAGCGAATTCCGATTTCCAAAGCTTCTTTGCAAACTTCGGATGCAACTTGCTATGTGTAGAAGGACGATGATGGGATCTGCCGCGGCAGCGGCCGGCGAAGTGCCAGATCGGGTTATGATAGGAACGAGACGTCGGGTCAGGTTAGGAAGAGGGTTACGTTCGGAACAAATTTCCAAGTTTCTAACCTAACCCGCGACCGGGTCCAGTTTTCGGGTCAGGTTCAGAATAAACACTATTTTGTTTGTCGTGCGGAAATCCCTACAGATACCGGCGGGGGGCCGGAGCCGGAAGGAGAGGTTATGTCGGACTCGAACCAACTAAAACCGCACGCCGATTGGGAGTCGTGGTGCTAGGCCGGAGGTGAGGCCAGTCTTCGACATATCCCTGGCACCCCGACCACCTTTAAGCGGGGCGTGAAAAGGCATCTGTTGAGGCTGCCAAGCTGAGTGCTACCATGGTTAACATGGTACATGTTTACGATGGTGACCCGCATTCCGAGACTTTGCCTTTTACCATCAGGCGAGGTGAAGTCAAATTGACGTGTCCTTTTATAAAAAAAAAATAAGACTACCAGCTACCACATTACGTAAAGTAGCAATGTCTCTATCAATTGCTATCTTCTACCATATTCGTTAACATGGCTGCTTACCTCCTCAACCATGTCCATGGACTCAGTGCTGACGGCGGAATTCATGTTGTTGTATTCTTCGTCGTCCTGCTCACTTAGCTCCAGGACCATCAGATTGTGTGCCACTTTGGATCGCGTGCGCACACGCCGCGGTGACCGTAATCAAAAACTTGAGTTTGATTTTTACGATCTGTGGTAAAAAGAAGGATGGTTCATATGGAAGTAAGTACTAATCAATCATTAGCGTAGTAGCTCAGTGAACCTTTATAATATTTTATTCAATAGTTGATATCTAAAAAAGTGTTGAAATGATCTAAACTCTAACACTGCAATTTATTAAAAACAGTGTTATCCTTTTATGAGAAAATTGAGTAAGGTACAGACAAGGAAATTTGAAGTGATTCAGGTGTGGCTCAATAACTTAGTTGGAAGAGCATTCCCCCTGTAAGAGGAAAGGTCGTAAGTTCAAGTCCCACTTGAGTGCTTCTTTTCCCGATGTATTTCAAACTTAAAAAGTTAGCATAATATATGCTATAAAAATTTCATTCAAATAAGGTACAGACAGTTTCTGATGGCCTATCCTCAACCAAAATAGACCATAGCTCACTCATATCACATGTAATAAAAAGTAAACTGTGCCAATAAGCCTAATATAAAGTTCAAAATGATTTTGACCCTACACAAGCTTGGAAATAAAATTGTTCACTTAAGTATGCTATTCTAGCAAATTATTGTATTTAGATTATTGATACAGTCAAATGGTGGGCTGTTGTCTCTGCCTACCCCGGAGGGACATAGTCGTGAACGTATGTATGTATGTAATTTTACCGTTTTGTAAGTGCCCTTTGACTATGTCACCTCCTGTCCTAATTTTATTTCTAAACAATGACCATTATTCTGCTCAGTTGTGTTTTTTTATCATTTTCTGTGTGTGGTTAATAAAAATATTTTCTTTCTTTTCTTCCAAACACATTGTATACTAACCTATTTTTTTTTAGCATATAATCGAGACTTCATTCAGTCTTCTTTACTTTTTACTTTTATAAGGCTCTGAAGTTGCTGAATTAGGTTTTCTACAAGATCTTACATATGTAAAAACAAGATCAGGATTGGCATAATACCAGTTATGTAATAAAGGCTGGATTTCATTGGGGGAAATTCATTGAACTAGATTGAGGTCACACATTTGCGAGATGGGATGGGATGTGAACTAGATAAATTAGTTTATGTTAGTGTTATGTATTTCTACTGTTGTTTGTTAAAGCTGATTATTTCTGTTAAGTGTCCTGCCATTGTATTGGATATATTCTGTAATGATGGTTGTAAGTATGTAAATAAATGAGATAATGAATTTTGACACCAAGGGCCACCACGCGCCTTTTCTAAAAATATTATATGTATGACAGATAAAAAAAGTTGTTGATGGTCTTAGTCTAGCAGTATCTTAATACAAATCATATTTAAATAGTTATATTGCTGCTATTTCTACCAAATAACATTATTTATCATAAAAGTTTGCATCTGGCAAGATGCTACAGCTACAGAAATTCTCACATCAGGAGGAATTGGTACAGATACTGTGTGAAGAAATTTTAAAAGAAAATATAGATTACTCCATCATAAACCAATTTCAATATGAAGAAGAAGAAGAAGAAGAACATAAGAAGAAGAGAGAAGAAGATAAGAAGAATAAGAAGAAGAAGAACATAAGAACATCTCATATTTTTTTAAATAACATAACTAGTACTTATCCAAAACTACTAACATTGCCTCTAGCCCCTCAAGTTAAGCTAAATTGCTTGTGTCAGGGAGTGTTTTCACATTGACAGTGTTAACTACTATCTGTTTAGATTTTCTCTAACACCTAAACCTAACATACAAATCAGGAAAGATGACATTAAACTATCTTTTTCAATCCTATTCTATACATGTAGTGATAAGGAATGATAGAAAGTTTAACTGTATCATTCATTTGAAACTCCATTAATTTGTTAGAGTCTAATTCATAGTTCATTAATCAAAGAATATTGATTAATAAATTTACAAAACATGGCTGCCAAATGTTCTTGAAATATATATTTTGTTATAGAAATCCCACAGGAGCCATTTACTCTAGATATTAAACCTCATAATGATAGCTTTTTTAATCATGCACCCTTTGGTGTATAACAGCTGTTTAATTTACATGATATAGTAAGGGGGACACCCTACATTTCATGTTTCTTATTCCATTGACCCCAAGCTACAAAAAATCAATAATAGCTTTGCTACTTTTACTAGACACAATTTTATAGCTGTTTTAGCTATCCTAAGTTTCAGATAGACAATGGATTTATTAGTTATTACCTACCTGGACTCCATTTTGCAGAATATAATCTGACCTATTTACCTTCTGAACTTCAAAAAATTCAGGGTTTTATTTTGTCCTTTACAATTTTTTAAGTTATGAATTGAATGTATCTATAATTTGAAAGAAATAAAGTATTTATTCTTACACATTTGATTTTCTTTCCAATTGGAATGTGGAGGTAATGAGAATTTGCATGCCAGGGACTAACACACCCTTTCTTACACAAGGGAACCTTTGATTGGCGACCCTTAGAACCCATTTTGTACTCAACTAGCTGTTTGCCTATTGTATAAGCAACTAAGCTGTGAAAAATCAATACTTGTGCTTCCCTATTAAAACTATCTATCTTGACTGATGCATATAACTTCCGAACTTATGTGAATAGTATTGAATTGCAAAAGGCTGCAATTTAAATGCACTTATTTGAAACAGCTTAAATTTTCTGTCCTATCCCGCACTTAAAGCTACAAAGTCCCATACACTAATGACGTATTTTGTTTGATGTTTTGTTTATACGGTGCATGGTGGCCCGCAACGGGTCAGCTTTGAAGACGCATGACATGACGCAAGCTCTTTGCGGCGGCGTAAAGGATAAGCCCAAATGAATGGCCATCATGAAGGGGAGTCGCGCGTTCGAGCAGGCCCAGACAGAATGCAAAGACTACGGCTGCGTACGCACCTGCGTGATTTGAAACTCATTTTGCAATCCAATTAGAAGTCTTCAAAACTTGCTGTGATGTAACCCGTCCAAAACAACACTGTTTGCTACATTTACACCCGTCCAGACACTGAATTCACAAAAATTATGGAGTACACTAGAGACCCCGAAATATCCAAGTCCTCCATTAGTATCGATCGGTAAGCGCGGTAGGTAAACCGTATAAACTTCATATCTAGGGGTCGCCATTTTGTACGAGTCTGCGCGGTGTGATTTTCGCATGGAAAGGGAAACCGCCCCTCTGCCTGAGGGGGGATTGGATTCTTATCATTGTGAGTAAATATTACTTTATTTAGGCAAAGTTACTTACCAATTTTAGCCGTCGAATATTGGTATATATTTATTCTGATTTCCTGAAGCGCTGGATGATCAGGAAAAATCCCTAGTTTATTTTCGAAATTGATGATTTCACGTCAACTTGTAGTGACATCTAGCGAAATTTTCTTTAACTGAGTTGACGTTTCATGATTGTAAACAAATTTTCACTTCAATACTGAAAAATTACTTGTTTGTGTGATTGTTATTGTTGAAAGATATTACAGATTGCATAACTTATTATATAAATTGAACAATAACTGAAAGGTAAGATATCATAACACTATTATTAACGTAGAATAGCACTAGATTAAAATTTGAGGTTAGTATACACTGGCTGTTCAAGACATTGAAATCAAAAAGTTTGTCGAGAGTAAAACCTTCATTCAATTTTAATGTTTTCATATACAAAGGATCACTTATCTTTTCCTACTTTGATAAGGTACTGTCTTGCTGGACTGTTTAAGAGCCTAATTCTATTGATATTGATCAGCTGGACATAGCTGAACAGCTTTTTATTTGTTTTCACACTTCAATTTTACTTTATAGATGGGGAAACCGTAAAGTGATTCTTAATTATTAAACTTAGGCAGATAGCAGTCTCCAATGGAAGTACATTCACTTATGAACAGAACTTCTTAAATCACATAACCTTGTATTGTGTATGGTGCAAATCATAGCCTAGGATTGTTCCATTCCAACTTAGTTGTGACCTGTAACTGCTTGAGTCATAGAACTAAATGTTATAACCATCTCAATGTTGTTCTTGGTTAACTGTCAAGTCAAGTGGTGACTTTGATCTGTAAGCCTGGGGTCTGCATACTCATTGTCCTCCTTTAATTTGGCCTATACAGCTATTATAAAATGACTGCTATATGACCTATGAATCGCTTGAGGAAAGCTAGCACCAGAGCCTCAGCTTTTAATTAGCAGCTTTAATGGTTTGCTAGTGAAGTTGATCGGAGTCCCAAAGATCTCGGAGATTACAAGAACATTTTCAAAAGGCAAGCTGGTAGAATTCTTTTTTTTTTCTTTATTTAAGGACTTTATACAATAAGTATATGTCGCCCTGCTAGTACATATATTATTATCTCTACAAAACAAGTATTAAAAACTAAAACATTAAGTAGGTACTATAGAGAGCATTCTATATAAATAGAATGCTTCCTCCGAATTAGGAGTGGTCAGTATTCTGTGGAAGGCACCTATGTCTGACTTATTCACCTCTAAGTCTACCATCAGTTGGTCTCTTCCAGTCTGGTGTGGAATTCTTGGAATATAAATTCAAAAATCTTTGCCACAACCCTGATTTTCAAAGCAAGCCGGCAGGAATCTTGTTGTAGGGAGCCCTTATCACTGTCAGCCAGCTTAAATGTATTGTGATGTTACCTTGATAGTAGATTACTTTTTTTGAAATTCTCAATTTTCTGCTGTTGCTTGATGATCATATGTCATAAAAGTATATCTATTATTAAAATAATGAAATCGGCCATAGTTATTATACTATATTGCACTGTGCTACTGATGTAACTACATACTGTTTGTGTTAATACTACTTAAGTGCTGTTTTCTTTTTTTGGCACATAGGTGGCAGACAATCATGGCCCACCTGATGGAAAGTGGTTACCGTGACCTATGGATCTATGCAACACCAGGGGTGTTACATTATATAAATTTCAATACAATAAAATGATCCTCACATGACACTGAGCAGATTCAGTTTAAAAAATTATATGGTCAAAATGACTCGATTTTATGGAGAGTTTAAGATTTACCAAAAATGCCAAATTTATCATCATGTTTGCATTAGATACATCCAAAGTCTTTATGAGAGTCCAGGGTCCACTTTTTGACTTTTTCTTCATTATGCACAGTCTTGGTTATCCATACTGCCGTCGTACGAAAGAGGGGCACATCTATCATTTTGGTCAAACTGAGATAATCGGGATTAAAGTTTTTACTATATTCTGCTTCATAGTGTGTAAGCCTACTGCTTAAAAGAAAAAAAAATGTTTATAATATATGCGTGAAGATTAGGACTATTTATTTTTGTACTTGTTTTTTTATATATATAATTAATTATTAAATAAATTCAAATTATTCCTTTCAACTTAAAAAAAAAATACTTAAAAAATACCACGTATTACAAATAAAAGGCATAGTTAACCAAATGTGATCTTTCTTTTTAATATTGCAAGCAAATTGATCATTGTGTCTAAAACAAAGGGCACATTTGTCTAATTGTGCATTATTAACGCAAATTTAATTTAATGTTTTCTATAAAAAAAAAACATTCGTAGTTAAAAAAATATTATTTTTATTATTATAAAAATTAAATGTAATTATAACAAACATAACATGGCACTTCTTGATTTATTTATCATCATCATCATCCACATAAAGACGTTAGTCCTGATTGCATCCGAGGCCACGGTGCCCTCGGAGCTCAGGGTCCGCCTTCCGGCTCTTCCTCCTCCACTTCGCACGAACTTGGGCGTCCAAGGTAGTGAGACCGTTTTCACGCATGTCACCATCCACGACGCCAAGCCAGCACTTCTTGGGCCTACCCCTTCTACCTGGACCGGGTGGGGGCGCCATTGCCAGGCATTTGTTACCCACGTAGCTGGGCGGTTTCCGCAAGACGTGGCCGCACCAGCAGAGGCGGCTCTCTTGCATTTTATCTGCGATGTCACGGACATGAAGGCTGCCGCGGATGCGTGAGTTCCTCACGCGATCTTTAAGCGTGACTCCACACATCTACCGCAGCATTTTCATCTCCGTGACACGCAGCATCTGCTTGTGTCGCTCCAACACGGCCACGCCTCACAGCCGTGTAAGAGGACAGGTCTAATGATCGTTTTATAGACCTGCCCCTTCAGCCTGACTGGCATTTTAGTGTCGCAAGTGACGCCAGTCATTTCCCGCCACTTGGCCCACGCGGCGGCAATACGTGCCTTGACGTCGTAGTCGATGTCACCAGAAGCGTGAAGTACAGGTCCCAGGTACTTAACCTGGTCCGTGCGCTCGACCAAGTCATCGCCTATGCGAACGGGTGTGGGATCTGTTGAGTTTAACGCCAAGTACTCTGTCTTCGCCACATTTAGCTTCATTTAGGTTTATTTATCACAATGCAGTATTATCGGTAACAACTAGATATAAAAGTTTAAGCAAATTTAAATAATCAGTTTTGCTTAAAATATTAATTACAAAATTGTCTTTAATTTCAGTCTTCATAAATTTCTGTGAGATCAGCTGAAGAGTCGTTAACGGGTAGGGTTTCCCAAAAACCTCTTCTGTTGTCAGGCATGAGTGGCCCAAGCTTGGAAAGTATAGCCGATTTCCTCTCAAATATTATACCTCGTGGAGAAAGCTTCTGCTTAATCTTAAAATTCGCATTCCATTGCGGAATGCGAATTTTAAGATTCTTAACTTTCAAGAATTCCAATTCTATTGGCTCTTGAGTGTCATGGCTGTTCTTTTAGAACATGGAATTGCTCTCTCGTCGAAAAGTGATTTCAGACATGTTTCTTAAATAAGCTCGCGGCACAGAATGTTGTAATTTATACGACGAAGAACAGTCTTCAAAATCGTAAAAATCCTGGACTGTCATTTTTTTCACCACAGTATTAGAACCAGTTTCAGCGACGTCGCAGGCACAACTGGCACGTTTCAATCTAACCCTGCGCTCCCCACCTCACCCCTAATCGTAAATAATATAAAGAAAAGGCACAACTAGTTCTTTGTGCCTTTTTTTCGTAAATTAATTTAGACATGCATGGATCAGGAATTAAGAAGACAGGGCATATCTGGTATTTGTGCCTTTTCAATATATTATGTCGTAGGTGTGCCTTTTCAATGTAGTTATTAGTAAAATTCTGCATGAATTAAAAGTCACAACTACGTATTTGTGCCTTTTCAATGTAATCTTAAATAAGTGTGCCTTTTCATTCTGTAAAACATGTGTGTATGTAGTATATAATAAGTTTATGGTATGTAGTCTATGATGTTTGTATATATTACCATAGATGAACATATTCTTATGTTTATGTTTATTAAGTTTAAAATCATATTTATTATGTAAACATGTGTACCAAACTAGGTAAAATTCTCACCAGAATACTTCGCGCACCTACCTTTGACCAAAATATCTCTGCATCACCCTAAGGTTGACTGGCAGAAAATGCCCATGGCATTAAGTCCGCCTTTGTACATTTGTATTTGTGCAAAAAGTTTAAATAAATAAATAAAATGTATATAACTCATTTTTTATAAAAATGTTAGTTGTGCCCTTTACTCTTATGACGGCAGCATAGCAGTGACAATGTGCAGTATGTGCACCCATGTTATCCTACCAAGCCAGCATGCTTATTCATAATGTCGGCATGTCATCAATGAGATCCGGTTCTTAGCATTCCATGGATTCATCGTGCGGTCGCCGGGTCCATGGCGTGGTATAGAGAGGAACACTGTGACGGCGCCTGGGACTTGCGACCCAGGTGTAGGTTTAGGGTGGCCACCTTGTGATGCATCAGCGCTCACCTCCACCGTCAGTCGTGTTCCCCCCTCTACCTATCCAAATTTGGTCCTATCAACGCCGTTTAAGATATTCGTTTGAGTAAAGAGCTTATTGAAGCTCTTGGCAATCCGAGGTCTTTAAATAAGTTATACAGGGATTTAGCTGGAATTCCCCTTGCTCCTACTTCCACGGCGTAGAGTTTAACCACATAGCCATTTTTGGTTAACTCGTTGGTCAGGTCAAAGTATTTATTTGACAGCCTCCGTGGCGTGGTGGTAGTGAACGCGACTGCTATGCAGAAGGCGCGGGTTCGATTCCCGCACAGTGCAAATATTTGTATGCATCAATATGGCTATTTGCATTGGTCTGGGTGTTTCTATGTATAATATGTATGTATTTACAAAAAAAAAGTATATAAGTATGTTTATCCGCATTCTAGAATCCATAACACAAGCTATAAAAGCTTACCATGGGTCTAGATAGCGTTGTGTAGAATGTTGTAGAATATTTATTTGTTTATTTTTATAGCGTGGTCTTTAGGTATGTTAGTTTCCCACGGTACTGTGAGTTCTACTAGTACTGCACGCTTTTGCTGTTTTGAAAATAGGAATATATCGGGTCTGGATGACTAGGCACAAACATCCTCCGGTATTTTATAGTGTTTCTCATACGAATCTGCGAGTAATGTCCAATCAGCGGCTGCTATCAAAATTGAGTACGGCTTTTGATTTGTCGTTTTTGAGCAGCCTTCCTTTACAAACGCGACGTCATTTCTTTGGTTTGTGGTTAGACCCTTTTTCGCTCTAGCTACCGCCAAACTTACCGCCTCACGTACGATTTCTAATACCTTATCATGTCGGCGTTGCGTGATATTTGTCGAGACTCCCTTCTCTCCAACGTAAAATCAGATGAGATTTGACTCGACCCCCTCCTGGACATCTCACGTAATTTATGGACCCAAGCAATTAAAAAGTTGTGATTTACAAGATTTAAAACCTAATTTTATGGAATGGGGGACCCTCAGTAAGTTGAGTAAAATGAAACCATGTCTTTATCTCATGTTTTATATTATTGCATACTTAACTCTTATGTCTAAGTACAAACTAAATGGCATAGCTTAACAACTAAATGACTAATTTATTACATAATGTTACAAGTTATAAAATATTTTTTGTCGTAAAATTAAAGAAATCACATCATTATTAAGTAGTTTCGTCGACTTGCTTCCCCGTTCGGTCTCATCGCGGCCTCTTGAAATCACCAGATTCTTCAGAGGATTCTGTAAACAAAAGAGAATAGATATGAGCAGGATAGCACAGTCTGTTTTAAAATCGGCTTTCATAAACTAGCAAGCAAAGATATCACGAAAGATCATTAAGCAGTAAGCACTCCCAGGAACAAATTCGGGCTTCCGATTGGTCGATATTCAATGTAGTTACACCTAGTTGGTAAGATTCTACCTTATCATGTGTCTTACAGGCAACTCTAGATGCCATGTTGGTTACCGGTGGACTAGAATAGAGCAACACCCCATCTCTGCCCGTGGGTGACGTATACCTACCTCGAACCAAACTTAATGGCGGTTCGGAGGTTCGAACGTGTGCGAGTAGTGCTGGTGATAAGAGAGCCAGTCAAACGCGATTGGCCTGAATCCGAAATCGTACGAACTTCCGAGCCGCCATTATGTTTATTTCGAGGTTTATAGGAACATGGCTCCATTCAAAATTAAACATACATCAGACCAAGTGCCCGCTTGGTCTTACGTGGGGCCTAAAATCAAGTGGGCACTTTGTCTAAAGATTATCTTTCTCTAAGCTTTTTCCTAATTCAGTTGAGGTTAGCTTTTCAGTCTAACGCTAATCATAGTATGCGAAATCCTACCCTCTACCAACAGAGCCTACTCTTTCGGTTACTACATACTTCATACCCCTCTTACGGACACTTCCCGTATGGTACTGACCTGTGGACCGATGGCACCAACGCCCCCGCCAGCCCGGCTCGCACACGCAGGCGCCGGCCACGCAGCGGCCGTGGCGGCACGAGCAGTCGTATGGCACTGACCTGTGGACCGGTGGCACCAGCGCCCCCGCCAGCCCGGCTCGCACACGCAGGCGCCGGCCACGCAGCGGCCGTGGCGGCACGAGCAGTCGTATGGCACTGACCTGTGGACCGGTGGCACCAGCGCCCCCGCCAGCCCGGCTCGCACACGCAGGCGCCGGCCACGCAGCGGCCGTGGCGGCACGAGCAGTCGTATGGCACTGACCTGTGGACCGGTGGCACCAGCGCCCCCGCCAGCCCGGCTCGCACACGCAGGCGCCGGCCACGCAGCGGCCGTGGCGGCACGAGCAGTCGTATGGCACTGACCTGTGGACCGGTGGCACCAGCGCCCCCGCCAGCCCGGCTCGCACACGCAGGCGCCGGCCACGCAGCGGCCGTGGCGGCACGAGCAGTCGTATGGCACTGACCTGTGGACCGGTGGCACCAGCGCCCCCGCCAGCCCGGCTCGCACACGCAGGCGCCGGCCACGCAGCGGCCGTGGCGGCACGAGCAGTCGTATGGCACTGACCTGTGGACCGGTGGCACCAGCGCCCCCGCCAGCCCGGCTCGCACACGCAGGCGCCGGCCACGCAGCGGCCGTGGCGGCACGAGCAGTCGTATGGCACTGACCTGTGGACCGGTGGCACCAGCGCCCCCGCCAGCCCGGCTCGCACACGCAGGCGCCGGCCACGCAGCGGCCGTGGCGGCACGAGCAGTCGTATGGCACTGACCTGTGGACCGGTGGCACCAGCGCCCCCGCCAGCCCGGCTCGCACACGCAGGCGCCGGCCACGCAGCGGCCGTGGCGGCACGAGCAGTCGTATGGCACTGACCTGTGGACCGGTGGCACCAGCGCCCCCGCCAGCCCGGCTCGCACACGCAGGCGCCGGCCACGCAGCGGCCGTGGCGGCACGAGCAGTCGTATGGCACTGACCTGTGGACCGGTGGCACCAGCGCCCCCGCCAGCCCGGCTCGCACACGCAGGCGCCGGCCACGCAGCGGCCGTGGCGGCACGAGCAGTCGTATGGCACTGACCTGTGGACCGGTGGCACCAGCGCCCCCGCCAGCCCGGCTCGCACACGCAGGCGCCGGCCACGCAGCGGCCGTGGCGGCACGAGCAGTCGTATGGCACTGACCTGTGGACCGGTGGCACCAGCGCCCCCGCCAGCCCGGCTCGCACACGCAGGCGCCGGCCACGCAGCGGCCGTGGCGGCACGAGCAGTCGTATGGCACTGACCTGTGGACCGGTGGCACCAGCGCCCCCGCCAGCCCGGCTCGCACACGCAGGCGCCGGCCACGCAGCGGCCGTGGCGGCACGAGCAGTCGTATGGCACTGACCTGTGGACCGGTGGCACCAGCGCCCCCGCCAGCCCGGCTCGCACACGCAGGCGCCGGCCACGCAGCGGCCGTGGCGGCACGAGCAGTCGTATGGCACTGACCTGTGGACCGGTGGCACCAGCGCCCCCGCCAGCCCGGCTCGCACACGCAGGCGCCGGCCACGCAGCGGCCGTGGCGGCACGAGCAGTCGTATGGCACTGACCTGTGGACCGGTGGCACCAGCGCCCCCGCCAGCCCGGCTCGCACACGCAGGCGCCGGCCACGCAGCGGCCGTGGCGGCACGAGCAGTCGTATGGCACTGACCTGTGGACCGGTGGCACCAGCGCCCCCGCCAGCCCGGCTCGCACACGCAGGCGCCGGCCACGCAGCGGCCGTGGCGGCACGAGCAGTCGTATGGCACTGACCTGTGGACCGGTGGCACCAGCGCCCCCGCCAGCCCGGCTCGCACACGCAGGCGCCGCCCACGCAGCGGCCGTGGCGGCACGAGCAGTCGTATGGCACTGACCTGTGGACCGGTGGCACCAGCGCCCCCGCCAGCCCGGCTCGCACACGCAGGCGCCGGCCACGCAGCGGCCGTGGCGGCACGAGCAGTCGTATGGCACTGACCTGTGGACCGGTGGCACCAGCGCCCCCGCCAGCCCGGCTCGCACACGCAGGCGCCGCCCACGCAGCGGCCGTGGCGGCACGAGCAGTCGTATGGCACTGACCTGTGGACCGGTGGCACCAGCGCCCCCGCCAGCCCGGCTCGCACACGCAGGCGCCGGCCACGCAGCGGCCGTGGCGGCACGAGCAGTCGTATGGCACTGACCTGTGGACCGGTGGCACCAGCGCCCCCGCCAGCCCGGCTCGCACACGCAGGCGCCGGCCACGCAGCGGCCGTGGCGGCACGAGCAGTCGTATGGCACTGACCTGTGGACCGGTGGCACCAGCGCCCCCGCCAGCCCGGCTCGCACACGCAGGCGCCGGCCACGCAGCGGCCGTGGCGGCACGAGCAGTCGTATGGCACTGACCTGTGGACCGGTGGCACCAGCGCCCCCGCCAGCCCGGCTCGCACACGCAGGCGCCGGCCACGCAGCGGCCGTGGCGGCACGAGCAGTCGTATGGCACTGACCTGTGGACCGGTGGCACCAGCGCCCCCGCCAGCCCGGCTCGCACTCGCAGGCGCCGGCCACGCAGCGGCCGTGGCGGCACGAGCAGTCGTATGGCACTGACCTGTGGACCGGTGGCACCAGCGCCCCCGCCAGCCCGGCTCGCACACGCAGGCGCCGGCCACGCAGCGGCCGTGGCGGCACGAGCAGTCGTATGGCACTGACCTGTGGACCGGTGGCACCAGCGCCCCCGCCAGCCCGGCTCGCACACGCAGGCGCCGGCCACGCAGCGGCCGTGGCGGCACGAGCAGTCGTATGGCACTGACCTGTGGACCGGTGGCACCAGCGCCCCCGCCAGCCCGGCTCGCACACGCAGGCGCCGGCCACGCAGCGGCCGTGGCGGCACGAGCAGTCGTATGGCACTGACCTGTGGACCGGTGGCACCAGCGCCCCCGCCAGCCCGGCTCGCACACGCAGGCGCCGGCCACGCAGCGGCCGTGGCGGCACGAGCAGTCGTATGGCACTGACCTGTGGACCGGTGGCACCAGCGCCCCCGCCAGCCCGGCTCGCACACGCAGGCGCCGGCCACGCAGCGGCCGTGGCGGCACGAGCAGTCGTATGGCACTGACCTGTGGACCGGTGGCACCAGCGCCCCCGCCAGCCCGGCTCGCACACGCAGGCGCCGGCCACGCAGCGGCCGTGGCGGCACGAGCAGTCGTATGGCACTGACCTGTGGACCGGTGGCACCAGCGCCCCCGCCAGCCCGGCTCGCACTCGCAGGCGCCGGCCACGCAGCGGCCGTGGCGGCACGAGCAGTCGTATGGCACTGACCTGTGGACCGGTGGCACCAGCGCCCCCGCCAGCCCGGCTCGCACTCGCAGGCGCCGGCCACGCAGCGGCCGTGGCGGCACGCGTGCGCCGGCGCGCAGTTGTCGCCGCGGCACGAGCAGTCGCCCACGCGCCGCCCCACCTCGCAGTGGTTGCCGCCCAGCCCGACGGGGCACCGGCACTTGTTCACTCCCTTGCACCGCCCGCCGTTCAGACACGGGATCACGCATTTTGCTGGAAATTATTGACTGATTAGAAATGTTCCTTCCAAGAGTTCCCACTTTCCAGAATACTCAACATTGAGGCTCACATACTCGTAGCTCGTATAGTTAGAATGTTCAGAAACTAGAAACTTAGTAACGCGTGGCCTAGGTATATAGAAAGGCAAGACGTGTAAGGCATAATCAAAGCAAAATCGAACATATCTACAAGGTTTTGAGCATATGTATTTTAAATTATGGGCTATATATTTAGTTTATATATTTTGTATTGTATCCGAATGTACCTAGATGCGATGTATAATATTATTATTTACTCTACACACTACGTCTCCTTAGGGCCGGCGCCCAGTGCCGGCATCGGCAAGCATGAGGATTTGTATTTGTCATGTAACAATAGATCTTATTCTTATAGAAATAAGATTGAACTTTAATTGTTAACCATACCGCCGCAGAATGCCGATCGATGCCGACGATAGTCGACGATCGTCATTGAAATTTTAATTTTATGTTGATAGTGATAAGATCTATTATGCTTGGCAAAAAATATCCTGAAGCTCGCCGATGTCGATAATGGGCGCCGGCCCTTATAAATCCAAGAATCTAAGAGCATACTCACAGAATTCACATCGCAGCCCGTAATATCCTTTAGGACATTCGCACGTGTCCTTCTGTATACATTTCCCTCCGTTCAGGCACTTCTGTAAGCAGATACCTGCAACAAACGCGCTCAATTGAGATACCTTCGTTACAGAAACACAAGATGTTACGCAGACCTTTCTTGCAGCAAGCTCGAGGAGCTCACGCCACAGTTTCAGCAAGTGGCAGACCTTATTGGAAGAAGAATCCGCATGTAAGTTTATTGAGATACAGCGATAGATTTAGGAACATTAATACGTTGGAGCCCCAAATTACATAATTTTTATTGCATAAGATACGCTAGTTCTCCCACAGGAAGATCGGCATTGTCGGAATGCCTGCCATAGGTGTTCGTAGCGCATCCGATACACACGCGACGGCTTAAAATGTTCTCCAAGGCACAAGATTTACCTGGCTTGTTTTGATTAACTTTGCAGTGAGTTACAGAGTCGGTTACCTACGGCAAGTTAGCTGCTTCCATAAGGGCCGTATAGGCCAAATCTTAACGTGTTATCATGAAACAAGCATCCGAAACTACTTTTAAACTCTCGCGTTCCATGATATACACTAATTATAACGGGAACTAAATCCGCGATCGCAGAACACCTGCTAGAAGCAGGTACTAATCACTGGATTGAATTCCACCATACGCAAGTCCTCCCCACCGAACGTCACTTCTACTCAAGAGCTGTACGTGAAGTGATAGAAATCAAGAAGCATAAAAATTTCAATCGGGAAGATGGATTTAAGTTATCTGCAACATGGACTCCAGTGATAAAAAACGTGCAGCCTCGCTTTTCTGCGCAGTCGGATAGACAACGGACAGTTAGCGTACAGAATAGGGACACTGTGAGTGTGGTATGTGACGGTACATGGCGAAAACAAAATATCGAGAATGTGCGGGTAGATGAAGAACTACTACTACTGCCTCACGGACTCGAAGAAGGCGGGCGTGCACTACGGAGCCAGTCAGCCTGTGACCACGGCCGGTGTAACCTGGTCGAAACGTCAGGCAAATCAAAGGTATGTACCTATACCATGATCACGTTAATTCCCGTTATAATTAGTGTATAAGCATCCGAAACTTCGTGGTCGCACGAAGCTCGATCCGAAACTTCGTGGTCGCACAAAACTCGGTCGATTACGAACCATGAAGTTACTTAGGACTTCTTCCATGGTAACATTTATCGCAAATATCGGATGTAAGTTTCATTTAAGGCTTAAAATTCCTTCAATCAATCTGAAGATGCGTACAATAATAGGTAATACTCTATTTCAGCTCGATTCTATACTTCGCGTGGATCACGCAGGCGAGCTAGGTGCGGACCGCATCTACGCAGGTCAGATGGCGGTCCTAGGCAACACGGTCGAAGGCCCTCTCATCAAGCACATGTGGGACCAAGAGAAGAAGCACCGCGCCAAGTTTGAGGAGCTCATCAACGAGTACAGGGTGCGGCCGACTGCGCTCACGCCGATATGGAACGTTGCGGGATTCGTATTGGGCGCTGGTAAGGACGTTTGTAATTTTGGCTGTTTGACTATTTTAGATTTTCGGTACCATGTGATAGGAGCATAGGAGGGGAGTCAACTTTAAAAGAAGGGTACTTGGAGAGTCGTCTTACGATAGTGATTCAGTGTTCGAATCCTGGCCACTACACTACCGAAGGACGTGAACCCACTGCTGACACAAGCAAATTAACTTAGCTGTAACTTAGCGGAAATACTAGTAATTGTTGGTGACTAGTACTATTTTCTGGAGTTCGTTCTACTTCTCCTTTCCATCATTCGGAATATTTTGGCTTTTACTAGACCGATTGCCGCCTGAGCCTCCAACCCTAGGAGGAAACCGAGCTGTTGTACCAGCTCTCAGGTAAGGTTGACTTGAGACCTTCCCGAGTACCTACAGCCTAGTCTAGACAATATTTTAAATCGTATAACCAAGAAGGATGCAAAGATTTCCTTCGAAAGTAAACTATAAATAAACTACTCTCATTACAGGTACAGCACTACTAGGCAAGGAAGCCGCCATGGCCTGCACAGTGGCCGTCGAAACCGTCATAGTGGACCACTATAACGACCAACTCCGGACGCTCATGGACGACCCCAACGTAGACCAGGAGATATTGCAGACCATCACGAAGTTCCGCAATGAGGAGCAGGAACATCACGACACGGGAATCGAACATGGAGCTGAGCAGGCGCCTTTCTATAAAGCCTTGACTGAAGTGATTAAGACCGGGTGTAAAGTCGCCATTGCTATATCGAAAAAAGTTTAGTTGACATGTGACAAGGACAACACTATTAAAAAAGTTAAGTGAGTTTTTTTTTTTGCTTTGGTAGTAGCAAAGGAAATAAAAATGAATGCTCAATGGAATTCGGTTACAAAGGCTTTATGTGTTATGAGATTTAAATATATTTCTAGTTATGTGATGGCTAGTATAAAAGAGATTGCAATACACAGTTCCATTATTTTACATACTTATTTAGTGTGTAAATATATACAGCATTGTGTTCCCGGCGGTGAGTAGCCAGAGCACACTGGAGAGTTTTTGTACTGTCAGTGGGAAGATCAAAGACTCGTCTTGCTTTGTCTTCAGCACTGACGCGGACGGCACAAAAACTCTCTGTTCTTACAGGGACGCACGAATGTGACTCCCCTGGTCTTGCATTCGTCCATAGGTAACCACTTTACATCAGGTGGGCCGTGTGCTTGTCTGCCACCGAAGTAGCATAAAAATATCCCTGTCTACCTTCTATGTAGTCATTTCAATGTTGACCAGGCAATCAGGTCCTTTAAGCGGGGCGTGAAAAGGTATCTGATGAGGCCGTCAAGCTGAGTGCCACCATTGTTAACATGGTACATGTTCATAATAGTGACTCTTTTCGAGACTTTGCCTTTAGTTTACAATCAGGCGAGGTGAAGTCAAATTGACGTGTCGTTTTATAAAAAAAAATGTGCTCTGAGATTGCTTTTCCTAAAAAAACTATAACTGTATGTAAACCTCGAACCAAACTTAATGGCGGCTCTGAAGTTCGTACGAGAGCGGTTTCAGGCCAATGGCGTTTGAAAAGAGAACGAGTCTAACGCCGATTGGCCTCAATCCGCATTCGTACGAACTTCACAGCCGCCATTAAGTTTATATAGGTATACGAAACTAAAAAATTAAGTTTATATAGCTTGTGATGAGTTGCTTTGCTAGTTAGTTCATCGAATTGATTACCAAGTCACAATACCGATTTTATAATAAATGAGTATTCAATAACATGCTATAATCAATATAAATCGATTAAGCTTAAGCAGTTATACACAAAGCGACAAACGAGAACAGAAATATCCTGCACCCGATTACATCACAATGCACGCGTCAATAGATCATGGTAACTACTTACCATCAAATGGGCCTTGTGCGTGTCTGCCACCTAAGTGGTATAAAAAAATGTTTGTTTTTAAATGAGAACTTGGTCGTTTTGCAGTGTACAATATCTTCATTTCATTCACAATAGTTTGATAAAACCGAGTTATCTAAGATGACAATTTACTGAATTGTATATTTTTATTAAAGCAAGTATTTATAGAAATATTTTGTTTTATTGTGAATACATTACTACTCGCATCTTTCGTAACACTCTATTTTAACACGCTTTTTTTAGCTTCACTTATAACTATGTAAGTATGTAAGAAAATCTTGGAATCTTAATTTGTCTAAAAAATCTTCGATTAGGATGAAATTTTGCACACGCTACGAGTTCTGATGACAATGCTCCCAAATCTGTTGTTACATCTCTAAACTTAAATTTCTCTAAAAAATTCTAATTGCATCTGTTTCTTTCATGATGAGATAAAAAAGGACAGATGATTTTATTTAAGTTAAGACCTGTCAAATTAAGACAGCGCCTTGTTGGTGCGTAGTAAGTTAAGTCACATGTTCGTAGATGTCGACTAAAATTAAAGGGTACCGTCAAGGCGCCGACTTAATTTGACAGGTGTTCACTAAAATAAGTCATCTGTCCTTTTCTATCTGATAATGAAAGAAACAGATGCAATTAGAAAATTTTAGAGAATTTATAGTTTAGAGATGTAACAACAGAATTAGCAGCAATACATGACTAGCTAAGAAAAGTCATTCCAAAACAAATCCAATATCCCCAAGATGGCGGACTGGCTGTTTGAAATCCACCTCCATGACATGTGCATGAAATGCAAGGGTTTGCTGTCAGGATACGAAAAAAATAGTCACATGACTTAAATCCAATATGGCGGACGTCCAAGATTTTTGTAATTTTTTGTGCGTGCTAAAAGCGTGTTTTTTAGTTTTTTAAACTATTTAAAATTATTTTCTACCTTCGGCTGCTGCCATGATTTTTTTTTTGTTGGTAAGTATAAAATCTCACCTCCTTCACAGTTCCTTCCCTGGTAGCCTGCAGGACAGGAGCAGACCCCGGGCGCGGTGCAGTTGCCCCCGTTCATGCACTGCGGGTAGCACAGCGCCGTGCGGCAGTCCTGGCCCATGTACCCCTCGCGGCACCTGCATATCTTGTCACTATTGCACCATCCCTGGTTCGCACACTTTTTGTCACACTCCGGGTCGGGACCTAATAGTGTTTGGTAGAATGTTTACATAATTTTTCAATGCGTTATACCGGGTGTAAGGGGAACGCTCCCGAAACCGAAAACCCTCCGAAACTCCAGGTTCATAACATATTGGCATAATCGATTTGGACAAAAAAAAATTTTTTTTTTACACTATTTATTCTCCATCGTTTAAGTAAAGCTAAATGAAACGGTAATTTTATGAAAAAAACACCATTACAAAAAAGCATACGCTTGGCACCAGTTGTTTTTTTAAAGTGATGTTCTAAACCCCTAGATGTACCTGGAGTACTACTGGGGTTTTCGGCTTCGGTCGGGGGCGTTCCCCTTACACCCGATATTTATATGAAAGTAAGTTAATTACTTATTGTTAGTTTTAGTACCTACTTGCTAATTCGTATTATATTTATGTCGGTTATTAAGTTTAGGAGGTACCTACAGTCAGTGTCAGAAATATAGTGACTACAAAGTCTCAAAATGATCTTAAAACTAAAGTATTAGGAGCAAATCAAACTGTTTTATTGATTTAGGCAGAGGCCCCACTTATGCGTTATGCTGCGTCGGTTGCGTTGAGCAGGATCATTCTTAAAGGACTTTTTCTTATTGCTACTTTGATTACAAATTTCTCATAATGACCCTAATCAACGCAACGCCACGCAGCGTAACGCAAAAGTGGGGCCTCACCCTTAAATCATATTTTGTATTTGTCCAAACTAAAGCTGTGTACCAAATATCAGAACAATCCGTCAACAGGTAGGGAGGAAAACAGACGAATGGAGAATGGAGATTCATCTGATGCTGATTGTACCTACTATAGGGTGTCTCAGTAAGAGTGCACTTTTTAAAATTGGAATAAATTTTTGTCATGCAAGTGGTAACTCTGAAATTTCACAGTTGTCACCTCAGTTTATTCCGATTATTAAAAATGGAAAGAACAAACTTTTCGAAAGAACAACCCGTTAAAATTGTAAAAACTCATTACAAAACAATCGATTTACTGCAGCAACGATTTCCAGAACACATTATCTCACGAAATTCTGATGTAAACTGGCCACCAAGATCGTCGATTTAACACCGTGCAAATTTTTTCTTTGGGGTTTTGTGAAATCTCGAGTTTGTGCGAATAAACCCCAAACAATTCCTGAGCTCAAATCGAAAATCCAACACGTCACCGGTGAGATACAGCCACATCTCTGTGCAAAAGTCATGGAAAATTTCATGAAAATTCCGGATATTTTATTTCATACTTAATCGGAACATGTCTTCTTTAAAATACAATAAAAATATCACAACTCTGTCATAAAATACTTGTATTTATTAAAAAATTAAAAAGTGCACTCTTATTGAGACACCCTATACTACATGCGGTTAGTATTATTATTCCTAACGGTACGGATGACGACGACGGCTGCCGCATGCGGTTTGTTTTTCATATAATAAAATACATGTGGATAGCCATGTGCGACTGCCAGCTTCTGAATTGGGAGGTCAGACGGCAGTTGCTCTTATAAAACCATATCAAACCAATAAAAGAATTATCAGGGTACCTACATTTTAAGAACCACTCATGAAATATTAACTTCTAGCAGTAATTTCAGATATGTTTTAGTGTGGTTTTAGTCGTTCTTGCCCCACAACACCACCAAATGATACTCCCAGTGGTCCCAGATGTCAGGAGGAATCATCTTAATCCCCATGACACCCCCCAATGGCGTCAGGACGAATCACCTTAGTCCCCATGACACCATCGAGTATTAGTGAGTATCATTTGGTTGTGTCATTGGAAAAGAAGGGTTTTAGTATATACTAATGGGGCGCGGCTAACATGAAATACCCGAAACTTCGGACTCGCATGAAAGACGTTAGTTTTAACCATGAAGGTTCCAAGAAATCACATTGATTTTCTTAATGTTACGTACCGTCTTCCGATTGAATTTCGGGACATTGTGTTCTATTAAAAGATTGTCCAAACATACTTAGTCCGCAAATACAGATATTTCATGATAGGCCCACTGTTGTTATAGCTTTAATCAATAAGTAGGTATTAATAAATAAGCAAGCAAGGTACTATACAAACCTAAAAACGCAAATGCTGTGAGCAGAGGCACCGTGATTCAGCCAACCAGCGTTCTCGACGTGAGCCCGGAAAATAATGCATTCGGTTAATATAAGGCCTGGCGCACATCGCAGGCTTTCGTACGAACATCAATGTAGGACAGATTACATTCATTAGTAATGACAAAGGGAAACAATGCAGAGATTGACATGACTGATATATAGATAGTTTCAAATTCGAAATATATCGGGGAAAAAGAAGCGTTCAAGTGGGACTTGAACCCACGACTTTCCTTTACAGGGGAATGCTCTTCCACCTGAGGTATTGAGCCACACCTGAATCACTTCAAATTTCCCTTCTCTTTATATCCGTCTTTAAGGGCGGCGTTTCAAAGTTTTGTTCGGTTATTATAACAATCGGTGTAGTGATTAAAGTTTTATTCAGGTATCAGCATCGCGCTATAGAAGTTGGCGTACCGGGTTGAACTGCGGCCCCTTCCCCAGTGCCTGTAGGTTTAATTTCCTTTCCCCAAAAAAATAAAAATAATTCTGCGACTGAAATGTCCATAATATTTTAGGAATCTACTGTTTTGACCCAGGCTTGAAGGTAGTGGTATTCATCTAAGTGCCTTTAAGCCAAAGGGCCAATATTACCATTTATTGCCTACAGCTAATTTAAACGACCGTTCTAGATTTTTTTCAAAATTAATCAAAAAAATCAACGTTGAAAAGATCCAATTTAAGAATGTGATGTGAAGGACAAGTTTTACATTTACACCTTTGTTGTTGTTCTATCAGAAGAACTAAAGGTACAATTAAAAACCATAAATAAATCTTAGTCCTGCCTACGTCACAAGAGTTACATGGTAATATGAGTCAATTAAAAAAACCGTCTCATAATGAATAACAAAATGCGATACTTTTATCGATTTTCTAATAATAAATCATATAATTCGTCGTAAAATATTAAACAAAACGGTAATAAAATGTCAATCGCTGCATTGTTCGTGGTGAACGCGTGAACACAAACACTGTGACTTACTTACATTACGGCGTGAAACAGTAATGGGCAGCGGTAGTGATGAAGCACTCGCTCATACATACACCAACTACCCATAAATGTATTATTAGTAGCGTAAGCATAACAATATGAGCTCGAAATAGATGAAATGCAATGTTTAGTGCTTCTGTTCTCGTACTCAAGTTCGCTATGCTTTTCTCATTTTTTGTTGAAGCATGAGAATGGAATTAATAAGCTTTGTAGGACATTAGGACTTTGGCAGTGTTTGTTTATAGCCTTACACTGTTACTTTAAATTCAATAGGTATAATGAAAGCGTTACATCTGTGTTTTTGAAGTTGTTATAGACTCAATGAGAGTGACATAACGTTCAACGGTAAGAAGTAGTTATTGTTTTGCTAGGTAGTGTAATGTCAGTTAAGTTAATACGATACAACTACAAAAACACAGATGTGTAAGTGTTAAAAATGCGTTGGCGATACAATACCTGTCCTTTCTAAATACACACCTCTCTGTGCGCATTCCTTCTTTAAGTGTAATCTTAACGGGGTGCCTTTTAGTGGCAACCCTTTGCCATTTTTGAGCACTAGCCCTATTTCGAAAGTGGCTACACCGCTGTTGTTGCCCACGCATGGCAAATCTATACTGAATTCTGTGAACAAACTCGTTATTTATATGAATGAATTTTTTATAGCATTTATTATGCTAACTTTTAAGTTCGAAAAACATTGGAAAAAATGAAATGCTCAAGTGAGACTCGAACTCACGACCTTTCCCTTACAGGGGGACTGCTCTGCCAACTGAGCTATTGAGCACCACTTGAATCATTCCATATTTTCCTTCTCTTTATATCCGTCTATAAGGGCGCATTTTATTTTTCCAATGTATTTCGTTTTTTATATTTATTCAGTCAATATTGGTTCTTTAGATTGTTTACGTTTGCTCTTGTTCGGCAGGGTCAGAGACACAGTTCTTTGTCAAATTTTATTTGTAAATAAATTTAAGCAAGCACTTATATTCAAACAGCGCAGATTGTTTAAGGGAAGATTCATATCTGACGGAACTTGCGTCGCGTATTATCGGTCGCGTAACGCCAGAACAGACAAATGTATAGAAAAACACTTGACCGTTCACACTCGACGCACTAACGTAACATCGGTTGAGTGTGAACGGTCAAGTGTTTTTCTATACATTTGTCTGTTCTGGCGTTACGCGACCGATAATACGCGACGCAAGTTCCGTCAGATATGAACCTTCCCTAACACATTCAACAAAGTTAAATAATCCCATTAAAAAAATAAAAAGTAGATGATTCATTTATAGCATTTTATTTTTAACGTACCTAATGGTGATTATTGAACTATAGTTCACTAATCCCCATTATTCAAAAAATTTGCGTCAACGGGGAATAGTGAACAAAAAGTTTAATAATCCCCATCAACGGGGATTGTCAACGGGGAAAAGTGGAATAAGCCTTTTTCTCACCACAATATTGTTAACGTAGTTATATTCTAACTACGTTAACGATATTGTTGTCTTAATATTATACATATACCAGTTTATATGGGAAACTAGTGCTTAAACTTGGAAGGATCTCCCCTATTTGATATTATTGAAAATGTATGAATGTTATCTGCCCAAAGTAAGTAATCCATCGATTAGACTAGCTTATCGCATTTCATATAGGCCTCTCCTAATGTGCCAAGACGGGTTGGTACAGGATTTTACTTCGAGTTTTCCTTCTCTCGTAGTGATATCATCTGTATATTTTCCCGTTAGTCGCCTCTATCCTTCGGATGAGATGGGGTGATGACACCACCATTTTTTTCTGTCTTTGTCATCACACTCATGATCTGTGTTCTATATGTAGGTACATATACAGGGTGTATTTTTGAAACGGGGCAGTAAGGGCAAGTACCTTAACCGTTGCAGTTACAGCAAAACGTTCTTAAAAGACCTTCCCTAACTTTTTGGGACATTTTTAACTGCATTCACAGATTTTGTAAAAAACTTACAGTTGGCAAAAAAAATGCAAAAAGTCCAAAATTTTTTTTTATGCCAATCGATTCTATTTCATGTGGGGATCAAAAAACTCTATGGGACCATTTTAGCTTTCAGTACTAGAAAAGACAGAAATCGCCAAAAACGTTTCCCATACATTTCGTACGGAAATATGATAAATCAACTCGAAACTCATAGGTCAGGTAAAATTTTGAACTTTTTTAAATAAAAAAATCATTTAAACATTTAAGAAATTGGTTTATGAAATAAATTGCTCAAAATGATTTCCATTTTCACGAATACATAAGTCTATCCTTTTTTGCACTGAACGAATGGCGGCTAATAATGTTCTGGGATGAATATTACGTAAAATGGTCATTAATGCATCCTTGAGCTCTTGAACACTGGCGTACGTCGTCTTATACACCTCGTTTTTCACGAAGCCCCATAAAAAAAAATCAAGTAGTGTTAGATCGGGGCTACGAGGTGGCCACTGTGTTGGACCATGTGTACCTATCCACTGTGTACCGAATAGGCGGCTCAAATTGGAACGTGAAAGGTGATTGTTATGTGGCGGAGCACCATCATTTGAGGGTAAAAATTATTTTTAATTACTTTACAGTCAATTCTACCCACTTCCTGGCCATAACAAAAAGTTAGACCATCGTAGAAATTTGTTTCTGTTGCCGAAATGTATGGGAAACGTTTTTGGCGATTTCTGTCTTTTCTAGTACTGAAAGCTAAAATGGTCCCATAGAGTTTTTTGATCCCCACATGAAATAGAATCGATTGGCATAAAAAAAAATTTTTGGACTTTTTGCATTTTTTTTGCCAACTGTAAGTTTTTTACAAAATCTGTGAATGCAGTTCAAAATATGTCAAAAAGTTAGGGAAGGTCTTTTAAGAACGTTTTGCTGTAACTGCAACGGTTAAGGTACTTGCCCTTACTGCCCCGTTTCAAAAATACACCCTGTATATATTTATGGTTTTTTAAAATATTTTCACTAGTAGTAGATACATACCTTTTGATGTTTTAGGCACCCGACCTCTAGTTTTGATAGTTAATACTGGCGGCATCAATATGTTCAAATCTGATGAAGTCAGCATGTCAAAATCGTAATAATATCTCTTTTTTGACTTCCAAGTGAAGGTGACGTTGCCGACTTCCGAAGGAATCACAGGCAATTTGTTGGAGAAGTTTGGGTCCAAAACGTATGAAGACACACGTCCATCATTAATTGCAAACACTCGCATTGATATACCTGGAAAAGAATATTTTGAACTGTGAAAGTAGCAATCAAAAAATCTAACTACCGTATTTTTCTTCATTTTGTTCATAATAAATAACCTTACTACTTTTCTGTCTGAGCTATCCATACTAATATTATAAATGCGAAAGTAACTCTGTCTGTCTGTCTATCTGTCTGTCTGTCTGTATGTTACGCTTTCACGCCTAAACCACTGAACCGATTTTGATGAAATTTGGCATAAGGGTAGATTAGACCTTGAGAAAGGACATAGGCTATGTTTGGTCGCGATAACTGACATCCACGCGGGCGGAGCCGCGGGCAAAAGCTAGTTTCTAATAAAAATAGTAGGTACACTCATCACAGCGTTAATCCCGGTTACATTGACTACTGGGACTTCGGAACTTATGATCCGTTCATCTACTATTTCCCTTGACTTATTTTGGTTAAATAGTAGCGTCGCTGTCTGATTCCCAAGAATCGAGAGCAATACTTGCGGCAGGGCCTTTCCAGTTAATGTATACCGGTTAGTAGATTAGGTGGGCTTGGGCCTCAATGATCCCAATACACATAATAGAATATAATACTCTTTATTGCATACCAAACATAGAATATAAACAGAGGATACATAAATGAAAGAAAGTTGTACAATGGGCGGCCTTATCGCGATCTGCGATTTCTTCCAGACAACCAGTTTGGATGGACTGAACTGCAAGAACAGGGCCTCGATTCTACTAAAGCAAAACTATTGTCAAGCCACTGAGATTGGAAAAAGCGGCAATACATTATAGACTTTAAAGCGATGCATTTAAAGTTCAATATTAAATAACTGTTAGCAGAGTGATTAAAAGAGTGTAACGAAACTTTTGTCATTTAATTTTGGACCTTAGTGTATAGAAATAAAGTCTAAACTTTAATGCCGCTTTTTGCAATCTCTGTGGTTTGACAATAGTTTAGCTTTAGTAGAATCGAGGGCCAGGTAGTTTGTGATGTACACTAAAATTATTACTAATTTATAAACAGGCATTTAAATAATAGAACGAAGGAAGGAAATAAATAATAGGAATTTGAACTCACCACTAAACATTCTCACTTGCCGCTCATCGATCCACAGCGACAGATCGTTGTGGTGACGCGACTCTGGGTCTTTGAAGTCGCGGCGACCGGCGCCCAGCGCCAAAGAGAGCGCCAGGGCTAGCCCAGCGCACAGACGAGCACCCATCGAAGCCGATCGCCACATTCTGAAAAACGGGGATAGGTGTATCATGATATCGATCCGCCTCGAAGGATCATGTTTATTGTTTGTCATAGCAGACTCCATAAAATAAGTAATTCTTTCCAGGGCAACTGTATACGCTTTTTTAACAAGCTTCCTAATGAAATCAGAGCTGCTTTGCAGCAGCCATTTTCGCGGACATGGCACACACCGCGAAAATGGCTGCTGCAAAGCAGCCGAAACGTCGGGTTTAAAAGTAGGTAATAATAACAAATATATCGCGATAGAATCCGTAAAAAGTGGTTTTATTTCAATAAATAGCTATTCTAAGAATAATGAAATGGCGTTTCATACTGTAATTTTTTAATAGAGTTAAAAAATTACAGTATGAAACGCCATTTCATTATTTGACAAGTTCTGTCACACCCTGTAATACGACAAAGGCGAGTTGACATGACTTACGCTTAACACCGTGCCTTTCTAAAACAACGCATAATTGCCGGGTACTTTTAACATTCATTCCTCATTCACTTAAGATTAGCTATACGGTAGATTGCAGGAAAAACGTCTATTGATTTACTCGAGGATAGTAATTCGTGTATAAATTTAGGTTTGGTCGAATCCACCCTTAGAATGTTACCTATATTTATTTTTCCTGACCAATATTGTTGGCATGTAAAACTGTCACTTTTCGCATTTAAATTTACTACCTGCTAACTGCTAACATTAAGTGGGTAATCTCCAGAGCCTTAGCCCTAAATACTTAGTCTAAGGCCCGTATTCTGGAAGGACATTCAGCCTAAATCGCGATTTATCTGAGGACAGATTGTATAGGCAATATGTCAAATTAAAAATCTGTGTATACCTACAATCTGTTCTCAGATAAATCGTGATTCAGGCTGAGTGTCATTCAAGAACACGGGCCTAAAACAAGATGGACCATCCGTCCAAAGCCTATAGTGCTATTTCAGACTATAACATATTTATTTCTGTACCCGCCCGTTCCATAAGTAGGTATAACTATACATAACATCAATTTTCCGTTACTTTCTCGCATGAGTTAGTAATAAACTTGGCATTTTTAAAAGTACCTACTTAAATAGTTAGTTAGATTTTATGTTTCACAGTTCGATCAAAAGTAAATTAAAAACAAGTCGTAAAATACTTAAAATATTCATACGATACGAACCTTTCCTAAGTGTCCAATTAACACACGAAAGCTGGCGTCATCTAAAAATATGTCATAATTCCATTACATAAATCGTTCCCAACGCGCACCTATAACAAGTGTTTAAGTGGCGTATAATTTGTTTGTCGACCATACAAAATCTCCCCACGTCCCGAGTAAAAAAAAATAAAAACAAAATTATCACAGTTAACATAATTGATTGAGACCGTTTGGGACGTGCTCCTACAATGGTATTATCGTGAGAACCGCTCCACGAAAGTAGTCAAAAAAAGCTAACAACTTCATTAAATATCCCCTGTCAAAAGTAATGTCTACTAGGTTTTTTTACTCGCTCCTGGTGTCAAATTATACGTACAAAAGGTGTTAACAAAAAAGAATACTCGTCGATAGATCTAGTGTAGGGGTCAACAACAATTTTGTCTAGTTTTGTATTTATTTATTTATAGATATTTATTTATGAAAAACCTTCTAGTTAACTGATTTAATTATCTTTCATCGATTTATGTATTTGCCTACAAAAATGTAATGTTATTGTTAAGTTTCATATTTTAAAGCTACTATGCTGTATTTTGGAAGAATTGTTGTACGTATTTACCTAAATAGAACATCATTCTTATCAAAGGTCTTGTAATGTTTATTATTACAGATTACATTATTGTACCTAATATGAATCTTCTAGGCGCTACAAAACACTGTGTTGTAATAAAAAGATAATTTATTGGCAGATAACCCCAAATTAGCACAGTTGTGATACTTAGTATAAATAAATTAAAATATACATACTTAATTGGTCTTAATTGATATCATGTTAAACTTTGGATTGTGCTGTAGTAGAATAAATCATTTGTAACTTAGTTGCCTTTGGAACAAATAAACTATTCCCATTCAGAAGTTTAGTTCGTGCAGGTGTCACCCTCATTCGGTGATAAATCAGTCCTGCACGTTTAAAGCGTGCTAATCTCTGAAACTAAACGTACGATTTAAAAAAATATGTTTGCAATTGATAGCCCAGTGAGGAAGATTATTTGAAATTATGCTATTATATTTTGGAGTTTTGGAGTCGAGTAATAACAAAAAAGATGAGAAAGTCGGGAGCAGGCGCGTGATCCCGGATTCGAGGCGTTAGAGTAGAATCGAGTAAAGCGGGTGAAACCGTGAAGCACAGCACTGCTATTATTGTATAGTCGTTAACTCTGGCAACAATACCACAACGACAATACTGCGGTTTACAACTTATTTAACGTTTCTCACATCATCGTTAAATGGAATTCGCAATATACTTAACACTCAGCAAATATTTGCTAATAGCCGTGCATGTCTTTGCATACAGTATTACCAGTTCCTTTAGGGGAATTCTGGTCCTCCAATAATATTTATTTAAGAATAAACAGCAGGTTGGTTCTTATGAAAAAATCGTATCCATGATACCAAATATCTCCGAGGACGATACTAATATTATAAATGCGAAAGTAACTCTGTCTGTCTGTCTGTATGTTACGCTTTCACGCCTAAACCACTGAACCGATTTTGATGAAATTTGGTATAGGGGTAGATTAGACCTTGAGAAAGGACAAAGGCTATGTTTTGTCGCGATTACCGACATCCACGCGGGCGGAGCCGCGGGCAAAAGCTAGTAAGTAATAAATATACAAGGGGATTCTGCTAATAATTCTCAACCACTGTAATAATACCACCAATAAACACAGAAAATATCCATTTCATTTTAGATTCAAATCATCTTCTTCTTTTCGTGTCAACGATTCACTTATAAATGCCTACACTATTCGGGAATAAAATTCTGCCATCTTAATCGCGCTGTCAGTGGCTTTATTTAGGTCGTCTCTATTGCATGAAGTGGGACATAAGGGACACGAGACCAAATGCGCCATGGACTGCACGGGGGCACCGCAGTCACATGCAATCAAGCCCGGGTCTCGCATTCCCCATCTACAAAGATTTTGTCTAGACCGACCAACCTGTGTACGTAGACGATTAAGGGACTTCCATACGGGCCAAAGGAGGTTCTGTCCGGGAGGTAGTTTTTCCTGGGGTGGTAGGAAGTCCGAAGGTGGCATTCCAGGGAGTCATCAATATGTCATTGCTTGTGACTGACAGAGCTGCGGTTTTCAATCATATTGTGGTAAATTTTTGTATGACGTGTTTTAGCTCCTATACCTAACATACATAATATTATATAACCTACATACCTATCTGTCCAGAAACTGGAACAGTTTCTGAACAAATAGGTTAACTATTTTGCTAACAAATAGGTATTTACGATCAGTCATTATTTTGTGCGTAAGTCATCATAACTGTTGCGGTAGTTAAATAATGATGTGGCTTGGTTTTTCCGGCTATATTGGGAAGCGATTACCATTTGAACTCCCAGCCGAAGTTCGGTTCGTTTTGACTTAACGGGTATTGACAGCCTGGACCGAATTTGAACGTACCCTTCGAAGAGCAGAAACGCTCAGATGATATAGTACCACTAGGCGACCACCCATCAAACTGGCGACAGCGTCTATTCATCATTAAGCCTCTCGCACTATCGGCCTATGTCCACTGCCGGACACAGGCCTCTCCCAATGTTGGGAGACTTTGGCCCATTGTTTCCACCACAGATATCCGAGTTTCCGAACCAGATGGAATGGTACAGGGCTTTATTACGTGTTTTCGATCTCTCGCAGTGATATCTTCTGCATACTTGTATTCTTTCTCCGTCACCAGATATTATTATTGGTAATTTAACCCACTGAGTGAGCGCACCTGGCCATGGGAGTTTTTTGTACAGTCAGCAACAGAAAGATGTTGACGACCAGCGTACTCAAAATTATCTTAATTTAGGTTTTTGACCCCTTCCAGTTGACCGATTGTTCTGATATTTGGTACGGACAATAATACCGTATAAAACAATAAAATAGTTTGATTTGCTCTTAATACGAGAGTTTTAAGATCATTTTGAGACATCCTTGGCAAGATATTTATGAAGCTGACTGAGTAACTAAAGATTGTAAAAGATGACGTGATTGTCGACTTAGGTCGGTCACGTCCCCGCTGTCAACATGAATGGTGATTATTGTGCTGGCAATTAAACCACAAAGTTGAACAGTGTACCTACTGTTGGACAATCTTGAGCAGTGTTAGGGAATATCAAGATCAATGACCATCGCGACCTGATTGCCTCTTTATGAAAAACAGAAGTTATTTATATCATATACCTATTAAGGTTAGCGCTAAAATTAAAAAAATGGTCATACTTATAGAGGATAATAATACTGGAACAATGTTTCATATATTGTTTGTTGGTTTTGATAAAAAAATGCTGTAGTCTGTTTGTTTGTTTCTTTGGTTGAACGCCCAAATCTCAGGGACTATTGGTTTGGATTGAAAAAATATTTTGAGTTGAATAGTGCGTTTATCGAGTAAGAGTTAAGACGGTACCCCTCCGTTTCAGAATGTCAAACTAGTAAAATCGCCATGAGGTAATAACGACATGAAAGTAAAAAGACATACTAGTAAAACGTCTGAAATCTAAAATAGTCTTACTAGTAGAACGTCTGAAACGGAAAACTACCCAAGGGACCGTATAATAAATATCAACAAATCTGGCAAATTCTGATTACATTATTAGAGAATTTAACATAATCATTATTTTATTAGTCCGGCGGACTCCAGCCCACGCCGACACGGTTGTATAGCAAAATTTCGAATGCCTAAAATGACCAAATTGTCCTTAAAGCTCAGGAGGTCAGAGCAGTCCTCCTGTAACGGATTGGTCGCGGGTTTAGACCGTTGAATTTTTCCAATCTAAAATAAATATTAAAACAATATTCAGATAGGGGATACTTTGCGGTTAACATTGCTTGTAATTTGCATTTGTAATTAATTAAGTTTATTATTGAATTTATTTGACGTTGTTATTTGTGATTTGTTTATATTCAAGAAACTTTTAGAATTAATTAAACAACTTCAAAAAACAGTATCCTTCTCAAATATTTTTTGCTTATTTGTCTACTAGGTATATTCAGACTACTTTAATATTAAATTACATACAATATGAATATTCCACAAATATTATACAACATTCTACCCAACGCTATCTAGACCCATGGTAAGCTTAACTAGCTTGTGTTATAGAATCTAGAATGCGTAAGAAACAATACCACAGAATAGATAAGGAACAATACATAGAAACACCCAGATACTAAGACCCGATTATGCGATCGAACTCCACTTATTCGGGTATCTTGTACAACTTAAAAGGGTTAGGTATAGGTATTTTATTTGATACCCAATGTCACTTTTGTTAAATACAACGGATGCATATTGCGATAACATGTGCGAATGACCGTTCACGTTTAGCGAAATATTCAACGAGCGTGTTTTTTATAAATCTAAATATAATATAATTTTTGAACACGGTGCGGTTTTAGTCGGTTTGAGTCCCATATTAGTGAAGACCGAAGGGTTTTCCACACGCCAAAAAGAAAGATTATAAATAGGCACTTTGGAAACATAATACAGCTATTCTATTTCAATGCAATCAATTAGTATCTATGCTAACTTTTCCTATAGATGTAGATAGGAAAAGTCCCATCTTGGGTGTTTACATTTTCGATTGAAATCTATAGTCTACAGCTATTTTACTTATGTCTGTTTCGTTTTGTGTTTATCTACGTGCATGAGCATGACTGGTGAAGTGGTGATTCTAGTGCTTATGTAAGCAATTACCTGCCTAACATAATCGCTAGATTCTATGAAAATATCGATAGATAGCTTATCAAAACTCTTCAGAATATAGTGTAATCAATATAGCTATAATAATATAATGTAACTGTAGCCAAAGATACGGCACCTCTGACCACACTTGTTAAGCTAACCAGCGTCGATACGATACCCGTTCGGGAACAGGTAACTGTGTAAAAAGTTAAAAAAAAAAGCTGGTCCGGCTGACAGGCCGCAGGCCGCAGCCGCCCTCGGACCACGGGCCGTAAGGTGCACTATTCACAGCACGATTGTCCGATGTCCGTACATTGTACACATACGCTTATCTTTAGATCGATTTGTTTTTTTTTGTTCTAATTTTAAATGTAAATAATAAGAATGTTTTTTAATAAAGTAGCTACTAGTGAGCTGTGGTTTCACACGCTTTTTAATTTAATAGATAATATAAAAAATAGCCCGTTAATCTTCCCTAAAACCTGGGTAATCAAGAATTTATTCAAATTCTATTGGTAGTTCTAGTGATTAGTGATTACCGAGTTAGAAAAATTTAAACAACAAACACTTAGTTTTATTGTTGGTTGGAGACGAATCTCTAATGAATGATATTGTTTACCAAAAAATCCTTAACAAAATGGACTCCTTTGTCAGTAATGCGAAAAAATACTTTGACCAAGCCTAGGTAATACCTACTTCTTCTACCCACTACTTCTTCTTCGTGTCAGTGACAACAATTTAAATACTTACATACGCCCAGCCCAAAACTCGGCGACTTTCACCGCACCTTCCGTAGCTTCATTTAGGTCAATTTAGCAAATAGATTGATTGTAATCAATGAAAACATCAACTTAATATCTTATTAGTATGTCTGTGTCATGGATACTTCAGGTAATAAATTATTAAAATAAAACAAAACATCGCCAAGCTACAATGCAAAAAGTCCATCATAAATTTATAAATCGCATAACAGTTGTCAAGTGAGTGGCAGGACGCAGGACCATAAACGTGTATCCATTTCGTTTAACGATTAAAATTCTGTCAGATAGATTTTAAGCCGGTTTTATAATTTTATCCTTCGCGCCAGTGCCGAGTGCCGACAAGTAGCACGTTTATATCCTGCCTTATATCGAGCCGTGCACTGTACGCAACATATGATCCCGCAGTTAGGGCTCTATTAATAACACCCATGTTTACATTCAACAGATAGTAATGTTTACTCTTTAATACTTTCTTTAATCTCTAGCATCAAACACTGGACCAAATTCTTTCGATTTTTAAAAGAAATTCCTAACTTTTAACACATTACTAGACTAAATCAACTTTATTTAAACGTCTAGAATGAATTGGTAGCAATGAGGGTAATTAGTAAAGTCGGTCCACTTGAGCTCCGAATCGATTAAACAATTAACTTTTAAGTGGGATCAACGATCTTATATGTATTTATCGACCACTGTCATCTTAGCGGATTTTGCGCTATCAAAAGACTGTTAATTTTTTCTTACCTCTAACCTGTTCTGTATTCCTATTTATATTTAATTAAGGCACGCACTTTCATAGTTTTTAAATCCTCACTTCACAACTCGCGAACTCCGATGTCTCGATTGACAACAATAAACATTCGTTCGATTATGTCCCGCTCACGCGACGGTCGGACACAGACTGCGTACAAATTGTGCCTTTACTTAATACACAGTTTAGTTTTGCGTTTCTAAAGCTTGAATATGGACTATTTTCGACTTAAACTTTATCAAAATAAAGGTTCTGTTCCGCCCACTTCCAATGCCGGTGCATTCCGCACCAGTATAATTTATGATGGACATTTTGCATGTTTCCATTGATAGCAAATCATCCGGGAGACGTGGGACGCTTTTTAATCAATTTATATGCGATGTTGTGTCCGTCCAAATTTAGCATCAGTCTGGCGATTAGATTAATTACTGTTTTGAAGCAAGACGCATGCAGTTTCATCTAAATGTCCGATTCATGGATGTATGGGGATTTTGAAAAGCCTATTAGGCTCCTAGTAATATTTGAAGCTCCAGTCGCTCAAGAGTGCAAAGTTGTAAATAGGGACTTCAGCATAAACCTATTCCTCTACACTGACTATACTGCAAAGGTTTTTGGCTGACTCCTCCTACTGTACTTAGGTACCTAAAATTACGCGTGCTATATCAAACTTTTTCAGACGGGAGAGGCTCTAACTTTGGTTCTTTATAAAAAGACGTGTAGCAAATCTAGATAATCAGATCTAGGAATTATCTATTACAAAAATACTGCCTTCTTATCTTTTTGGTGGGGAACCTGCATACCAACTTGTCCGCTTGTCTTCGACTCGGTGCAAAGGCGGGCGCTGAAGATCGTTGACAATTCCATACTCACAGACGGTGTGGAATCACTCAGACTCAGAAGATACAGCCTCGCTGTGGATGTTCTACCGCCTGTACTATGGGATGATCAGGCCCTCGATTCTACTAAAACTAAACCACTGTGGTGCCGCAGTCACTGCAAAAAATTATGAAGTTTTAGACTTTATTTTCAGAACCCTAAAGTTCAAAATGAAATGAAGGAAACGCTCAGAGAATACGCTGAGGCCCCACTTGTGCGTTGTGCACTTGTGCGTTGAGCTGTGTTGCGTCGCGTTGAGCAGGGTCATTCTTAGAAATTTAACTAATGTTTCTTATTTGCTATATTCTTTAAATTTGATTACAAATTTCTAAGAATAACCTGAATAACCCTGATGACTAAGGGTGAGCCTTGGTTGGGGTCAACTCACATCACAGTAAACTATATTCTACTGGGATGCGCTTGAACTTCGATATTTTCTCTTGACCACCATAATCAATGGGCGATATCGAAGTTCTATAAATTAGACTGGTTTTTCGGGGGCCCCAAGTGCCCGGAAAGACTTGCCTATGAACGACATTTTGCAATTTTTTTTTATCTTTCAATTTGACTTCACCTCGCCTGATGTTAAGCTGAAGGCAAAGTCTCGGCGAGAGGGTCGCCATCTCAAACATGTACCATGTTAACAGTGGTGGCACTCAGCTTGACGGCCTCATTAGATGCCTTTTCACGCACCGCTTAAAGGACCCGGGACTGTAGGAAGAAGGAAACACGTGAGCTGGCAGGGAGTTCATGATAAGAGCCCTGTATCATACATTATAATCGAACGAAACTATACACAAAAAACATTACCCTCCTTTCTTCGACAGTGGGGTAATAAATGGGTGCCAACCGGCTACCTCCTTCTTCATAAATGCACAATAAGTTGCGCGCGCGCGCACAAAACTAATAAATTATTACTAGTTTTGTGGTTGCGCGTCTATTGTTAGCATTTCTGAATGAACGGAGCACTATGACTTATTACAACAGAGCCTCTATTACTACCTGCTATTAACGTATTGTTTAGTCTCTGATGGATGTTCCATCAGAGACTAAACAATACGTTAGTATTACAAGTATTCAGTAGTTCAGTATAGAAGGGGTTTTAGAATGTGCTACACTGTACCTACTCCAAAAGTAGCTGGATAGGTAAGTACCTAATTTATTTATTGCGTAGGTTTTGTTCTAGGTCATAAAATTTACCCGTTTTTTATCGTCTACCGAGATTTCTGTTCGCAGGAAGCGTAGTTTGTTTACAGGAACAGAAATTTAGAGGTCGCTGGTTCATTTCCAGCTTATGTTTGTACTAGCTTTTTCCCGTGGCTCCGCCCGCGTGGATGTCGGATATCGCGACCAAACATAGCCTATGTCCTTTCTCTAATTCTAATCTACCCCAATACCAAATTTCATCAAAATCGGTTGAATAGTTTAGGTATGAAAGCATACCATACAGACAGACAGACAGAGTTACTTTCGCATTTATAATATTAGTATGGATGAAGGACGTTTGCATTGGTCTGGGTGTCATGTAGTTCAGTAGTTGAAAGACCGCGAGAGGGTAAAACAGCTGATGGTATGCGCTGAGTGATTACTGAGTGTGTGGACGTGTGTGTCTGACGACCTTAAAAAGGTGGACTGTATGCGGAAGACGGAGGATCGGGAGCAATGGCGCCCATTAGGAGAAGACTAACTCCAGCAGTAGACTGTAATAGGCTAATATTGTTACCTCACGAGCGTAAGGCAAACTCCTAAACCAGTAAGCTACCAACGCACTAATCGAGTCCTACAACAGTAATCAATTCCTAAAATTGATCAAAGTAGTGATTCCATGTCATATCATAGTCAGTCTAGACGGTGAGAAATTCGACCAAGGTTGGGTAAGGTCAGGGCTCACGAACTCGCGACCTTCCTTGATAATGACATACGCAGCGTGTCATATAGATCATTTGTCGCAGCTCCCCCACTCGGGACATCTGGTTTTTTCAAGTTTCTATACGAGCACAGCGAACAGATATAAAATTATACTTGTCCTGACTGATTGATGCTTTAACGCAGCCTAAACCCCTAGACCTACTTCAAATTTCAGCAGTAGTATGCTTTATATGTTGTAAGCATCCACTAAGAAAGGATTTATGGGCATTTTACTACTAAGAGCTTAAAATAACAGTTCGTTGGTATGAAGTGTGAGCGAGTTCATTTTCAAAGTTACTCACCACTGTGACGCTAAAACTTGGTACAATCAGCGTCATAAACGTCTTGACGACGAAGTCTCAAAATGATCTTAAAATTCTCATATTAAAAGCAAAGTAAACTGTTTCAGTGATTTAAATGTAATTATTGTCAAAACTAAAGGTGTTTACCAAATATCAGAACAATTAGGCAACTGGAAGGGGTAAAAACGTAATCAAGATCATTTTGAGTACTCTGTACGTCAATATCTTTCTGATGCTGACTGTACCTACGCTGTTTTATGTAGGTAAATGTAGGTAGCTCATAAATTTATCTAATATATAAAATTCTCGTGTCACAGTTTTCGTTGCCATACTCCTCCGAAACGGCTTGACCGATTTTGATGAAATTTTGTGTGCATATTGGGTAGGTCTGAGAATCGGCCAACATCTATTTTTCATACCCCTAAATGGTGCAGCGGGAACGGGATCTGACGTCACGAGGGCGGGAAAAATTGGCGGTACGAAGTTCGCCGGGACAGCTAGTTTATTTATATATATTTATTTATATATAAAGTAAAGTATCTCTTGTGTACACCAAGGATAAAAAATGTTTGTATATAGGTACATTGCAGGTATAGAGAATAGGCGGCCTTATCGCACAGTGGCAATCTCTTACAGGCAACCTTTGGATGGAGAAAGAGATAGAATCCATGTTTGCGTAGAATGGTGCACAAAGTCCCAATATTGGTGTATTTTACTTAGGAGTCAAATGAAACTTATAGGGACGGGAAAAAATAAAATAAAACCCAATAAAATTAATTTCTTAATATTTATTTTCTATGCAACATAAAAAAATATTCATCATAGTTACAATAAATTACAGTTACTTAATGCGAACTAAAATGTAAATTACGATAATTCGTGAACAGAATCGTACTCTTACAAGGTCAGATCTGAGAATTCCACAAGTCTTTGCCTACTTTTGTCATGTTTTCAAACGTTAATACATAATAAATGCAAACTATTATCTAACAAACCAAATATTATTGAGATAAAAAGCTTGCATAGCAAATATAATAAAGAGAACAGATGCTTAATATTTCCGATAACATTTGTTATATTGTAAAATTTCCAATATAGGTCTTTATAGATAAAATAAAGGTAAAATTAAGCATCTGCGGTATGAATATAACACTGAATGTACCTCACAACAATTAGTATAATCTACCAGTTCGTGTATTGTTACAGCTTCAACACCCCAGCTATTACTAGATCTGTAGGAGACAAAACATACTACAAAACATTATTTTTTTGCTTGAGATTTGAATGTTAGGTATCTAAAGAAGTACATAATACTAAAATTGTTAAAACGTTAACGTTTGCAATTCGTTTGTCTCCGACAGATATATTCTATTACAGAATATTCATATAAATAAATCTCGAAGTTATACACTTGCGACCAAATTAATTGATACAACAATTACACTTTAACTGCTAACATCAAGTATGTTCTTACTGCGGCGTAAGTTCAATAAAAACGATTGTTACTCAAGGACTACACTGATTACATTCACGGTAAATATTGTGACACTAAATAAATGCAGACATTGCGCTATTATTTAGTTTTTGAACAATGAAAATCACATTTTCATTCAATAATTGTAAGGCAAGTTTACTTCAATAGGTAAGTTTATAAAACAAAATGAACACAGTGTAGAATTTAGTCGGAAAGGCAGTGACTATATCCACCGACGTCGGTGGTTAACAATCTAATATCAAAATTGTCAATTTGAACCGTAACAAGTATTTGCCTAGACAAAGAATTTTTTAAATCGTTAACGGGTATAAAAAGCGAATAAACAGACGCGAATAGAACAAGGCTCCTACTATTAATCAATTAATATTAATAGATATATATTAAATTCTTACTAGACAATAGACACGATAAAGACTCCTTAACAAATAACTTAAAGGGGTTACAATAACAGTGCCATCAAATATAAATATGCAATGTATAAGGTACCAATAGTTACAGTATAAGCTCTAAATTAGAACGATAATAATGTTGACTCGGAACACGTTACGATACGAGATTATACATAACGATGGGAAATAAATACGTGTGCAAGGGTTCATAAAAATACTCTAAATATTCCCGGAGCACCGGTCTAAAGTTTTACAAACATTGTTCAGATTACATCTGACCGATGCGTTCCAGGAGAACTTTAAATAAATTGATTTGAAAAATTAACATGGTTAGACCGTCTGGAATGTTTTCATTACGACCCGACACCTTTCAGGCGAAGAAATAAGTTTACACAAATAAATAAGTTATAATAAAAATATTGACGGCAGTTATTAGTGCGTGTGCACTTTTACTGTCCGCCAGTGTACGAATAAATAGGACACAATAGATACAGACAAAGCAAAGAATAAATATTCAAGTACAGAGATGCAGTAAGCGAACGCGTTAGCTTCCTAACATTAGTTAACACGAATCCCTAGCCTTAATCTAAACACGATACAATTGAGATATTGGTTATGCCAGCTCGACACGATTGCCACTCATAAAAATACGTCTTTTTTATATTATCGGTATGAAGTATCAGACGTGTACGGCCATAGTGCCGAGCCAGCAATTGTTCAAATAATTGTAAATATCAACTTGGGCATTAACTTCAATGTGACTGGTGCGAAACTTCAATAAATATCAAATATGATAAATTTAAACACGCAATTTAAAAAAGCCTATAAAGAGGACTTATAACTATGTAAGAGAGACATTCAACCAATGGGTTACCTTTAAATTCAATTTGTGAGATTTCGCCGCTATTATAGAGGCCATTGCTTATCATATTTTTTTTTATATAATGAAAATTGATCGAGTAACATCCATACAATTTTATTGATAAACTTCAAAACGCAAAAATGAGATTTTTGTTAGGAGATTCTTTCAAATATCATTTACGTTTTTTACAGCCAGACATGTCAGCACACATACAACACACTTCAAGCAGTTTATACAAATTGATATATTTATGATGATCTACATCTATGTGTATATAACGTGATGTTTCTACAGTAAAATGTTATGCAACGATACCTTAGTACATATTGTACATTTATCACCAATCTTGTTAATGTTGTTGCATGAACTGACATTATAAAGTGGGGAAGTGATGAAGGGGAGAAAAGTGGGATTAACAGCATTATCGACGTCTTCTCATTACCTACACGATCACAACACCAAACCACCTCTCGTTAACTCTGCAAGCACCAACATATGCCCCGGTGGTCTAAGCGATAACGCATATAAAAATATATAATTATTTTATCAAATATATATTTTAGATATTCGTATTTTTTCACCAGTATTGATATTTGCAGACGTATGTAAGCTTAAGCTAAATACAAATTAAAATATGACACTGAGACCAGTGTTGCCATATCTCAAATATCAAACCGATGAAATTTGAATTTTGATAATTGAACAAGCTTGGTCATGCTTAAATAGTAGTAGTAGATAATTTAGAAATACAGATATATTTGTTTTACATAGATTTTAGATGTAAAATAAAATTCTTTGTGGTCCTTTAATTCGAAATATAGGAAGATATGCAATTTGATATAAAAATAACTAGCGATTGAGGTTTTTTTTTGCGAACTGACAGACTGCAGTAAAAAATGGATGTGGCAATATTTCTTATTCCTTTTTCAAAATTTAACCATACCTAATTGCAGTTCCTAACCTAACGTTCGAATTGCCGCCTCCAATTTGTCTGTAAGTCCGCTCGAGTACACGCTAGACCACCGGAGTCCAGAGCTAAATACCTTATTTCTGTGACAAAAATAGCTTTTCTTATTCCAAGTCTTGACCAGTAACCGTATGTTAACTACAAGTAATTGATATCGAGCCGATACATCGCCTACTGAACTAACTTAAGGGGGAATATGTAACATTCAGGTTTTGGAAAGCACTACAGGATATAATAGAGATGAGAAAAATGTGAAAGTTTTTCTACAATATTGCCCAAGTTAAGATACTATAGATAAAAAGTTTTGATACTTAACTGGTAATGTAAGCGAGTATAACGCTGCTCCCAAAAACTGAATGCTAGTGTCAAAACTATTTCTCATTACTTAAAATCAGTCTCATAACAACCAAACCTTCAACAGGCAGTGAAGACCGAACGATCATCAAGATAGAATCAATACATCGAATAAAAACAACCGAAAATTTAGAACAACAAAAATAGCACCCTATAGCATACGCATACTATAAAGTAGAATATGCACACTATAATATAGCATATGCACACTATAATATAGCATATGCACATTATAATATAGCATATGCACACTATATTACGTAGCGTACAGCATAGTACGTAGTTACAGACAATGTACGCATACAGTGGGTGTTAAGATCTGTTGTTCTAAATATATCGATTTAACCCTTCCCTACTGACACTAATAGTCGGGGCGAAAATAATGAGAAACGTAGGCGTTCGTTACCAGCTTACACTAAGCTTAAACACTAATAAATTTCAACTAAATACAATCACTGACAAATTATAGCACTGTCGATAGATGTTTTATAAATTGAATTTTAAAGCGTATGAGCACTGGAAAGGTTGATTTGTATTTCACATAGGCCGAATACCATGAATAGGTAACTTTTAATCGCAATTCTGTAGAGTTACATTACTGAGTTTCATCACCTTTTTTACTTTTATAATAAACTCAGCCTATGTGAATACTAACCTACTTTTCAGTTATCGAAATTTTCGTACTTTTTGCTCAGAGACGGCACTACAAGATGTTACTAACCATCGCAATCATCGATGCTAAGAATTATTACAGCGATATTGCATACACCGATTACAAGGTTTCAAACAGTGCGTTACACACATAAACGTCCGGATACATAGAATGACGTCACAAGTCGATGTAGTGTTCCCGCGTAGTCGTTCGGTGTAGGATGACGTCACAAGTTCGCCGGGCTGTAGAGCTAGTGTGCGGTGCAGCGGTGACTTACACGTACGTGGGGGGCTGTGCGGCGGCGCCGAGGGGGGCGGGGGCGGGCGGAGGCGCGGGGGGCGGGGGCAGCACGCGTGCTCCCGGTACGTACTGGCCGATGAACGAACCGTCCTCCGTAAACCGACCTGCACGCACACGGTTTTTTAGTTTAACAACCACAAGGTGTTTTTATAAAGTTGTTCAGAAAATCATTTTCGTTTTTCTTGATCGAGAATTTATTTTATAAATCAATCAAATTTATTCACTATAAGATAACTCTCTAAGATGACTTTTTCGTTAATCGTGCAAAAAAAAAGTTAATTACTTTCCGAACAAAGTAAAATTTTTAGCACTAGGTGGCTCCACTGATATTATTAAAATTTAGCTTCTGGCATGTGGCGCCATCTAATGCTTTAAATTAGTTACTTTTTTGTGTTAGTACTGCTTGACATTAAGTGTTAATTTTGTTGTTCCAAAAACTTGATTGCAAGTTTGACAGAGCTAAAAATATCCATCTCCCTAATATATTGGATCTGTCAATCTCGATTAACTAAGGTTTGGTAACATTAAAAGGCCTACTATTTCAAAACTAGTCGTAGTATCTCTTAAGATTGAGGTAGATATTATTAAATTATTAATAAATATATTTTAAAATTGTTATTTAAAAGTAAAATTATAAAGCAAAAAATAACAAATTCAAAACTCAAAAAATAACAAAAGAGCAAAAAAAATGCAAATAAAAAAATCATACCTTACATAACAAACAAAAACGTCGCTCGTGCAAAAAGAAAAAAGGAAAGGGACGGATCAAGGAAATGTTAACATCAAACAAACGCACAACTAATAACGAAGCACGTAACATTAAGTAGGACCACTCACTCTAAATAATATCATTTCTTTACAACCTACAATTACTTAACACTAATTTATTCTGTACTTAACACGTAAAAAAAAGCTGCAACACTTTTCGTGCGAAGGTAAAAACACTTGTGAAAAAAAAAGCCTTTAACAGAACTATTTCTAAAATAGTAAAATAAAGATGCCAAAATGAGAATACTGTTTGTACACAACTCGAGGTCAGATCCAACTTATATTACTGTCGTGTACAACCGTACATACAAAAGTATTAATGGCAGTATTATGTTCCTTAAGACAAGAACGAAATATTGGCGGGCTAGCACGTATCCAATCAGAGCATTATTCTACTTGACAAGTAGTCGCGAGTTGACTGCGAATATCAATTTGTTAATCCAAAAGTTGGTACTACTGTAAAGAGCAACTAATATGTGTCGGCTAATACGAACGTTATTATGGTTGGTCAAGCCGAATAGGAGCCCATAGGGCCTCCGATTATATTATCAGTTCCGGACTGTTTAATTTTGACAGTGTGTGGCACTACGTATTTTTATTTTAAATTTGTGAGAACGTAGGCTTTGGAACGCATTTGCATTACAAGGCATAATTTGATATATCTGCTGAGATAAACGTTTATTTTTTTAAATTTTAATAGCTTGCCATTAAAAAAAAATTATGTGGTGCATACCTTAACTTGATTATGCTAATAACAAAATAGATGGGATAGCGGATGGTGGCACTGCTTTAATTAAAAAAAAAAAAAAACTAAACGACTTTTAAAGTACTAATAGTGTGTAGATGAATATCTTAAAGACATCTTGTGACTCTAAAATGTTATAGGTATTGTGAGTCTCATTATTATTAACTTTAAATTAAATACAATATTTTGACATTATTTCTATAATTCTGACATAACAAACTTAATTTATTTCTCATATTGCTGATCAGTTTCAGAGCTGCTAAATGGACTTTCGTGAAATTTAGCTTTGGCAGGATTGTCAGTTTTCACATGAATTTTTGATTTTAGTTATTTTGACATTACTTCTATAATTTTGACATATAAGTAGGTATGTAATTAATTTCATTCCATTCTGATATTGCTAATGAATTTGAGAAACTTAATTGACTCGTATTGTACTTTATGTCGAAATTTAATTCAAAATTTGCATGCCCATTGGGTGGATTATGGAATGATCACATGACTTTCAAATGTAAACCTTACTGTACCTGTATTCGCAAATAAAATTATGGTTACGATAATATAATATACCCATCATTGTCTTACACTCATAAGATAAAGAGATTCACATAACAGATTCATTTCATTTAACAACCTAATCGACTCGGTTATTGATAGTGAATGATTTTTTTTCTTGTTCCTAATGCCTATTAATTTGTTCGATTTGTATTATTATCTCAGCAGATATTTCTTAGCCAATAAAAGTAAGGGAATAAGGATAGGCCAGGAGGATAAAATCAAACGAGCGTAGCGAAGGCTTGCGAAGCGGAGTCGGTCTGTTCCGTGGTGGGGGGTCGTCGCTTGCGGCCGTACTGACCGATGAACGAACCGTCCTCGTTCATACCCGCTGAAAAACATGCTTTTGCTTATAGCTACATCACAACTTACATGCGTAAAAGAAAAAGAACAAAAATTTTTAGTGACATCTGACGTGAATTATGTTGGTTTATTTGTTTTTACAAACGAAATATTGGTATTTTTTTTTGTTATAGTTTTTTTTTAACCTAAAATTGGTTTATATAAACAATTAAAATTAAATTCCATTTCTCATTATATATTTTTTATTGTGTTAATATCTTTAATAAAAGAAAAATGCTCTGGGTAAAGTAAAATCTACTAAAATATCTAAATAAAAAAATCTCTACAAAACTAATTGTAATAACTACATATTCACATCAGATGTCGAATTTATAAAAAAAATGAACATCACGCAAATCAAAATGTTAGCAGCATTTTGATTGAGCACAAATAAAATTAGATTTTATCTCGTGCATAAATTAAAATAGTAACAAAAATCTAATAATTCAAATCAGGAATGTAAGCTACGTTCTAACGTCTAGCTGAAGCTTCCAAACTAGACAAACACATTCAGAATCAAGCATAGTTAGATAAAATTAAAAAAAAACGAATACATGGGGAAAAATGAAATGCTCAAGTGGGACTTGAACCCACGACCTTTCACCACACTTCCCGATGTATTCGAATTTTAAAGTTAACTTATTAAATGCTATAAAAAAATAATTTAAAAAAATAAGTTATAGAGTTGTATTTCTTTACAGTTAACGAACGTTTATACTTATACACTGTTAACTGGCAATTCGTTCTGTCTCGTTTACCAACGTATATCTAATCAATGTAAGTTACTTGCGACACGTTCTGGATATACATACTAAAACTGCCAGCAGCTTTTTGAAATCATTTTTCTAGTCACTCAGATTTTATTTCTTATGCAATTGGTAACTACTGAAACTAGTACTAAGGCCCGCATTTTAGAATGACACTTAGCCTGTATCTGGTTTTGTCTGAGGGAAGATTGTATAGGCAATATTATCTCAAATCGATCATTCTGTCTATACAATCTAACATCAGATAAATCGCGATTCGGGCTGAATGACATTCTAGAATACAGGCCTAAAGAAAAAAATTGACAAACCGTTTGTAAAATTGAGATGATACTTTTGACAGTTCACTCACAGACGTTATGCTGGTGCTATGTTTCAACATTATATACGTCTATAACAGCCGTTAAACATTTTTAGATTGAGCTAATGATTTGTGAATCTATGACAGAGACGTGTGAGTGTGAGTGTGTGTGTGTGTGTGTGTCTGTCTGTGTGTGTGTGTGTGTGTGTGTGTGTGTGTGTACTCACCGGTCTCGCCCTCGCCGTACTCCGCCATGGAGTCGGTGTCGCTCTCAGGTCCAGGCTTAGTGCCACTGCTCATCGAGTGACGAGACTTAGTGTCCAACCTGCAACCAATGGACATTTCTTTACTCACTTGTGTCCACATGTGCTATGGTTTCTTTAGAAAGGAGTTAGTATATGTGTGGACTGTCACAGCCATAGAGCAGAGAGGAGGCGGCATAAGAAACTAATAGAACAGTAGAAGGAAATCAAAGAAGTGTACGGGATCTAAAACCTCTGCACCAAACATTCGAAATGTATCACGCGTTCTTTCATTAAATCGAATTAAAATACAACACCTCCTCTTTGCTTCATCGGTTCAAAAATTTAGAATGGGACAAATCTTCGAGATATTTTACGTAACCCGTCCTAGAGAGGATTGAGTGATAGTGTATCTTTCCCACTGTTAGGCCGTGCGCCAGCTCGCGGTCCCGCACGTCGTACTGCCGTCTCTGTCCCACTCCCACTCCCACTACTGGTACGTACGGGTGCGTGTACTCGTGGAAGCCGGTGTCGGGGTAGTCGCGGCGGCCGTGCGCCAGCTCGCGGTCCCGCACGTCGTACTGCCGTCTCTGTCCCACTCCCACTCCCACTACTGGTACGTACGGGTGCGTGTACTCGTGGAAGCCGGTGTCGGGGTAGTCGCGGCGGCCGTGCGCCAGCTCGCGGTCCCGCACGTCGTACTGCCGTCTCTGTCCCACTCCCACTCCCACTACTGGTACGTACGGGTGCGTGTACTCGTGGAAGCCGGTGTCGGGGTAGTCGCGGCGGCCGTGCGCCAGCTCGCGGTCCCGCACGTCGTACTGCCGTCTCTGTCCCACTCCCACTCCCACTACTGGTACGTACGGGTGCGTGTACTCGTGGAAGCCGGTGTCGGGGTAGTCGCGGCGGCCGTGCGCCAGCTCGCGGTCCCGCACGTCGTACTGCCGTCTCTGTCCCACTCCCACTCCCACTACTGGTACGTACGGGTGCGTGTACTCGTGGAAGCCGGTGTCGGGGTAGTCGCGGCGGCCGTGCGCCAGCTCGCGGTCCCGCACGTCGTACTGCCGTCTCTGTCCCACTCCCACTCCCACTACTGGTACGTACGGGTGCGTGTACTCGTGGAAGCCGGTGTCGGGGTAGTCGCGGCGGCCGTGCGCCAGCTCGCGGTCCCGCACGTCGTACTGCCGTCTCTGTCCCACTCCCACTCCCACTACTGGTACGTACGGGTGCGTGTACTCGTGGAAGCCGGTGTCGGGGTAGTCGCGGCGGCCGTGCGCCAGCTCGCGGTCCCGCACGTCGTACTGCCGTCTCTGTCCCACTCCCACTCCCACTACTGGTACGTACGGGTGCGTGTACTCGTGGAAGCCGGTGTCGGGGTAGTCGCGGCGGCCGTGCGCCAGCTCGCGGTCCCGCACGTCGTACTGCCGTCTCTGTCCCACTCCCACTCCCACTACTGGTACGTACGGGTGCGTGTACTCGTGGAAGCCGGTGTCGGGGTAGTCGCGGCGGCCGTGCGCCAGCTCGCGGTCCCGCACGTCGTACTGCCGTCTCTGTCCCACTCCCACTCCCACTACTGGTACGTACGGGTGCGTGTACTCGTGGAAGCCGGTGTCGGGGTAGTCGCGGCGGCCGTGCGCCAGCTCGCGGTCCCGCACGTCGTACTGCCGTCTCTGTCCCACTCCCACTCCCACTACTGGTACGTACGGGTGCGTGTACTCGTGGAAGCCGGTGTCGGGGTAGTCGCGGCGGCCGTGCGCCAGCTCGCGGTCCCGCACGTCGTACTGCCGTCTCTGTCCCACTCCCACTCCCACTACTGGTACGTACGGGTGCGTGTACTCGTGGAAGCCGGTGTCGGGGTAGTCGCGGCGGCCGTGCGCCAGCTCGCGGTCCCGCACGTCGTACTGCCGTCTCTGTCCCACTCCCACTCCCACTACTGGTACGTACGGGTGCGTGTACTCGTGGAAGCCGGTGTCGGGGTAGTCGCGGCGGCCGTGCGCCAGCTCGCGGTCCCGCACGTCGTACTGCCGTCTCTGTCCCACTCCCACTCCCACTACTGGTACGTACGGGTGCGTGTACTCGTGGAAGCCGGTGTCGGGGTAGTCGCGGCGGCCGTGCGCCAGCTCGCGGTCCCGCACGTCGTACTGCCGTCTCTGTCCCACTCCCACTCCCACTACTGGTACGTACGGGTGCGTGTACTCGTGGAAGCCGGTGTCGGGGTAGTCGCGGCGGCCGTGCGCCAGCTCGCGGTCCCGCACGTCGTACTGCCGTCTCTGTCCCACTCCCACTCCCACTACTGGTACGTACGGGTGCGTGTACTCGTGGAAGCCGGTGTCGGGGTAGTCGCGGCGGCCGTGCGCCAGCTCGCGGTCCCGCACGTCGTACTGCCGTCTCTGTCCCACTCCCACTCCCACTACTGGTACGTACGGGTGCGTGTACTCGTGGAAGCCGGTGTCGGGGTAGTCGCGGCGGCCGTGCGCCAGCTCGCGGTCCCGCACGTCGTACTGCCGTCTCTGTCCCACTCCCACTCCCACTACTGGTACGTACGGGTGCGTGTACTCGTGGAAGCCGGTGTCGGGGTAGTCGCGGCGGCCGTGCGCCAGCTCGCGGTCCCGCACGTCGTACTGCCGTCTCTGTCCCACTCCCACTCCCACTACTGGTACGTACGGGTGCGTGTACTCGTGGAAGCCGGTGTCGGGGTAGTCGCGGCGGCCGTGCGCCAGCTCGCGGTCCCGCACGTCGTACTGCCGTCTCTGTCCCACTCCCACTCCCACTACTGGTACGTACGGGTGCGTGTACTCGTGGAAGCCGGTGTCGGGGTAGTCGCGGCGGCCGTGCGCCAGCTCGCGGTCCCGCACGTCGTACTGCCGTCTCTGTCCCACTCCCACTCCCACTACTGGTACGTACGGGTGCGTGTACTCGTGGAAGCCGGTGTCGGGGTAGTCGCGGCGGCCGTGCGCCAGCTCGCGGTCCCGCACGTCGTACTGCCGTCTCTGTCCCACTCCCACTCCCACTACTGGTACGTACGGGTGCGTGTACTCGTGGAAGCCGGTGTCGGGGTAGTCGCGGCGGCCGTGCGCCAGCTCGCGGTCCCGCACGTCGTACTGCCGTCTCTGTCCCACTCCCACTCCCACTACTGGTACGTACGGGTGCGTGTACTCGTGGAAGCCGGTGTCGGGGTAGTCGCGGCGGCCGTGCGCCAGCTCGCGGTCCCGCACGTCGTACTGCCGTCTCTGTCCCACTCCCACTCCCACTACTGGTACGTACGGGTGCGTGTACTCGTGGAAGCCGGTGTCGGGGTAGTCGCGGCGGCCGTGCGCCAGCTCGCGGTCCCGCACGTCGTACTGCCGTCTCTGTCCCACTCCCACTCCCACTACTGGTACGTACGGGTGCGTGTACTCGTGGAAGCCGGTGTCGGGGTAGTCGCGGCGGCCGTGCGCCAGCTCGCGGTCCCGCACGTCGTACTGCCGTCTCTGTCCCACTCCCACTCCCACTACTGGTACGTACGGGTGCGTGTACTCGTGGAAGCCGGTGTCGGGGTAGTCGCGGCGGCCGTGCGCCAGCTCGCGGTCCCGCACGTCGTACTGCCGTCTCTGTCCCACTCCCACTCCCACTACTGGTACGTACGGGTGCGTGTACTCGTGGAAGCCGGTGTCGGGGTAGTCGCGGCGGCCGTGCGCCAGCTCGCGGTCCCGCACGTCGTACTGCCGTCTCTGTCCCACTCCCACTCCCACTACTGGTACGTACGGGTGCGTGTACTCGTGGAAGCCGGTGTCGGGGTAGTCGCGGCGGCCGTGCGCCAGCTCGCGGTCCCGCACGTCGTACTGCCGTCTCTGTCCCACTCCCACTCCCACTACTGGTACGTACGGGTGCGTGTACTCGTGGAAGCCGGTGTCGGGGTAGTCGCGGCGGCCGTGCGCCAGCTCGCGGTCGTGCACGTCGTACTTGCCGCCCCGGTTGCGCCGCACCACGCACACCAGCAGCAGCACCAGCAGCAGGAACGCCAGCGCCAGCATCACGCCGATGAACCAGCCCGCCGTCGCCGCCTTGTCCGCGTCCGGCTTCACGATCGGCCCGTCTGCGGAACGGACCTCGTGAGAATGGGGCATTATGCGAAACGAACATTGTGCGAAAGGAACATTATGAGAAAGTGACAGCATGCGAAAGGGTCGTTATGAGAAAGGGACATTGTGTGAAAGGAACATTATGAGAAAGTGACAGCATGCGAAAGGGTCGTTATAAGAAAGGGACATTGTGTGAAAGGAACATTATGAGAAAATGACAGCATGTGAAAGGTCGTTGTGAGAAAGGGACATTGTGTGAAAGGAACATTACGCGGAAGAGACATTAAGGCTCAATCCACAATGAAAGAGCAGCAGCCGGACTTTCGTACTAGAAATGACCGCAACCGTAGCTAAGCGCAGTTTATCGCGTAGATAAGATTCAACATGGTTTGTTATATTTTGCCTCAAAAAGCCGCTACGCGCCGCTGCTCTTTCAGTGGGGATTGACCCTATGAGTGGGGATTGACCCTATGAGTGAGGAACCATAAGTGAAAGTAACATTATGAGAAAGAGACTGCATACGAAAATGACCGTATGCGACCGGGTCATTATAAGAAAGGGTCATTAGAAAGAGTCATTATGAGAAAGGGTCATTGTGTGAAAGGAACATTAATGAAAGGAACGTTATGAGAAAGTGATAGTATACGAAAGGTTCAATTTGGGAAAGGGACAATGTGTGAATGGAACATTATGAGAAAGGAACATTATTTCACTAATTTTTTTTTTACCTATGCTTTAGTAAAATCATAAGTTCAGGTCCCAGTTCGAAATTCAATGTTAAAATCCACTCCTTTCCCTGCAACTACAATCAACCAGCCTATGCTCAGTGTCTCTATGATTACTCGACTCGCGCCTCAACAGTCAAATACTTGGGAGTTGTAGTGGATAAGCACTTTCGCTGGGATGAACACATCTCAAACCTGAGTAATAGGACCAGGAAGCTCATATATATATTCAAGGAACTGAGAACTGTTGCACTAAAACAACTCTTAATTCAAGCCTATAGAGCGCTCTGTGAGTGCATACTGGTTTACTGTATCTGTTCCTGGGGGGGAGCCGGTAAGACGAGAATGAAACAGTTAGAACGAGCTCAGAGAGCTGTCTTGAAGGTCCTTATGTAGCTACCTTTCCGTCACCCGACATCTGACCTATATAAAATTACTCAGGTACTTACCGTTCGCAAATTGTTCATTTGTCAAGCCTTATTTAAATACCACTGTGTATCCATCCCCTATTTACCTAAAAACGACAAAAGACGATACCGATGTCTAGTGCCACTAGCCAATTCCAGCTACGCTCAACGACACTATGACTATAAGGCTCCGCGAATATATAATATATTAATAAACACTAATACACATAAAATGAACAACAATACATTTAAGAAATATATACGAGACTATGAACCTTCCCCTAATCACAGATATGGAATATGAGCAAGTGGAAACCATGATTGCAAATCCGCTAACCTATACCTAAAACTACATACACTTCCGATGACAAGCATGAGCGCACACACACACACACACGCACACGCACACACACACTCACACACTAACAAACACACACTCACACACAAACACCAATTTAAAATTAGAAGATTTAGTTAACATTCTTTATTTTGCTGTTTTTTTTCTATTCTAGTTACTGTTCATTGTTTGTCACTGTTTCATTGAAACTACATTTTGTTACATGTAATGTGGGAAGGAATTGTCTCCTGAGATACAGGTTAACAACTTAGTTCAGGAGACAATGACTCTGCAAACTCTGTAATCTATGGTTTTAATGAATAAATAAATTAAAAAATATATATGAGAAAGGTACAATATGCGGAAGGAACATTATGAAAAAGGGAAAATATGCGAAAGGGTTATTATGAGAAAGGGGCATTATGCGAAAGGAATATTATGCAGGACATTATGAGAAAGAACACTTACCAATAGTAGTATCTACATCCCTCAGTTCACTGCTACTGAAGTATTCGCCGTCATGTGCCGTCAATTTCACTTCATACACTTGTCCAGGCTCCAATCCAGTTAGTACTACATAATCATCGTCTGTCACCTCGTTAGTCTTCGACCAATCTGGATGACCCTTGAGCCTGTACCAGGCCACAAAATGTGTACCGGCATGACCATCTAAAGATGGTAACCATCGAACAAGGATGTGAGCAGTCCCTTCCTTAGCAGGCAAAGTTCTCGTCTCAAATACTGGAGTATCCGGTTTAGCAGTCACCACACTCTTAGTAGATTGTTCGACATAATATCTGTCACCTTCACCAGCTTTAGTCTTTGCTCTGATCTCAATCCTGTACTTCGTGTTCGGTTCCAAACCTGCCAACTTTGCTCGGTCGAACTTAGGATCGATTTCCTTCTTCCTCTCTTGGACCGGTCCCAAATTAGTTCCGGTAACTTTTTGATAGTAAATTTTGTAGCCGGTTAGTACACCATTTTCGTCGACAGGTTTGTCCCACTTGAGGAGCATAGCTGATGAGCCGATAGGGTAAACTTCGAATGATTTCACAGTGCCTGGTTTTCCTTCAGGGGTATGGAAGCTTAGAATGTCACTGGGTGGTCCCTTGAAACGGCCATTGTATACTAAGATTCTGGCGTTGTTCTTCTTGTAGGGTTTGAATTTAGTGACTAAAGCGCTTGTGGCGTCAGCTTTGACTAGGATTTCCTTCATGTCCTCTTCGCCATCAACCCAGGTTTGGATTTTGTAACCCTTGAAGTGACCTCGGACTGATTCTGGCGGAACAGGGTCCCAGTTAAGTAAAGCTGTAGTTCCTGTGGTGACTTGAACGAGGGTGAAGTTATAAGGAGCTTGCAGAGGAGTGTCCTCACCGGACCAACCGAATACCTCTACAGGAGTTACATTAGATGTTCCTTTGTAGTTTACTGCTGTCACCTAACAATTCACAAAATAACTCATTTAGTATATTTTCATCTAAGTAGTACTTACGAATATTATAATAGTACGGCCGTTAGCTTTTGAGTCATTTGGTGACACACGTCACAGCTTTTTTTTTTAAAGAATATTAGAATATGTGTATGACCACTCCTAGCAATTGCTTGTGCTATGAGTGGTCATAGCGTTCTCAAGAACAACAAGAGCGAGCGAGTTAGATAGTACAATGACGCAGACTGTACGACTCAGATGAAAACGGCCGTACTGTAGTGTAGTAGTACAACAGAATACATTAATTTAATATGTCCGGTGGCCGACTAGAATCAAAGCAGTTGTATCCACTACTGAGGCAGTACAATGATAAAGAATGGGGTAATTTACTTGTAACAATCTTTCATAGTATTTTATACCTCGGGATATACAGTTTGATGTTATATTCGGTCGTTTCGGAAAAAAAGAATTTGGGCACAGTTTTATAAGCAAAATCATCTGGAAGTATTAATTTGGTGAATGAAAAAAAAAATTTACAACCCCCATATATTTTTTCTTTCACCTGAACATTATTACCATACGTGATATTTTCTGAAGTTTACGCGAATGTCACTCATTGAAATAAAACCACTTTTTACGGATTCTATCGCGATATATTTGTTATTATTACTTTTTAACCCGACGTTACCACATAGCTGACATAAAACACCAACGCTCAACAAAGTCAGCTGTATGTGAACACGCGCAAAAAGGCACCAACCATTACCTAAGGTTTGATAAACCACAGATACTCGCCAAAGAACACCGATATATTCCTAGAATGATCCGCGAGGCTATTGAAATTAAAAAACACCCAAATTTTAATAGAGAGGATGGATGGACCGTACCACCAGCTTGGGACCCAGTCATCCACTTAATCAAACCCAGTAAGCAGCAAAATCCAGCAAGACTTAACAACACAGTGAGCTCATTCTGCGTAAATATGAACACCAATAATTCACCATGATTCGGGTATTTTGAGATAACTTATACTTCAAACTATGTGACAACTACCATCGTGAGTCACACCGCGAAAATGGCTGCTGCAAAGCAGGCGAAACGTCGGGTTAAAAAGTAATAATAACAAATATATCGCGATAGAATCCGTAAAAAGTGGTTTTATTTCAATTATTACCATACATTATTTTTTTTAAAAAAAATTTTTCCTTCGTCAAATTAATACTTCCACATGAAACAACTATAAAATCACCCAGTATATCTTGGACTTAAAATGTGATCTATACGCATAGTAGTACATGTTCTTGGGAGCTTATTCCATTTTTCCCCGTTGACAATCCCCATTGATGGGGATTATTGAACTTTTTGTTCAGTTGACTGAATTTTTTATAGCATTTTTAAAAAAACAAAATCAGGTGTGGCTCAATAGCTCAGTTGAAAGAGCATTCCCCCTGTAAGGGAAAGGTCGTGAGTTCAAGCCTCACTTGAGCATTTCATTTTTTCCGATGTTTTTCGAACTTTTTGTTCACTATTCCCCGTTGACGCGAAATTTCTAAATAATGGGGATTAGTGAATTGAAAAGTTCACTAAATTTGGTACGTTAAAAATAAAATACTATAAATGAATCATTTACTTTTTATTTCTTTTAACGTAAGGGCTAAAACTAATGGGGATTATTGAAGTTTTTAGTTCTAATAGAATTTATCATGATGGGGATTAGTGAACTTTTTAGTTCACTAATCCCCATTATTTAGAAATTTTGGGTCAACGGGGATTGTCAACGGGGAAAAGTAGAATAAGCCGTATTTGGGTGTCTTAAGTGTCTTTTGAGGATTATTAACAACATTACAATAAGCGAGTGGGTGTATTATAGGAGGGTAGTACCTTAATCTTGTAGGGTTGGAAGGTGGGCGTGTTCTGCACCACGTACTCCATGGTCTGCCAGTGGCGCACTTGCTCCTCATTCCACGGCTGCCCCGTGATGTTGCGGCGCCACGACACCAGGTAGTAGAACCCGGGACCGTTGTGCTCGATTTGAGGCATTTTCTGCCAACATACATCCACGGAGTTACACTACTGGCTGTTAAAAGTTCTCCAAGAATACTTTGATCTAAAGGTCTTAGCAACTAGGTCATAAAATCCCAGAAAAAAAATTATGAAAGTACTCTAAATGCCGGTAAGAACGAATTTCACTCGAAGGAAACAATACCTTATTTAATTTTGTAAAAAGAAACAAAACTGCATTCAACTATTTCCGAGAAATCACTTGCCCAGTAATCGACAAAAAATAAAGTTTAAAACTAAAACCCGACTACCGAAAAATCACGCTATAAAAGGTGACAAACAAGAAAATATAATGATAGCCGTGGTCGTATGCCACTTTTCCCTAGAATATATTGTTTTGTTAGAGTAAGTGGCATACGACCACGGCTATCATTATATTTTCTTGTTTGTCACCTTTTATAGCGTGATTTTTCGGTAGTCGGGTTTTAGTTTTAAACTTTATTTTTTATTTAAATTATTTTGAGGCAAGGTAAAGCTAATAATTCATCCATACTAATATTATAAATGCAAAAGTAACTCTGTCTGTCTGTCTGTCTGTCTGTCTGTATGTTACGCTTTCACGCCTAAACCACTGAACCGATTTTGATGAAATTTGGTATAGGGATAGGTAAGACCTTGAGAAAGGACATAGGCTTTGTTTGGTCACGATAACCGACATCCACGCGGGCGGAGCCGCGGGAAAAAGCTAGTACTGATATAAAATGTGCTCAATAAGCACTTTCATTTGATACCAAACACGGCGTATTTATCTCAAATTTATTTTTTAACACAGTACCTTATGAGCGCTAGAGTGCGCCACACAAGATTGAGTGACACGTCATATAGCCTATAACCATCGGACGATCAAGACGCTTGTAACGATACCTTATTTGTCAAGTTTTAATAAGTAGTTGAGGAGCTATGAGGGAACAAATGAACATACATACATACATACATACATAGCCTGTCAAAATCATAACCCTCCTTTTGGCTTCGCCGTAGTCGGGTAAAAACTGATTAAAATCCGAAAAATATATTCCGTATTTTCATAGGATCAATCTGTTTAGTTGCGTTTGGTCCAATTATCAAAAACAAGAAAAATTAGAGAGTTTCTATCCTGTTTCTGGGTGGTTATTTTTTCCTTCTAACCTAACCTATCCAAGTTATTTTTCGACAATTGGACCAAATGCGTATTTGACCAAACGCGACTAAACAGGATTAATCTATAGGGTCAATCACACCAATTAAAGGTTGCCTGGCAGAAATTGCGTAAAGTGATAAGGCCGCCGTTTGTACTGCTCTTGTGTTCCTAATTTCCATACTATTAATAATGTAATTGGCGTACAATAAAGTATATAATAAATAAATAAATAATAAATGTCTTTAACAAACATGGTAATTTTAATAAAGAGAAATCCATGTAATCTAAACTTATAAATTCTATGTCACAAAATAAAGCGCTAAAAGCCTATATAGCAAAATAAGGCCATTTATTACGACCATTTTTTATTTATAAGAGATGCTTTCTACTAGGGTTGTGGATATCAGATGGCAGTCGCTTCACAGAAAAAAAAGATTTCAGCCAAATCCACAGTTAGACTGGTAAAAGCAGACCCCTGACTCCATGCGGCGGCGCAAAGTGCGCCTCCTCGTACCCGGGACTGGATGGGGACACTGTGGTCCCCACATGTCGAAAGAGATGGTCTTGGGTCTGCCGGGGTGCGAGAGATATGCTTTCGGCAATCTCACCTCCGGCAATCAAAGTCCCAAAGACAGCGTGCGTTTTAGTCGGTTCGAGTCCGACAGAACCACCTCCACCGGCTCCTTGGGTATCCGTGGGGATTTTTCGCACGATAAAAAGAAATGATCCCTGACTCAAAGTTAAAAGCTTCGGAGTCGACTGAGATTACCGCTAAGATGAAGCATATACGATGACCGAGGATACTGACCGACCAAGATATGACCATATTAGTAGGATCGCTGCCTTCTCCCTTGACATTGTCGGGGTTCTTGTACGGCACGTCGGGCTGCGTGGTGCAAACGTCGGAGTGAGACGACGGGGTCGAAGGCCCGATCTTATTCCAAGCGCTCACTCTGAAAAATAAGAAAAATTAACAATGATAAATAAATAAATATTCCACAACATTCTACACAACGCTATCTAGACCCATGGTAAGCTTAACTATACTTTATTTATTTATTACACGTTTATTTTCTTTTTGACAGTTTACGCATATGAATTACTGTTTTTATTTATGGAATAATGTACTACAGTAATGTCATACTTTATTGACGGTAACGCCCACTTAGTGAAGTGCCCTGTGCATAACAAACAGACACAGACTATAAAGCAGATCTTGAAATATGATAATTCGATCAATTGTCTACAAATCGATTTTGTTAATAGTATTTATTACATTGATTTATCAGACTCTTCTTCATAATTTACACTAGACTCATGAGTCGAGTCCTCTGTTACTTGAATAATCAATTACACAGGTCTGCAATGGTTTTCCCCTTTCAGTTTTGATGAGCGATTTGGATAGATTTTGGGGCGTTGATTACGGGAAAAATATAAAAAAAATTCCATCACGTCAGGATTTTTAGTTATAGATCATCCTTTTTTTGCCTAAATTACTTAAGCCTTCCTAGTAATTTATTAATTATTTTATTTTAATCGTATCTTATTGAACAAAAAACACACTAAATGGTTAAAGTAGACATTAATGAATGAGTTCTCATAAATGTAGTTAAACATAACTTTTAATTAAGTATGTGATATACCCTTATTATCAAAAAAACTAGTGGATTTTTAGGTCATTTGCTAAAGACCTCATTTCTTGTAGGCTAAATGCTTTTTTTATAGAAATTAACTTAAATCGTTAGAAGACAGTTAATGAGGGTAGGTTAATATTATTTTGTATAAATAGCACCATCATTATTTTTAAAAAGTCAGTGTCAGTGGCCCGGACATAAGAAAATTGATGAAAGATATAGATTTCGATGAAAAATTGAGTGAAATTGAATTAGAAGCCTGGAAATCTTTTAAGGAAGTAGTGAGGCATTTTCTAGGAAACCATAAAAGTCCAAATTATGAGGAAATTGTAAAGAAAATGATTGAAAATTTCGGCAAAATGGGATGTTCGATGAGCATTAAACTTCACTTCCTTAATTCGCATTTGGACTACTTTCCTGATAACTTGGGAGCTGTAAGTGAAGAGCAAGGCGAAAGATTTCACCAGGACTTGAAGGAGATGGAACGTCGGTATCAGGGAAAATGGAATAAAGTAATGATGGCAGACTACTGTTGGCTATTAAAGCGTGATGATCCAAGTCGGAATTTCAAGCGAAAATCTCACAATCGGAGCTTCGGTGAAAAAAAAGCAAGATACCATAAAAGTATTTAATATTTTTAATTTATTTATTACTGTCCCTTCAATGTATTTTTAATGTTTTAAGTTTAGTAATATAATTGTTACTTCATTGTAATAAAAAAACTTTGTAAAGTTGGCCTTTTTTTCCGATTTCACATATAAGGATTTTTCAAAAAAACTGAGGGTGATGGGACAAATCCAAGTACATATTCGTAATCAGCGCACCAAAATACCTCAAGATCAGCAATCAAATCCAAAAGGGGAAAATAAGAGTTCAAATTTGCAGACCTGTGTTATTGATCCATTATATTGTAAATTACAAGGTCTCGAACAAAATCAGAGATATTTATTTTTCTTGTCCTCTACACGACATGACAGTCGCCCAGTTTTCAGGTGTCACATCACCTTTATTTATAATTTTAAAAAACTTGATAAACAAATAATTAATAATTATATATATATTATTACAAATACGTCGATGCATTAAATCGATTTAAAAATGTTCTTAAGTAAAATCGATGATTATTTCGAATCGAAACGGTACTGTACGCGAGTGTCACTAACTTCAAATTGTCTCATACTGTCAAAAAGAAAATAAACGAATGGACGGAGTATAGCTTGTGTTATGGAATCTAAAATGCGGATAAACATACTTAGATACTTTTTTTTAAAACATACATATTAAATAATAAATAAATATTGCACAACATTCTACACATCGCTATCTAGACCCATGGTAAGCATAGCTTAACTAGCTTGTGTTATGGAATCTAGAATGCGGATAAACATACATAGATACCTTTTTTTTTGTAAATACATACATACTATACATAAAAACAGCCAGACCAATGCAAATAGCCATATTCATGCATACAAATATTTGCACTGAGCGGGAATCGAACCCGCACCTCCTGCGTAGCTGTCGCGTTCACTACCACCACGCCACGGATATTATAGATAGAAACACCCAGACCAATGCAAATAGCCATATTCATGCCTACAAATATTTGCACTGAGCGGAGATCGAAGTCGCGCCTCCTGCGTAGCAGTCGCGTTCACTACCACCACGCCACAGAGGCTGTCGATGATGGGTAAGTAGGAAAATTTTAGCATGAAAAACTAAACCTGGGGTTCATAATCACTACGGAAGATGATTGCCGTCAGACTGCTCCTAAAGCGAAAGGAGCCTTGATGGCCGGACTTTGACTTGATAAAAACTAAGTACATAACTGAATGAATATTGAATGAATTTTAGGGCATTAAGTATGCTAACTATACAAATGGAATACATAGGGACTCGGACCCGCAGTCTTTCCCTTACAGGGGGAATGCCTTGACCAATTCGGCTACCGAGAGACGCCCGATGTGATTCAAATTTCCCATCTTATACGTCTTTAAGGCGACGATGGAGTCATCTACTGATTTTCTTACGAACTATCGGACACGGGGTTCGAGTCCCGCCCGAGAAGGTTCTTTATCCCTTTATGTGTATTCGATTTGAATGAATATTTTTTTATAGCATTTATTATGCTAACTTTAAAATTCGAATACATCGGGAAAAATGAAATGCTCAAGTGGGACTTGAACCCACGAAAATGATTGAGAAAAAAAATTGGATCCAAAAGTTCGTAAGAAAGTTGGTGGATGGCTCCACTCTGAAAGACGGATATAAAGAGAAGGAAGAAGTGGTTCCGGTGTGGGTCAATAGCTCAGTTGGAAGAGCATTCCACCTGTAAGGGAAAGGTCATGGGTTCAAGTCCCACTTGAGCATTTCATTTTTCCCGATGTATGTATAAGTACATAGTTGTTGGCGCTTCCATTGTTTTCTATACTCCATTCGGTTAGGTACTCATCTAAAAGTAAACAATCCTTTTGATGTTTTATTTAAAAAAACCTTTAAAAAAATTGTGATGTGGTCACAAAAATGCCTCCAAAAAGTTGAAAATAAATTGTGTTGGTTAGCCTTTTAACTTTGATATAGGTACCTAGTAATATTTTGATTCAAGTGCTGTCGTGTCAGGGGACCGTAACTAAAGCACTCTGTCGTGTTATCGGAACGATCCAAGGTCCCCCGACATGACAACACTTGAATCAAAATCTTAATAGTTAACTATATCAAAGTTAGGCTAACCAACCCAATTTTATTTTAAATTTTTTGAGGCCTATTTTGGGACGGGGGTTATATAAAATTCTAATTAAATTTTTGTTTTAAACTTTTTAATTTGATCTATTGTACAAGCCCATTGATTTGATACCCATATTGAGCTAGTTTTATAAAATTTGTGATGGCAGCCATCTTATCAACGTGTGCCAACCTGCTGCTGTATTTTTCCGTACAGGGGGAATGCCTTGACCAATTCGGCTACCGAGACACGCCCGATGTCATTCAAATTTCCCTTCTATTTATCCGTTCTTACGGCGACGGTGGAGATCTTCTTACGAATTAGTATTCGAGCGGAGTTATAAAAAAATCAATGTTTAAAAATGTTTGAATGAATTTTTTATAGCATTTATTATGCTAACTGTTAAGTTCGAAAAACATTGGAAAAAATGAAATGCTCAAGTGAGACTCGAACTCACGACCTTTCGCTTACAGGGCGACTGCTCTGCCAACTGAGCCATTGAGCACCACTTGAATCATTCCAAATTTTCCTTCTCTTTATATCCGTCTATAAGGGCGACGGTGCAGCCATCTACCAACATTCTTACGAACTGTTGGAAACAATGAATGATTTTTCAACCATTTTTAAACATTGAATTTTGATGACTGCGCCCAAATATTTGAATGAATTTTTTATAGCATTTATTATGCTAACTGTTAACTTCGAAAAATAAAATTCAATGTTTAAAAATGGTTGAAAAATCATTCATTGTTTTCAACAGTTCGTAAGAATGTTGGTAGATGGCTGCACCGTCGCCCTTATAGACGGATATAAAGAGAAGGAAAATTTGGAATGATTCAAGTGGTGCTCAATGGCTCAGTTGGCAGAGCAGTCGCCCTGTAAGCGAAAGGTCGTGAGTTCGAGTCTCACTTGAGCATTTCATTTTTTCCAATGTTTTTCGTGTTTAAAAATGATTGTAACATCGTAATCATAAAATCCGTAGAGGACTCCACCTTCGCCGTAAGAATGGATAAATAGAAGGGAAAGCTGCTGCTTATTTACCTGAAGGTATAATTGGCCCAAGGACTGAGCTGTACAGTCCACGACGTGTCGATGGCCGGCACGTTGTCGCTGGCCACGTCCCACGTGTCCGGCGTGAAGGAAGTGTTGTACTGTATCGAGAAACGCAGGATCGGTGCCCGGTTGTCGCCCATAGGGCGCCAGCGGAGAGTTGCCGTCTTCTCTTTGCATTCGATTGAGTCCAGACGTGGAGGGTTCGGTTTGTCTGGGGGCGAAGAGTTATGTTGTTGTATATCACTGAATTCCTTAGACTTATGATGTAATGAGTGTTTGTTTGAATAGCTTCATGAATAATCTGGATTCACAGTTGGATCCGGTACACTGATTACAGCAACGCCTACTGTATTCGGGTTACAGGTGTGGAGGGAAGGAACGAGGTGTGATGTTCCTCCAACACAAAGGGAGGATCCTCCGACCAGGCAAGGTGATCACGCCTGGCGGGTCGCGGCCCAGCGATTGTAGTTGGGATGTTGTACATATATTGTACCAGCGCGAGAACTTCACTTTCACGATGCAGGATTCGTATTGACGTAGTAGTTCGGCTTGCTGTCGCTAGATGGCGCTGGGTACATGTGGTATCGCCAAACAGGCCTTTTATACAATTTTTTTATTAAAATCAATTATAAAGCCATGGCTTGACGGGTAAAATCAACTTATCTGATCGCAAGATTTTCACCTTATGTCAAAAAAATATAATATTAATTCTCGCTACAGTTATCCAAAGTTTCCAAGACGAAATTATTCAAATATCTCTCAAAACCTTGATCAATATTTAAAAATATAACTGTACAAAGAATTTGACGAAATTTTAATGCAAATATTATATTATAGATGTAGATTGGAACAATTGAATTACCACTGAGCTCACGTAACTCAGTGGTCAAAACATTCTCCCTGAAATCCCGTTAAGAGCATTCACTTTTCCAATCTAAATCAATGCCAGCTCACGTCTTTCCTTCTTCCTACAGTCTCGGGTCCTTAAAGCGGGGCGTGAAAAGGCATCTGATGAGGCCGTCAAGCTGAGTGCCACCACTGTTAACATGGTACATGTTTACGATGGTGACCCTCTTTCCGAGACTTTGCCTTGAGCTTAACATCAGGCGAGATGAAGTCAAATTGACGTGTCCTTTATAAAAAAATAAATAAAAAGAATACAACTCACCCTGTACAATCAAGGTAGCCTGCGCGCTAGCTTCATCGATAGCCGTTCTAGCTATGCAAGTGTACTCGCTAGAGTCTAACTCCGTAGTGTCAGATATGAGCAGCGAGTAGTCATTAGTCATTCTGAACCGCGGTTGGCTCTCGAAGTCGATCGGCTGGCCGTCGTTCAGCCATATGATCTCGAGCTTCAGAGAGTCGTCGGCGTTCGCGTTACAGCGGAAAGTGGCTGAGGAACCAGCTGCGACTTCGTAGGCTTCTGGTTTGTCAGTGATCACGGTACGTTCTGAAATGGAGAGTTCCAATATTAGATTCGTTTTTTTTTTCATGTGTAAATCGCCACGGAGATTAAATCGAACTCGAATCGAATAAAACCATTCGAATATGACTTCGATCGCAACTGGTTACCATTGCGGCCGAAGCGACAGCGTCACGGTACATTCGAGACGGTGACCTAATAAGACACTGCGAGGACATCAGTTGCCACTGAGTCATCTAATGAATTAAAATTTTGTTGTTCTGAGGAAACTTACCTATGCAAATTTGAGCTAAGTTGATGACATCTGTGGCAGAACGCTAGAACCTGAGCCAAAACCACTGAACTGATTTTGATGAAATTTGGTATACGGGTAGATTAGACTATGAGGAAGGACATAGGCTATGTTTGGTCGCGATAACCGACATCCACGCGGGCGGAGCCGCGGGCAAAAGCTAGTCAATAATACGGTGAAAAAACTAAAGTCAATACTGTCTCGAGCCAAGCGATTCGGGACATAATTTTTTAAGAACGGTGTTCCCCTCTTCTCACAATCCTGGCTACTTTGAGCGGGGTGTGAAAAAGCATCGTCGAGGCAGTCACGACACCTCCATTTTGGGATCTTCAGTTGCATGATGTAACAGCAAGACAATGTTACTTCAAAATTGTGGTTCGTCAACTTAGCGTTGTTTTTATTTCTGAGAAGACCTGTCTTCGAACTTTAAATGCTGAACACATACGATAATTTTGATGCTTATTTTCTTAAAATTGCGTGGTCTACTGTAATGTACATTTTGCCAAATTTAACTTTCTTTTTTCAAAAACTTCGTCCGTTTCCCCAATCAACTAGCTTTTCGCCGCGGCTTCGCCCGCGTGGATGTCGGTTATCGCGGCCAAACATAGCCTATGTCCTTTCTCAAGGTCTAATCTACCCTTATACCAAATTTCATCGAAATCGGTTCAGTGGTTTAGATGTGAAAGCGTAACATACAAACAGGCAGACAGACATAGTTACTTTATTTATATATACTAGCTTTTACCCGCGGCTCCACCCGCATGGATGTCGGTTATCGCGACCAAACATAGCCTATGTCCTTTCTCATAGTCTAATCTACCCCTATACCAAATTTCATCAAAATCGGTGCAGTGGTTTAGGCGTGAAAGCGTAACATACAGACAGACAGACAGACAGAGTTACTTTTGCATTTATAATATTAGTAAGGATGTATATGTAGCGATATTTAAAAAAAAAGATTACTACTGTTAACCGCCCCAGCTTGCCTAATTACTTGTGTGGGTTCATGTCGGTAGTGTAATGGCTAGGATTCGAACTCGAGACTCGAGATCTCTCGATCCTAAGGTCGACCCCTTAACCAGAAAACTAAATGCGTGTAATAGATCCTTGCCAGATACACACTGGTAAGTACAGTATATTAATATTAAGTGTCAATAATTAACCAGTACTCACTCTTAACATCCAGGGATCCAAAAGCCGACTTCTCTCCGAACTTGTTTTTAGCGTAGCACTGGTACGTGCCCACATCCGTGTAAGAAACGTCGCGGATCACGAGATCGCCGTCCGCAGTTATGTTGTATCTGTCGAAGGGAACGAACATTACATTAAAACTTCCCTTGAGTGTAGATTCTATTGATAATGGTACTATACTTAGGAATACGTAGTATGGGAGACGGGGCTATACATAATTGTAAGAGACACAAAACCTCAGTGCATGAAGGTTACCTTATTGTATAGTAGATGATATAAAGCTTATTAATTAACTTAATACACCTTTTTTTGTGCGGTAATCTCCTCGGACTCGAACCAACTACAACAGCACTCTATTAGGTGTCTTCAGATTGGGTCTAAGACCCTCGCAACCCCAGCTGACCCAGAGCCAACCTCCGGCATCGAGATGACCCCCTAGGAGCTTAATATAGCCCCTAGTTTATGTGTACTTTGTTATCCATCTTCTAATAAGTAAAATTCAATATTAGTTTTTTTAAAAGAAAAAAAAAAACTTATTGCTTGCACCCTGGTACATTCGTAACTGTGATCTACATCGGGACCTGAACATGGACGTCGTAGATCAAGTCATTCAAAAATATGCCGAAGTCCATGAAAAGAGACTTCATCATCACGTGAACGTCGAGGCAATCCAGCTCCTTGATATCACTGATATAGTGAGAAGACTAAAACGCACAAAGCCGTTTGAGTTAGTGTATTGTTTTAGTGACAAAAAAATGCAGTGACAAGTGCCGCGCACAAAGAACACATAGTGTCTTCGCCTGAACAAAAACCAAGTAAGTGAAAATTGCTTGCGAAAGTTATATATAGACAGCACAATCATTGGAATGGTAAATATATGGTCCCCGGCTCTGCCCAACCGCGTAGTCTCAGTAGATAGGTAGGCAGTTAACACTTATTTCCCATTAATCTGTCGCACATTCTCCCCACACAAATTTGTCCACCCTCTTTCAAATCTCGATAAGTATGAGTGGACCCATATCACGACTTTCCCTCATTTATTAATAAAATGGTTCGAACCTTTTAGCTTTAAATAAACATTTATTTACGGCGCACACCTTTGACCTTTATACTTACAAAATGGAATGGGATATTCACAAACCATACTAAGTGCAATTCACTATTAATAAAACCCGTTTCAATGAATGGTCTTCCCGGTCTTTCCCTGTGTTAAAATCAGATTTGGGGTATATACATACAAACATATCCTCGTGCCTGTAAATCCCTGAAGCCAATACTGCCCACTCAGAGTTGTATTATCTATCACCCACATTTCACATACTATAAGTTTCGCTTCCACGTGACCTGGGGCAAGTCTATTGCCGTCAAACGGGCACCTAGTTATGGTCTATATGTTTACTGTCGGATGGAGAACAGCTCTATCCCTTAGGGCCGGCGCCCAGTGCCGGCATCGGCAAGCATGAGGATTTGTATTTGTCGTATAACAATAGATGTTATTGTTATAGATATAAGGTTGAACTTTAATTGCTAACTATACCGCTGCAGAATGCCGATCTATGCCGACGGTAGTCGACGATCGTCATTTAAATTTAAATTTTATGATGATAGTGATAAGATCTATTGTTATACAACAAATACAAATCCTCATTCTTGCCGACGCCGGGACTGGGCGCCGGCCCTTAGTCGCCTTTTACGACACCTATAGGAAGAGATGGAGTGGCCCTATTCTACTTCATCGGGAACTAACACGGCAAGTGCCGACAGATTTGGGGCAAATCAATAAAATAACAGAAACAGAAAGAGAAGGAGAGTGCACCCTGGGCTTCAAAGTGTAAGCTTTGGATGCAATCAGGATTGACGCTCGAATTATGATGACAGACCTCGGTCGAGCATCACTCAAGTAAATTATTGAACAGTAGAAAATAAAACTAACCAAATAATAAGAAAAAAGAAAACGAATCTCTTTTTAATAGTACATAATTAATTTTACTCCACAAAAGTATAACATTAAAAGTCTTTCAGATCAATCACGGCGCGGTTCATTTGCGAAACAGTTCAACGAACTGAAAAGCCTTTTCATGCGTACGATCCTTTCCTAGGGGATGGAAACTTGATAATATTGCCTCCGGTAATACGAGGGGATGTTTTGATATCCGATCCTTAAGATCCGCCAGATAAGATCTTGTACACGCCGTGTGAGAACTCAGACAACTGGGTAAATGCGTGTCGCTTGTTTTGCGAAAATATAAATGGAATATTACGATGGAGAAAATGTTATGAAAGTGCCTTCCATGATTTATATATTTGTTGTGACATGTTGACATGACAGATGTTAAGCTGCCTTGACAGTAGATTCAACAAATTTTGCCTTTGATACTACAGTACGCCTCGAGTGTGTAGCTCGAGTATAAGTGAGAGTACGGCTTGCTCCGGTTTTGTAAAAGTTCTCTTTATTTTACACTAGCTTTTGCCCGTGGCTCCACCCGCGTGGATGTCGGTTATCGCGACTAAACATAGCCTATGTCCTTTCTCAGGGTCTTATCTACCCCTATTCCAAATTTCATCAAAATCAGTTCAGTGGTTTAGGCGTGAAAGCGTAACATACAGACAGACAGACAGAGTTACTTTCGCATTTATAATATTAGTATGGATAGTATGGATATGGATTGTAGTTTGTACTGACAACAGTCATATGATATCCTTATAGAGTAGTTAAAACAGTTAATCCTTATAAAATGTGAAAACTATAGCTCCTGTTTTATCTTACTCTAGATCTAAAAAGATATCAAGCTGATAAAGCGAAGGCAGATGCTCCCGTAACAGGCTAAAAGAAACCTATTTATGGAAGTCCTAGGAAAGAACGTCCAGACTTTGGATGCAAGCAGAATTCCTTTATTTCAAGAGGGAGAAAACTTTGAACCGTATTATTCAGATTGATGGTAAATTATTTTCAGCCTATTTAACCTCAGAAGCGTACAATCGAAATTCGATTCACTAAATGTCGTGTCAGCCCCACAGAAATACGAAATGGGCTTACCGTGAGCCATGCCAGCGAATTTTATTCTTATCTTTGACGGTGATTTGTTTGTATCATTTTCGTAGCTCAAGTGAAATAGAATAAATCAGTGCTCGGCAAAAATTTAAGGCCTGCGGTACAATCATTTTTTTTTGTAACTAGTTCAAGTAATGCTTCTATTAAATTTTATTTGACACCCCTTGCATGCAAAGTTTGAATTAGACGATTTTCTTATAGATTACCGTTAGATACGGACAAATATGTACAGCCTCTGTGGCGTGTGTGGTATTGAACGCGGCCGCTACGCAGGAGGCGCGTGTTCGATTCCCGCTCAGTGCAAATATTTGTATGCATGGATATGGGTATTTGCATTGATCTGGTCGTGCCTTGGAGAGCCAACTACGGGTAGTTGGAGCCCCCAAAAGCCCAACAACTAGTCTAACTCCAATGCTTCGATATCGCCTTTGGGTAGTGGAGGTCAAATGGCAGTCGCTTCACAGAAAATATCGAAGTCTAGCTAAATCCGCAGTAAGACTGGTAAAGAGGACCCCCTTTTTTTTTTTTGTTTTTCGTGCGGAAATCCCCTCGGATACCCCCCTTGCCGGAGCCGGAAGGAGAGGTTATGTCGGACTCGAACCGACTAAAACCGCACGCCGACTGTGGGTCTTGGTGCTAGGCCGGAGGTGAGGTTGTCATAGACATATCCCTCGCACCCCGGCTGACCCACGGCCATCCCTTACGGTCTGGCCCTCCTCAGGAGGGGGGACAACGGTGTCCCCAACTCGCCCCCGGAATGGGGAGGCGCGCTATTCAGCGCGCCGCCGCCGTGGCCTGCTTCTGCTGGGGTGACAGGCGGCTCCACCTGTACAGAAGACCCCAGAATCCAAGGTGAAAGTTTCGGATGAGACTGGGAAGGAAGCGCTAATAGGAAGAAGGATATTGACAAAATTTTGCGAGGGAGCACATCTGATTAAAAATTGTAGGTACAGATTTTTTCCGAACATTCTTAAATACATTCCATAAACCTGGTCTCTAAAAATATCTAACAACAATATTTGCCATGCACAGTTAGTATTGAAGTGAGTTCCCTTATTTATAGAACAATTTCAACAGATCGTTTACGTTTTACGAGGGAGCATTGCCACACTGTACCCTAAATCTACTTATAATTGGCATAACATAACATAACATAAACTCACACCTGTATTCCCCGAAAGGGTAGGCAGAGGTGCTAGCACCCACATTTCGCCAGTTTATGTTTAGGTCCCAATGTAATAGGTGGCGAGCCTATTGCCATTAACCGGGCACTTATAAACCTGCGATAAATACACACATAACTTCGAAAAGCATCGAAAAGTCATTGGTGTGTGCCATGGTAAACCTGGGATCGAACCAGAGACCTCGTCTCAGCAGTCCATTACCCATACCACTAGGCTACCACTAGCTATATACTTATAATTGGCTTCTTGCGAAACCCACAGGAAGCGAGTTGTAAGACCAATTTCAGGGAAGCAATTCTTATTTAATAATAATAGGTAATCCCAAGACGTAATAAACTGTAATAAGGCACGTTTTAAAAATACACAAATGTCAGGAAAAGCGTGAAAAAGTTTAGTATTTTACGAAAGTAAAAAGTTAGCGACTCGTTTAAGGCGAACTTGATGTAGCAAGATTGTAAATCTATCGACTTGCGATAAAATCGAAACTGTCCTTATCCTTCGTAGTCTGATTACAATACAATGAAGACAGACAGCGAATTAATGCTTGAATCCTCTTGATTAAGCCCCAATGTTTAAAATCTCATAGATATATATTCAGAACCCTTAACAGTATACATGATTAAAAAGAGAAAGCTCCATGTTACCCTCATTAAAGTATATTTAAAGCTGCGTATCTCCCTTTCAGGGTACTCTAATCCTTAGTCACTGTTTCTATAGCATATTTTATAACATCAGTTCAATCAAGTTCTCTTAGTTATTAGTCTAGTACCGTACGCAAACATCACACCCTTACCAAGTTACTACCTTACAAATAAATACGTTCATGAATACTCACTTTCCACCAGTGACGTCAACGTTGTCCTTCATCCATTTGACGATTGGCTTCGGCGCTCCAAACACTCTGCACTTAAGCACAGCCTCCGAGCCGTCCACCTTCGTCAAGTTGTCCGGGCCCTCTTTGATTTCTGGGGGGATAGCTGTACGAAAAAAAACAAATAGGTACGTTAGAAATGTGAACTCAGTTGGAAATGACGAATCGCTCGTACTATAAAGAAAGAATCACGTATAAGACACACACAGAAACGACTGTATGAAGATGGAGAAGCATATACATACAAAAATTTACAGTACCATTAACATTAATATCAAGTTAAGACTATGAATGTAAACAAATTCGACTAAGATTAAAACTTCCAAGCGTTAGTCTGTAATTCTTTCCTAAACACAGACTACCCATGTAGTCTAGGAAAACAGCTAACCAACCAAACAAGAGAATGTAATTATAGAAAGTCTGTTAATTTTTCGAGACACAAATCGAGAGATTTACTGAAACAGTGTGGCAATAGGTACAAGACGAGAATGTACCTATCTACCTTATTGCTCAATTAATTTGATATCGATGAGTGTTTGTTTATACTTTCTACGCGATTAACAAACACGTTGGCCAACTGATTGAAAAAGGTTTAGAGGGGTACACACGCAATAGTCGCAATATCCGAGGGCTATCCAGTCACGCGATGTCGACTCAGTAAATAACAAAAAAAAGCAGGGATCGTACTAGCTGCGACCAGGATGGTCCCCTCTTATAATGTATAAAAGTGCTGAGTCGATACACAGAGTACATTTGAGTTGAACATGAAAGTATTGAATGATAAAATTGCACGTAAAACCAAACTCTTCGGACGTATCATATTTTTACAAACTGTTCACCAAGGCATTGGAGGACGTCTTGCAGACTATTATAGACGATTGGACTGGTTGGGGTATAAACATAAATCGTGAGTACATTTCGCATCTTGGGTTTATTCGGAAATGCTGCACAGCCTAAAAGACTTTCGACGCGTCGGTCACCATACCGCAGGTACATTTCAACATACTGCGACTTCAGCTGAGACACTCAAAAGGCCTAAGAACTCGAACCCTAATTGGTTATAATGTATTTTCCGTTTGCTGTTAATACGTTACGAGTCCTACATACATACAGTCACGCCTTTTTCCCAGTTCGAGTCATAGGATCCGCAATATTTATAGGAAGCCTGCCAAATGACTGGATAACCAGAGACCAGCTGGAGTGTTTTACGCATAAAGGATTAAAGATCAACATTGCCTATAAATGTGGCTATATTGTCAGCCTCATGGACACGTTATCACGCGATGACTGCGATGCGGATGAATTTTATAACGCCTAGTTCTTTTAATATTGTTTTTCTTAGTTAATATTTCAAGTTATAATAAGATTATGTTATGTTTGTTTTGTACTCATAAAACCTCATATTTACTTATGGTCAATCATGCAAGGGTAATTCCGGGACCCCTCAGACGGCGATTTGGCAATTCGTCACGTCACATCCCCTCCTCGATAGGGAAAGTAAATGAAGATCCGCCGGAAATGATCTCCCGCTCAAAAAGTTGCCCCTAGCCTAGTCGTAATAAGTTATCGACTGATAGTAATAAAATATGTCTGCCTAGTTTACATTTTTTTGTGAGATCTTATAAATAACGGTAGCAACAATTCCACAGATTAAGACCAAGCTAGATATAACACGTGTATTAAATACTTGTGGTATTAAAACATTTAAAAAAAAGTGTGGTATTTCATTCTCATATCATCCTAGTCATTTCAACGACGCGCGACGCTCTCATACATTAAAGACTTTTACTTCGGAGTCCGGGGACCGCTTTTCCTACTTTTACTATTCCATTTCACCCTGTCTTCAGAGTCCCTGGTAGAAAGACCATTTAGAGATACCGTATACCTACAGTATCATTACAATCACAACACATCGATCGGCATTTTGGTGTTAACTAACAACTAACTACGTAGGTTTAATATAGACAAAGATTTGAATGAATTTTTTTTTGCATTTATTATGCTAACTTTTAAGTTCGGAAATCATTGGAAAAAATGAAATGCTAAAGTGAGACTCGAACTCATCACCTTTCCCTTACAGGGGGACCTTTCCCTTAAAAATGATTGAAAAATCATTCATTGTTTCCAACAGTTCGTAAGAATGTTTGTAGATGGCTGCACCGTCGCCCTTATAGACGGATATAAAGAGAAGGAAAATTTGGAATGATTCAAGTGGTGCTCAATAGCTCAGTTGGCAGAGCAATCCCCCTGTAAGGGAAAGGTCGTGAGTTCGAGACAAAGATATTGTTATTGTTATAAGTACGGCAAACCTCTTGACTGTTTCTGCGTGGTAAACACCTTGAGTCTTTATAGAATACAGTGAATTATATCCATAGGTACTTATTGTAAGGAAATATAACTTCTATTTCCCTAAAAATTATGCATATATCGAATATAACTCACTGTTTTCGTTTCGATAAGGACTAGGCTCTTTTAGCTAACAAGCAGGGCCATAAATCTGAATAAGATGTTAAGTCCACGATAATATCCGTGGCCGTAATATAGTTATATTTCGCGCGGTGGAGTGTGGGCGTGTGAATGTGTGCCGCGGCGAGGATGTGCCCAATATACTTGAGATTACCTACTAGGCGCGAGACATCCATTGTCACTAGTTATGAATTTAGTGGACTCGTTGATAGTATTCACTGTGAGATATTTTGTTGTATAGGTAATAAGAGAGTGTTTATTGAAATCATTATCACTACATTGTATGAAATAAAGCTGTCACTAAATTCTTCCAAACCATACAACAAATTTTGGTAGAGACAGACAGAGATATGGAAGAAGGAAAAAGGAAAATATTTTTTGTGAAACCCATTTCTATAACGTTAAATCATCGAAGAGCTATTTAATAGGCGGGTTATTTGATTGAACGATAGGTCATTCCATCATACAGTGATATAAACCCTTTCCTTTTACACGGCTATGAGTCGTGGCCGCTGTTGGAGCGAAATAAGCAGATGCTGCGTGTAACGGAGATGAAAATGCTGCGGTAAATGTGTGGAGTCACGCGTAAAGATCGCGTGAGGAACTCTCGCATCCGCGGCGGCCTTCATGTCCGTGACATCGCAGATAAAATGCAAGAGAGCCACCTTAGCTGGTGGGGCCACGTCTTGTGGCAACCGCCCGGCTACGTGGGTAACAAATGCCTGGTAATGGCGGCCCCACCGCGTCCAGGTAGAAGGGTTAGGCCCAAGATATGCTGGCTTGGCGTCGTGGAGTGTGACATGCGTACAAATGGTCTCACTACCTTGGACGCCCAAGATAGTGGGAAGTAGGGAAGGAAGAGCCGGAAGGCGGACCCTGAGCTCCGAGGGCACCGTGGCCTCGGATGCAATCAGGACTAACGTCTTTATATGGATGATGATGATGAGGGATATAAAACATAAGAATACCTACAACAAGAGTCAACATGTAGATAGCTACAAAATCCAGGGAAATGTGTCATTATTTGATTTGTTTTGCTCCCATATATTAAATTTCATAACAAGTCAATTATTTTCTAAACTAGATTAATTGCAAAATATTACTTAAGTTCATTGTTAGTAATCAAATTACTTATTCAGTCTGCTAAGCCTTCCCACGTCAACAACACTAACGCGGTTAATTAGAATTTAGTACCATTATGTTCATGAAACTGCTATCGCGATGTCCACAATGTGGTGTCTACCGAAATAAGTGGCACTTTAAGAACAGATTGTATTATTGGCACCACCCCTTATTGCCTGTGATTTCCTAACGCGGCGCCACGCCAGTGAGGGAGAGAACCGTCTTTCTATACCTACCTGTATGTTAAATATGTCTCTTAGTCACCTTTAGTGATTCACCGGAAAATGGGTCTGTAGTTTGTAGAACCACGGGTTCCCCAGCATTTAGATATCAAAATCGAAAGTTAGTATCATATTTTTACTTGGTAGCAGTAGGTATGAGGCTTTTTGTACAGTTTGTGAGAGTACTAAGTCCTCCCTTCATTTCTTTTGTTATTCATTCTCATACTTATCCCTATTCTTCCCCTGTGGGTGGTAACAAGTGACAGATTCCTGTTGCAAGCGCCTTAGGTCACCGTTTGTTGTTAGGTGTTAAACTTTAAAAATCCCTGCAGAGGGAAGAATTAGGTGGAAAATTGAAAAAATAAACGGAAGTGGTAAGCCTTTGGTACCAGCATAAACCATACTAATTGCAGCCTACTGCTACTCGAAGTCGATATTTGGTGAGGATGTATAATTCCCCGTAAGTTCATTCGTGATTTAAATCTTTTCAAAATAAAAATAATTATAGATACGCAAGCAGGGACACAAATATACTTAATAAAAATAAGTAGTTTAATATTTCTTGCTCTTCAATCACAGACAAATACGAGGGTAAGAATAAATAAGCAATTTGTAAGCATCATTAGGCAGATTATATAAAGAGGCAATTCAGTACGAGACCGCCTGAATTACACTCGTTAAGATTGGGTGGTTGAAAAGAACATTTGTAAGAAGCTCTAGTGTGGCATATTTAACGACGATGGCGAACCCCATCTTTCGAAGTGGGCGGTAATCGAGATTCCAGGGTTCAACTGTAAGGCGACGAAAATAGTGACTAGCTATTTGGTATGATTTGAATTAAAAAAGAGAACTTTACACCTACCACCTACCCCTTTTTAAGCATATTGCGAGAGATTTGATATAGATAGTTGAAGTTGATAAGTTGTATGGCAAAGGCTGCAGGAAGCTAAAATTAAACTCACCAGCCAAACGACTACGTTATTTAAATGTCTTGGAGGGAAAATATCCAAATGGGTAATTCAAATAGGTAATCTGTCTGTTCGTGAACTCCATACTTACGACAGCTTTTCACCAGACGATTCCGATTAGTGCTACTATGTAATATCTAAAGGACAATAGGACCTAAAAATAGGGTCTAAATAAAACTTAACAAAGAATGCACGTCATTAAAATATTTTGTTACAAAAAATTTACGACTAAAAGCAATTGGTAAATTACAATGGCTGACTTTATCGCTTTATGTAATTTCTCCCTATCATATACTTTATGGGGACATTCTGGCTTTGTGGAATAGCTGGAATACAGAGATATCATACTGGGAGTCCGCTCATAAAACTAGATATACAATCACTGAACCGGATCGGATTAATTGTGCAAATTTAGTTCGTCTTCTGGATTTTTACAAATTAACTTATAAAGAAATAACGGGCTCAAATATAGCAGAACATAATTATATACTTACATACATACATTATTGGTAGGGCTTTCCCATAGAGGTAGGCAGGTACAACATTTTTCTACCTGCTATGATCTTGGGATACGGTTTTTAATTCTTCTACTTTCACACTGTTTTCATACATGCACGCCAGTTACAGGTAACGTAATAGAAGTCTGATATTCCATTTAATTTATTTACCCACGGCTGTATCGATAATGTCACTTTTCGTAAACATCAAACCCAGAGTCCATGAAGGACATCGCATAAGCGTATCAGATCTTTCAGCATTATATAGATCTGATGTTGCTCTCATTGAACAGAGTCCGGGATCTGACGTATTTTTTTTTCGTAACAGAGATCGAATTATATTTATATTGATGGATATAATTTTAGCATTCGTAATTAGCTGAAGTAAAAACAGCTTTGTATACAAAACTGCTCTTGGATTCTGCGTAAAAAGTTTCAAGAGAAAAAAATGTCATTTAAATGCATACTGTGTAAGATGGGGAAATCGTGACTGTTTTATGAAGCCAACGACATACTAAAATAATCTACGGTTCGCCATACTCCACGTAAAGTAAGTTGACTCTTAGATGTGTTTTCATGTGAAATCGAGAGCCCACTCAGCGTTAACCGACAAGGTGGCATGCGGGCTCCGTCTTAAACTGCAATTAAACGACATCGCCCCTACATGGGAGGCTCTATTGCGAATGGAATACCAACGCCGTCCTTTCCACCCTCAGTCACACTTAGGGCGGCAATGTGTGCTCGTTAGCACGCCTCCGTCACTTCTTTCATTGGTGATGTAAAGGTCAACGACATCCATGTCTGAGGCCTCTCTGTTCGCAAAAGCTGAAATAATTACCGTTAACAGCTGTAGCAGTTAGCCTCTAATCGATATTTGAAAAAAAAAAAAAACAAAATGTTCGCATTTCCAATTGATCTCATGAAGTGCGTTTTTGGACATACCTATAATATTTGCATTCATATGAAACCTTTCCGTAGCTTAGTCAAGTAAAGTCAGCGGTAACGTATTCATAGAGCACTCTTTCGTATATAGGAACATCCATTAACATCAAGCAAGACGTGTACCAACGTCTCAAGTGATCCATCTATCATCTAAATGCTAGACACGTGTTAGCGTGGCAATTGCCACTTTACTCTGTTTAGTGCCTACCCTCTTACTAATCTGTTATAAGTACTTACTTCAATTACGTTATTTACTTTTATTGGCTGTTTCATTCCATAGTTTCAGACCATCGATATACTACAAGGGCACGTTGTAGTTGGCCACATTGGCAACTGAGACTCATATTCTACGACGTCAAACTATTGTTTCCGGGGGTTTACTCTCCTAAAGCCTTAGAGTTCATCCTTAAAACTGTCTTCAGTCTCACAGGAAGCTGCTTATCAGCATCTGTACTATTAACTCTCGCGTTCCATGATATACAATAATAATAACGGGTATTAACGCTATCATGGTATAGGTACATACGTACCTTTGATTTGCCTGACGTTTCGACCAGGTTACACCGGCCGTGGTCACAGGCTTGAGTGTAGCCTGGTCGAAACGTCAGGCAACTCAAAGGTACGTTATACCATGATCGCGTTAATTCCTGTTATTATTATTGTATATCTGTACTATTGGTAGGTCTACATTCGTCCGTAACAGGATGGACGTCAGGTCCTTACAATCGCCCGGTGGTGACATAACGTAGTATTTTCAGTAATTTGAATCCGTCCATCTTAATCTCAGTGCGCTCGTGTACTTCCTACAACGTGCTCTGTAAACGTCTATTCAAACTGTAGCTGCACTTGCTTCCTATGCTACATCTAGAGATAAATCGTCAATGCATGCTGCATTGGATTCTATTGTGTTACAACCAACTAGATGAATGATGAAGTTCTCAATTCATATTAGTATCTATTGTATGTTTGGTCAGGAAGAATTCCTTATCAAGCTATTCTATTTCATTTTTGTTACCTTATAGCGGTGGTATATTGTTTGGTCGAGATTTGATGACTGGACTCCTAAAGAAATTATCTTTTCAAAGCTTGATTAATCTAGTCAAGAAAGGTGGTTCTACCTAATTTAAAAAAATAGTAAAAAAAAACAGGCAATGAAATTTGATTCGTATACTTTGTAACGTACTTTTGTAACAAAGTCATATATGGCATAACATTGGTTCAGGGGCGGAAATTGCCTACAGCACATTTAACTAGAATAGTTTCGACTTCAGTTAAGTGCGAAAGCTAATATAAAACAAAGTATGTAACGCTAACTTCGGTTATTCAACGAAGTTTGACTTGTGAATTACCTATAACAAAGAGGTTATTTATTCATAACTATGTTATGCCACGAAAGGTAATGAAATACTGAGAAATTCGTGCAATATAATTGAATAATAAATAGTAACGAAGTTAGTAGCTAGCTGGTTGATGACATAAGCTCACCCTCTATCAAGTGGGAGCCAATTGATGCTTGGTAGATATGATGGTGAGATATGAGCTGTTATATAAACCTTCGGCGACATGATACGTGGTGTGTTATCCATACTAATATTATAAATGCGAAGTAACTCTGTCTGTCTGTATGTTACGCTTTAACGCCTAAACCACTCAACCGACTTTGATGAAATTTGGTATAGGGGTAGATTAGACCTTGAGAAAGGACATAGGCTTTGTTTGGTCGCGATAACCGACATCCACGCGGGCGGAGTCGCGGGCAAAGGCTAGTATTATTATATTATAGCGAGTAAGAAAAGAATTTGGCAATAAAAACTTAACGTCTCATATATCCACCGACTTTATAGACGCCAGTTATGATATAGTGTTAAAAATAAAAGACGATGCGGACAATATGGTATGTAGTAATAGATATATCCGTCGACCCTTGTGTGACGTCACACTGTGGATTTTGGGATGAGTCACAAAGGTTAACGAACTTGGAGGAACGAATTCGGACGTTAATTCACGCCCTGAACCGCACCCACTGTGATTCGTACCCATTTTTGGGGTTACATTACAATGCATACGAGCTCAGGTAAGGGTGCTACCGTCTCTAAGATATAAATACGATATATGCAATAAAAACCTTATCAGATTTTTTTGTGTAAATGGCAGCTGTTCTATAATAGCAATATTAGGATCATAGCTGCTAAATACGCCTACTAGCAACTGTGAGTAAGTTTTGAATAGAATTTATCAATGCGAAGCCATTTTTTTTTGCGTTGACAGGATAACGGTATCAATATTTTTGTTACATAAGCAAAAAATTAAGTCAACGTTCGTTTTTTTGAAAACATGCAGGTGATATCGTCTCGGGACTTATATAGGAAATCACTGGGGAAATCTAGAATATCACAGTAAAAATACTTTCGTAACTATTAAGTCTTTTTTCTCCAATTTTTCACGGTAGGCGTCCAAAAGGCGAATGAAACACGTAGGGTACTGCAAGCATTTACAGGTTTTAGTAGGTACTGCAGATTCTATATTATTAGGCTGTCGGTTTATGTCTTATAGTACCTATAGAAATACTCGGAATACGTATATCCAAATAAACTTTCTAGTAGGTACTTAAACATATATATGCACCATACAAGATTCTGCTTTCCATTCATACAATTACCCATACTTCTATAGTTAATCGTATAATACCACAATATGAAAGCCTATCACTGACAGTAACAAAACCAAATTCCATAAACAAGATTAAACAGAACCGTTCATCAGGGGTAAGTAACATTTTTTGTTCACGACCCCTGCAGTACAAGAATTACGTCATACAATCACGCTATTAGACAATTAAGGGTGCAGCTGCACTGGCGGATTATAGCTATATTTACAAATTGAACGCGTATTTGTGAACGTAAGGTCGAACGTGACATCGTGGTTTAGGTATGTGTATGTACGAGGTTCCATAGCGCTCTTTAAATGGGTGTGTTGTGTATGTTGTGATAGTATTTTAAGCAGTACCTACACAATGGTAACTCATCGGAATATTTGTCAAGTTCTTTGTATTTTTCGAGGAGATAGCCGATATTTTGGCGCTGATACAAGAGATCATACATTATACCTTCATACTAAGGAGAGCTATTTCCCTTACGCTTTTCCCCTAAGAATTCTCCCATCTTACCAACATTGTACCGATTATTTATACTTATAATAAATTACCACCAAATTAATATTTCAATTTTATATTTTATTTCCTAACGAACATAATTCCTGTCGAAACTTAAATTCTCGTATCTCGTATCGATAATTACATGTTTCGCATGATCGTCTATTATTTAACAGAACCCCTTAATATGTACCATTAAAGTACATCACTTTTGCCCCTACGATAATTACATTAAGGTCCACACAAACAATTCAGATGAGCACCCTCACCGCTAGTATATCTTCATAACGAAGCTATTATCCTGTACCAACCGCCGACCTAGTGCCCGGGTCGGTGCGTCAGGCTGGCCGGGATATCTAGGTCATGGCTGGGTGCCTGCGTTATCCCGGTTACACAGTCGCTTGTATGCGGACAGATATTTCATAGCAATCGGTCCCCTGTCGAGAGAGATCGGACCCCTGAGAGTCGCAATTTGGAATACTAGGCTGTAGACGTTTCATCTCAGCAAGAATAATCGCATCGATTTAATCTAATTTAATTTGTATTTTCAAGATTAGATATCACGCACGCATTGGAAACACTGATATCAAATATAAATTACAGATTTATTTTGACTATTTCTTTTCTAATCTTTGCTCGCAGCCTCCATGGTTAAGGTTATGGTATGTCGTCATTTAGAGTAAGGTAGAAGAGGAGTGAGAAAACTGGGATAGAAGTGAGTACCTATAATAGGTATCAAGTTACGAAGCGTGATCTTTCCTAGCGCAAACGGCAAAACAAACAATAAAAATAACCCCATATAAATGAATGAAATGGAGTCGTGTAATCGCTAAAATTAATTACAGTTTCCATTAATATTTCATTAGGAGCACGCAATTGAATGTCCTTGCTTTCGTTTATAATGGCGCTTTAAAACTTAAACTTGAAAATCAATAGTTTAATGAAAATGACAGGATAAAGGAAATATTTAATGTCATTAACTTTTATTTCATTTTAATCATTAATTCTATGACAGTGATTTAGAGGGACCTCATGCGGCATTTACTTCAATACCCATGAGTTGATCTAAACTTCAAAACTTTCATATATTATTCAGTTTTGATTATAAGTAGGTTACTACTGGTGACTCGTAAACGCAAAGTTTACAGCTTTTTTATTTACAGCCATTATTATCTATATATATAAAATCACTTGTCCCGACTGACTGACTGACTGACTGATTCATCAACGGAGAGCCTAAACCGCTGGACCTACAAACTTGAAATTTTGACAGTAGTTGCATTTTATGATGTAAACATCCACTAAGAAAGGATTTTTGGAAATTCTGCTACTAAAGGGGTAAAATAAGGGATGGAAGTTTGTATGAAAGTCCGTCATTTTCAGAGCTAGATGCACTAAATTTCATAAACCTGTCTTTTAAGAAATAAATGAACACCTGTATCAGCGTTTTTCAAAATTTAACTACTAAGACGGTAAAATAGGTGATCGAATCATTGCCGGGAAATGCCTAAAAACAGCAAATCTTTTTGACAGAACGAAGTCTGTCGGGTCCGCTAGTCAACAATAAAAACATACAGTTATTCTTTTTTAAGAAACTTTAAAAATTGTGTAACCAAGGTGAAGCATCGGGCGCAATGGCGCACATTGGGCCTATGCCCAGCAGTGGACTATGACAGGCTAATTGAACTGCTAACGTGAATGTAGCAGAGGATTGCTAACACATTGACAAATACACTATTGCGCAAAACCATAATCATAGAGACAAAAATATATTCGTATAATGATACGAATGCATTTCCCTTACAACCTTACCTACCTATTACAGAATGTACAGGTGTAAGTAAAAGCTAAACCGGGAATTGCCTATTAAGTACGCTACACTTGTAAGTAACCCTTGTCGCGTTCCTTGTACAGCGTGTCGGTCAAGGTTCATATCACTAACATCTTAATAGAATGTCGTCATACTTAAGAATCAAATGATTTAACTGTTCGACCGTGACACAAATCAGCTTGAAGCACACTGGGCACTCCGCAACATTGTCATTCGTTTAAAAATATGTATACGAAAATTAACTTGTCACACTCATCCTTTGTGATATTGAACATTGAAGATTATCTCTGCAGCGAAAACTTTAAATTACATTTTTCACGTTAATTTGATCTCACCTTACCTGATGGTAAGTGAATGCTATTGGCTATCCGTTCGATATAGTCCGATTAGTTAGATATCAATACAATAATGATCCTACTAGGATTCGTACTACTGTTTGTTTAATAAGATACATTTTAGTAATCAAATTAGTAGATATTGATAAGTTTTAACAACCAAATCCGTAGTATTACTAGTACTCTACGCAGATTTTTGGAAGAATGATGAAAGACTCAAATGGAAGAATAAGTGACTTTCTCGCAAGTCACTTATTTCGGATATTACGTAATTATACTTTAACTAGTGAGTAAGTGTTCCTACCAAGGTCTTCGGGGGCTCAAGCTCACCTGCCTAATGGTACACCTACCGAACAACGCTGGAAAGATCAGACGGCATACAGTCTCGTAGTAAAACCACCAAAAGTAGGAGTAGAAAACCAGACCCACTCCAAGCCCCTAAGTTTTGGAGGCAATCGAGACAACGCTAGCATGAAGGAAAAGTCAAACTTTAAAGTCCCAAGTGAAAATCAAAATCACGAGATTGTGTAAAAAATGTCAAATTAACAGAATGAATAAATAAAATATGACATCATCAGTCGAACAGGACAGCAGATGACTCATTGTAACGACTTTTCAACTGTTAAAACATAAGATAGAACACAGGCGCAGACGCAGTAGGTACAGAAAAACATCAAGGACTAAACCTCAATGAATAGCAAATGAACTATCGATCCCGTTGAACAAAAAAGTAAAGCCAACGAAGCGAGAGAAAAAAGGTAAACAAAGTTTATGCGGTTCCAAACATTTTAATTTGAAAAATTTTTAGGTATCACTTCAAGCGCATTCCAGACAGGAATAAAATTATTCATAAGATGGCGGATCTGAAAGTTTAGAACCGCTGTGCTGACAGCTTTCCTGTACTACGAAACACGCAACGACAGCTGTCGCTCGGCTATTGTCGCGTACGTGCGAAGAGTGCGATAAGGACAGAGAAAATAATCGCTAGTTATCGCAACGTGACTTAGTAATGGTCGTTTTTTTTAACTTTTTTTCTCTCGTCTCGTTGTCTTTTCTTTAGTTGCCTACCGCTAATCAAAAACATCTCCAAAACAGCGAATAAACTTGAAGTCTCTTACGTGATATAGATAAACTTCTTGATCCCAATAACACAATGTAGGTATAAGTTTCAAATCTTATAATATTTTTATTTCTTTTTCCTCTAGCGACACAACTGTGCTATTTGTATTGAAGCCCATTCAATGGCAAAATTGACTCCCTATTATATACCACAGACCAACTATGACGAGTTCGCAACAACTTTTTTCATGAAATAAGATTTATTCTCCCATTTATGGGTTCATTTACAAGTACCCGAGGGTGAATGCTAAGCTATACAGTCCATAGAAGTTAATCTCAATTATATTATTACGGGATAAGGTTCAATTTTGTTTGTACGTCTGCATGCATAATACCAGAGTCATAATTAACTATGAGTGACAGTTTATGGTGGCTAAGCTTTGTCGTTTCCTTATAAAAGTTTAGTGAAGCAGTGCTACTTGTTAAGAAAGGAAACGTACAATAAAATTGTGTTCTTTATTGGGCAAGGGATATAATGTTGTGGAAGACGAAGTTTGAGCATAGCTTGCAGTAGGAGGAATTTCATTAATAAAGTTTTTCAGATAACTATTACGTGTAAGAAGGAAAATATTGTGGAACTTAGCGATAACCTGAAATGACTCCCAAAGGAAAAAAAACATTATCTAGCGTTATATTTGTTAAAGTATTGTTCCCAAAAATAAAAGTACTATATCATTTAACCAGGGAAACAAAATGAAACAATTTATTTAAGGAGACGAATAAGTAAATGAATTTGTTGAACTGGTTTCCTGCCAGGAGACGAGTGGGCTATTGATCCCATTGAACAAAACACTTGTTACCTACCGCTAATCAAAAACATCTTCAAAATAGCGACGAAGTTTGAACTCTCTTACGTGATATAGATAAACTTCTTGATCCCAATAACACAATGTAGCTATAGGTTTTAAATCTTATATTTTTTTTTTCCTTTTTCCAATTTTGGCGTGAACCCACTCCTAGCACAAGCAATTTAGCTTAGTTGGAGGGGTTAGAGGGAATATTAGTAACTTCGGTTCTAATATTCTTTAAAAAAAAAACACTAACGTGATGTAGATAAACTGTCTGATCACAAACAATGACATAACGAAGGTTAACATAAATTTTTTTTTTGTTTATTTTTTCCTCTAGCGATACTGACGACTCAAACTTTTTCGACTTTTGACACAAGCTTACTTTGGGTCTAGATTCGATAGCGCTGTTTGTGTAGAATGTTATAGATTATTTATGTTCATATCATCTTCTTCCAGAATATCTCATCATTGAAGATGGCAACACTGCTGCCGTAACGTAAACATTACAGAGCGTATTTATAAAACTCAAAAAAATAGAAATTGTTTATTTATTGCGATAAAATAGTGTTAATTCATTACTAATAAGTGAGATATATGTGCAGAAATGTTATGAGTACTATTTATAAGCGATCCACAGAAATAGAAGTGTGAAGTATAAGTTTCAATTTAAAGCCCGAAAAGTATTGAAAAGTGAAAAAAGTGCAAACGGAGACCGGTAATTAGTGATAATACTAACACGTACTGCATATCTACAAAAATAATCCGGTGAGAAGTTGAGAAAGCGAAAATTATTGTATAAAAAAACAGTTATTTTTCAAACTTAAACATTTCTTCATGGTAGTAAGAAAGACCCAACTCAGTAAAAAGCAAATCCAATTGAAGGTAATAATCAAGACCCAATCTAAAAATTAAACGCACATGAATGTATTGAGACAGACCCAATCAATTCAGTATGGTAGTAATAAAGACCTAAATAAGTTTTAAATGGGCGCTTTTATATTGTGAACGACACGGTTTTTATCATCACGGTACACAACAGAGGGGTAACTGTAAGGAATTTATGGTAGCGAAAAACCTAAAAGCGACATCTGGTGATCAAAAATAGCGCAGTGCGTTATAAATTTAGGGAAATTTTTTTAAATATGGAAGAATATAACGAAGAATCCAGTAACGTTAATACACAAAGCAGGAAGATAAGACAGTCGTTAAAATTCAATGACAGCGAACTAGAAATGGAGGTTTCTTATCAAAGCCTCTTAAACCACAGTTGCTGCGGTGACAGAAATTGTATAGAGGTGAAGGATAAAATGAATGAACTTACCGTAGAACTACAGAGTGCTCATATAGAAATAGATAGCTTAAGTATTGAAAACGCGTCTTTGAAGAAGGAAATTAAGGACTATCAACAAAAAATCAAATTATATAAATCTATAGGTTTAACAGATACACCAATTTCAGGCAATATTACCCCAATAAAATTTTATTCACCCCAGTATCGAAGACGTTTTAGATGTATGAACATGAAAGTTAGCCTACCTAGGACTTCGTCCAGAGAATTGACTATGAGCACGATTAAAGGCCCCGACCCCACTTGTCGTGGACTGTCGGCAACAAATTTAAATATTAGTTTTGATTCATTGTCAAATAGAAAATTGCTCAACCATGCATCCAAGAATTGTAGCACAAACGAAGGCCAATGTACCACCATTGATCTGGCGAAGGTTGTTGAGATCGGGAGTCCCAGTAGGTGTCCATCAACATATGAAAATGCAGGTATAGATACGTTGGAATTCAAAGGTTTAAAATCCAATCAGTTCTCTTCGGGCTCTATCAAGCACAGGATAATGATATTTGCGGATGAAAGTGGATATGGACTAAGGAAACCTCTGCAAAACCTGCTTGGCGACGCTTTCATCGTCATGGCTGTCATAAAACGTGATGCACCTATATCAGAAATATTGAACTCTTTTGCTATGTGTAAGGATTTCTCTAAGTCAGACTATGTGATAATTATGGGTGGTTCACATGATAATAATCCCATGAAGGTACAATCCTATTTATATTGTATGTTAAATGAAATGAAAAATACAAACGTGTTAATTGGGGAGATCTATAGGAATATCCATTTAAATGTGTATAAATTAAATGACCTGTTAAAACATATTTGTATGAACTGTAATACAGCACAAGTTGTAGGCTTTGGTGATCACATTAAATCTCAGTTCTATTCTCCCAGATACATTGCCAAATTAACTGTGGCCAGGTCGTTGCATAGAGAAATATTGCGTTTAAAGTATAAATATGACCACCTTAATTATATTGCTAGACTGAATATGATCACGACAGCATGCACCCCAAAGTGTTGTAGAAATGTCAGTATTCAGACTTCTCATGCTGCCTTAGGGTCACTGTTGGTTGACGCAACTACTCAAACTGATAATAATCATTCAGAAAGTGTTGAAAGTGATTTTTTTCGTTGAAAATGTTAAGGCTTTAACGATTTTCCATCAGAACTTATGCGGGATAACAAATAAAAAAAATGAATTAGAATTGTACTTGGATATGCTGGTAAAAAAACCGGATTATATCTGTGTCACTGAACATTTTCTGTCCAAATTATCGGCACCTTTATTTAATTTCACCGGCTATAGTTTGGCGGCATGCTATACAAGAGCCAAAAAAATAAGAGGCGGTAGTTTGATTTTGGGGCAAGGTGGTAGAGAGTTTATTGAATGCCCTCAAGTTAATAAGTTGCATAAGCAGGACTCGTTTGAAGTGTGTAGTATAAAAGATGTAGATACCAATCTCTATATATGTTGCTGCTATAGAACACCTTACGATATTAATTTTGGGGATTTTATAAAAATCTGGAAAGGACCTTAGAATATCTTTTCAACAGAAAGGCTCTTATTTGTGGTGATTTTAATGTGGACCTCTTGTCGGATACTAATGAACGTACAGAATTTCTGAGTCTCCTGAAGTGTTACAATTTTAAACCCCTCCTTCAAAAGGTTACATTTACCCGTAATAATGACTCCTCTTGTATCGATAACTTTTTAACTAATTTAGACAATCAATATATTAAGGGTACTGACATAGACCATAACGGTTTGGCAGATGGGCATGGTGGAATTTTTTGTGAATTGCAGCTGGCACAGAAAGTGATTATTGAGCAGACTACTACAGTAAGTCGTAGATCATTTAATAAGAGCAACCACGATGCCTTCAGGGAACTACTACTCACTAATGACTGGCGTTCAATGGGTATAAATACATTTTTAAATAAGTTTTATAATACATTTAAGCACAGCTTCAAAAAAAGAACTAAGAAAATCCCTTTAAATAACAATAACAACATAAAATGGGTAACTGAGGGTGTCAAAGTGTCCAGCAAAATGAAACGTTTTCTGTGTGCACAAAATGGTAACTGCTTAAATACGAGCATTATAAATTACAGAAATAATTATATTAGATTGTTTAGAAAGGTTGTTAGGGCAGCTAAACAAAACGCATTGACAAGGCAACTGGAAAACGCGAAATGTGTGAGCAAAGAAATCTGGAAAGTAGTAAATAGACACAGAAACGTAAGTAGGAATAATATGACAAAAAAAATCACGTTAAATCATTGTAATAAAATTATTGACAGCCCTAAAGATGTTGCCAATGTATTTGTAGAACAATTTAATATTAAAAAATCAGATAGCTCATTTCAAGTAGATCAGGCGATGTCATACTTGAAGGACTGCACTGATAGGGTGAAAAAAGATATGTCCTTATCAGCTACTACACCGGATGAAGTTAGGAACATAGTTATTGGAATGGATAATAAAAGTTCCAGCGGATATGATGAACTGCCAATATCTGTTGTAAAGGAACATATAAATTTATTAGCCAGTCCCTTATCGGTCTTTTTTAATAAATGTTTCGAGAAGTCTATCTTTCCAGAGCAGTTAAAACTAGCTAAAGTAGTTCCATTGCATAAAAAAGGTTCTCTCTCAGACCCCAGAAATTATAGACCCATTTCGATACTGCCAACCCTATCTAAAATATTTGAAAAATTAATAAAAATTCGACTTGTCAGACATCTCACGGAAAATAAAATTTTAAATCAGAGACAATTTGGTTACCAAAAGGGCGTAGGTACAGCAGATGCCTTAGACACTCTAGTTGAGGACATACTTAAAAAATTAAATAATAAAATGAAGGTAGCTGGTATTTTATTAGATTTGAGTTCTGCTTTCGATACCATTAATCAAAATTTACTTTTAATGAAACTTGAACATTATGGTGTAAGAGGAAAGGTTCTTGATTTTTTTAAGTCCTATTTTAAAAATCGAAATATGTACGTGGAAATTAAAGCTGTAGATGAAAAAAAATGCCTTAATGATTATCATTCAAAGATATGCCGTGTAAATACTGGAGTACCACAAGGGTCAATTTTGGGACCTATAATGTTCATCATATTTACAAATGATTTAATTAACTATGCTGCACATAAAAATCCTGACGATAATCTAGTTGTATTTGCTGACGATACTAACGCGATAGTTAGTGCTAATGACATCCTACAATTGAATTCCAAAGTAAACAAGACACTAGATATGTTTCAAGAATGGTTCACTGCAAATGAATTAATTGTAAACGCCAAAAAGACAAATATTATACTATTCCAAACTACCGCGCGAAATACTGATACTTTAGACGTACAGTTTAATGGAGACAAAATAAATCTTGTAAGCTCGGCCAAACTGTTGGGTGTGCATATTGATGCCCATCTCAACTGGACAAAGGAGTTGGATGCGATCGAGGGATCAATATCATCTGCTTGTTATGCTTTGCGTAGTTTACGAGATGAAGTTAGCGTCAATCATTTAAGAACCGTTTATTTTGCACTAGTGGAATCTAGACTACGTAGCAGCATACAATTTTGGGGTAACAGTTATCAATATAATTGCAATAGGGCATTCATTATACAGAAAAGAGCCATTAGGATTATAGTTCGTATTCCACAATGGGAGTCATGCAGAAAATATTTTAAGGAATTGACAATACTCACTGTTCCGAGCCTTTACATACTTATGGTTTTGAGCCATCTGTCTAAAAATATTCATAAATTTGAAACGGAGGATGAAAGGGATTTAAGAATAAACACAAGAAGAAATGTAATGAAGTCAGCTTTTCTTCCTACCTTAGATATTGTAAAACATGGTGTATCATATCAGGCCGTTAAATTGTTCAATTGCCTACCAACTGAACTAAAAAACAATATTCATAGGACATACTTGTTTAAAACAAAACTTAAAACATATTTGCATAGTAACTGTTTTTATTCATTGGACGAATTTATCGCAATGAGAAAAAATAACGACAAAATATAATTATTTTCTTTGACATTTACAATTTAATTAAATATGACATGCAATCTTCACAAATTGACTTATAAATTATATTATTGGACATTGTACTTATTGAATTTATCCAGTTTTTAATTTTATTTTATGAAATTTCTGTGATTGTGAGTTTTTATGTGAACTTTAATTTTAATATGTTGACAGATTGATTTTTATTTTATGAGCAATGTTTTAATTAATTGATGTTATGTTAGTGATAAGTACTATGTTTTAATTTGATTAATTTGATTGAACATTCAGACACGATTGTAAAAAATTGTTAATGAATAAATGAAATGAATGAAAAATATCTATCTACGTCACAAAATACATACACGGTGGGTTAACAAAAGAGTGTTAAGAATATGGTGCTTTGTTGTATAGTTAGAATCTCTGAAGCTATGCACTCAGTACGCCGCGTCTTATATTCTCGATGTAGTTGCGAGCACCTATATGCTAACTTACATTTATCTTTACTAGATATCTGCCTAGTTTATTATTGGCTAGCGTATTGCGGTCAATACCAGGTATAGCTTTTAGCCTAAGATGGTAAGTGGTTAGATTGTATTCGAACGCGTCTAATTTTATTTGTGCTTCGATCTGAGTTGCAATTGATTATGATTTTTGCAATTGATTTGAATCACATCGAGCGTGTGTCTCGGTAGCCGAGTTGGTCAAGATATACTCCCTATAAGGGAAAGATCGCGGGTTCGAGTCCCGCCCGAGAAGTTTCATTTTTCCCTATGTATTCGATTTGAATAGTTATCATACTTAATGCTGTAACAGTAATTCAAGTAAATATCCTGTCAAAATCGGCTCGGTCACTTCGGAGACTATCAGGAACAAATGGACAGAAAGACAGAAGAATAGCTTTATAAATATTTTTTGTTTTATGTATCTAATCCAATGTACCTGCTGAAGCTAGTGTCTACACACCAAAAGCCGGCGGCCGGCACGAACCCGGCGGGCCGCCAGGTCTGGTGTGTAAACAGCCTTACTTTCATAATATTATTTATTAAAAAGCTGTTACTTTAAGATTACAGACACTTATTTATTTTTTTGTATAGATAAGATAGACATTTATTAATGTTATAGGTCATTGATAGACTTTGTTTTTGTAATTAAACCACATCTAAAAATACATAATTAACATTGATGACATTCAGCAGTTTGATTGTTTGTGCGACTCTTGTCGTGAATGAGTGATATGTTTATGATATGTGGCTAGGAGCGATGGCATCACGTGCTCGCCAGGGCGCGGTGGGATGTGTGATGTGTCTCCTATACGCGAACGATGTCGGGAATAATGATGTCATTGCAATTATAACACAACCAATGCCAAATTAATAAAGAATTGTTTAAGATAATCATATTTTCAACAATTTCTGTAAGCACTTGCCACCATGTTGTATGTATGTATTTCTAGTCTAGTATATTGACTTTATTCGTAGGTAGAAATTTAAGACTGATCTAAAAGTCCGTGTGGTATTCTTAAAAACTTGAAACTACATAATAAGTACTCGTATAGTACTTGTATTTCTGCAATATTTGGGCAATAATAGATTCTCCCTTATATCACTAATACTATCCTTATTTATAATTATAATATAGTTCCGTTTTACAGTCCCTTCAATATCTTTTATGAAAGTTAATCAAATGCTAATGCCCTAATAATTCTAATGCTCTCTGAAATAAAATAAAAAAATACATAGAACTCCAATACTATAACAGGCAAAAGTTATTATTATGTGACAGTAGCATAAACCGCACATAATTTCTTGGTCAACCCGCCAACCTTCCATTGAATAATTCAAGATTATCAAATTGATTTAGTACATGAAAGTTATGCCAAGCAAAGAGGGCTATACCAAGAAATGGAACATTCGACGACTCGGCGCCACGGGATGCCGGGCACGGTGCGGCGAAAAGAACACGATTTTATATAAAAAATATTTCACGTAAGTACAAAACTTAATACATCAAGCTCTGTATAAACGTCTAGATTTTCACAGAAGATGTCCTAGTTTCACGAATATCTTATTCAGTTCGTAGTTTAGCTAGAAGTTCTTTAATTTTATGAAGCCTCGGGGGATAATAATTCGGTTTCATAACTTTCATACAACGAGGAAACTTACAGTTTCATGAATTAACCACCCAATTTAATATCTTGGTAAATTTCACCTCGATCATATCATCACATCGACGACAATGGACGAAACACCTAGGAATATACACAGAAAAAATACAAAACTTATGATAAACTGCGAACTCCTTTTTTGAAGACGCGGATTAAAAAAAAGCAATGTACTCACATTGAACGTTGATGTAGACATCTTTGTACGCGTATCCGATGGAACTGGTAGCGTTGCAGCCATAGTTGCCAGTATCCTTCTTCACCAAGTTAGTGATAATAATCGAGTTGGCGGTGACTTGTCGCCTCGGGTTCGGCTCCGCTTGCTCGATAGGCTTGCCGTTGTGGATCCAAGTGATCTTGGGGACAGGGGTACCCTCGGCCTCGCATTTTATCTCAGCAGTCTCACCCTCAGCTTTGTTCTGGAATTCTGGCTCGACGGTGAAGAATGGTGCAGCTAGAAAGATGGACACAAAATTAATTATGAATTTATTAAGGTATCATGCGTCAACCGTAATGAACCGTCCAAGAACAGTACGGGCATGGTGTCGTAGAAGAATCTGTTAGTAAATATCAAATGAACGGTCAAGTATATTTCAGAAGCCGAATATTCTCAATTATTTTTGGATGTAGTAGACTCAAGTGGAGCGGTAGTTCTATGCAAAATAAAACGAAGAACGGATCTGCAGTCAACGTATAATTCTGGTTAATTTAACGTTTTACTGGCGAAATATCACTATTTACACTAAACACCACTAAAGCCGAGATCCGGTTCTCAGCATTCCATGTATTCACCGTGCGGTCGCCGGGTCCATGGCGTGGTACAGAGAGGAACACTGACGGCGCCTGGGACTCGCGACCCAGATGTAGGTTTAGTGTGGCCATCTTGTGATTCATGAGCGCTCACCTCCACCGTCAGTGGTGTTACCCCGTCTATCTATCCAAATGTGGTATATCTTTCACCAATACATAATATTTTTCACAAAACGTTGTATGTTTCTTAACTACATTAATAGAATAAAATAAAACAATCTCTCTCAGCGTTATCAATTCTAGAGGCAGCCCCAGGTGTACCTACCAGTCAATAAAATATCACAATGTACACATAAATCTCCTCTTTAATTTCCCAAACGTGTACTTAAGAAAATATATCAACAGGATGGACAGAAGCCTCCCTTGCGTACCTATTACACGTAATGCACTTTATAAGTGATTATGTCAATATCCTTCTGCAATATTTCTTGGAATAGTCGAAGGGTGGTCTATAAAGGGAGCCTTGTACTCGTAGTCTAGGGAGCCTTCAAACTTTGAATTGTTATCACCGGTAGTAGGTATAGTAGGTAAGGCATTACAAAGTAGTAAGTAAGTAAGTAAGTTTTCAGCCATATGCTTCCACTCAAGGTCAAGCTATATTGTTCATTAAAATCTCCTAAATACATTACGAAGATTGTATTGATTTCATTTAACAAGGCGTGATGCTAAAACTATCTCATATATGTATACAGAGTGACTTTATTTATTGGTATAGTTACGAATGTGACGTAATAAATTCGAACTCATTGTCAATAGCAGCCGTAACTGGACGGCTTAGACAACGGCTTGCTAAAACGATGGTCAACAGTTCGAATCCTGCTATCTATCCCACTAGTGCCATTGAGTTGCTGTTACGATATGTGGTTTTTGTGTTTTTCATCTAGATTCATTCCTCACCATAGTAGACATAACCTATTACGAAGTTATTATCAACAAGTAAACATTGAAAGAAAATACTTAAAGTATGGCAGGCTTTAGAGAAGAATACGTTTCAATAGCAATATTAATGGAACCTCCCAACAAAACATCACGGTTTTACTTCCACTTCCTTTTTTGCATCAAGAACGACATTCGCTAGTGTACCACAACAATGCCTGGAGCGATTACGGCATACTGCACAGTCAAGTGCTCGCAATCTAGACAAATTGAAGACGAAACACGACAAATGTAGATTGTAGACACACTGCAAACGTAGACAGCCCGAGGCTTTACAAACGATGTTCATGTTCTTACAAAACATTGTAACAATTCGTACATTTTGTAAAGCTAGCTTTAAACATGCAGAATTCGAGCATACAAAGCCAGCGAACGAGAAATATACAACGAATGAAGAAAAACATTATTTTAACTTCGGTCACATAAATGGAAGGAAACCCAAGATTGTCAAAATATTAATTAAATGTTTGAGTAACAGACGGCGTTTAGGCAAAATAGTTATCAAATTCCGTTTATATTTCACAGTAAAATGAAGACAGCGAGGAGTTTGGCAGTTTTCTCACGGAGCGATAGGTAGACATAGTACCAAACGGGTCTTACTATCAGTAAGTCTAATGGGATGAAAACTCCCAGTACTACTGGAAGACTAGACGGAAGTACTACTGGGAAAAGGCCCACACATAGCCCTATTCAGTTAAGTCACCCTGATGGGTAACAAACACTAATAGTGGCTTTACGGGCTGCGAAGAAAAAAGTCTATGAAATTTATTTAGGTAAGCCACACCGTTTCAGTTTTTATAGACGCCCGTAGTTTTGATCAAAAACGGATAAGAACAGTGACTCTTTGGGCTTGCGAGTAAGAAACCTGAATAAAAATTATCATATATGGTTCAGTAAACTGTAATGATGTTATAAGGTTAAAACTAATAATAAATAATGCAGTTTATTTTGTACACTATGAGTGAAATTCTGTGAGTTAATATGATTATTACGGCCTTATCCATACCAAAGCAATCTCTCCCAGCCAACCTTTCAAAGCAAATTTATTCATATAATCAAAGGTTATGCATGTGATCTGCACCCGTATCAACATGCCTTGGACCAATACTCGTTACATTATCTTTATGTTATTACGGATACTGCGTCCTAAACCTTTTGTACCTACTATATTATACTACCCTGTTGTAACCGGTAACCGTTCAAAATACTTGAAATGGATCGAATTTACGACGTTAATCATCATAAAACACTTTTTTAAACTCATTACAATGTTTATTTTTGAACACACTTAGTCGTGGTTAGCATTTAATATGGGTGAATATTAAAATAGATTTATTATTTAGGCGCTTATAATGGTTATTAAGTCTACACCACACTAATATATACTTAATTATAAATTCGAAAGGAGCTCTGTTACTTTTTACAACTATACCACTTTATCAATTTTGTTAAAAATTGGCGTAAGGATAGCTTATAACCAGAAAACCCAGGATATTATTTTGGAATATGGCAATTTACGGCGATAAAGGGCTACCGACCGAGTCAATAATAATCCGCCCTATAATAAGAACGACGGCAATTTAATAGGGCCACCAACAACTGGGTTACAGTTATTTGCGTGCATGACAAGTGAATTGCGTCACATTGGACATGCGTTCACGCGTTTACCCCAGAATCACTACAGTGATAATCTAGGGTTGTCACGCGGAAACCTTGAAGGAAATTGGCATGTCAATGATGTTACAGAATAGGTCTGGCCTTCATCTCCATAGTATTAGGGTCGCCTAAAATTCGTAATAAGCATAAATCTTAGCGATACTAGAAAAGGACAGAGTAATGTGAATTCTTCGTAGAAAGGTTTCAACAATATATAAAATGAGCGGCTTAACCAAGGGATCCGCTGTAATTCTTTAGACAAATAAAAGCAACGGATTGTATTAGGTTTAGCGAAATAACAGGCTTCGTTTCAATATTTATACTGTATTATCCGGCAGTGACCTACATAGAAGGGTCGCATTTTAGAGCCCTTTCCATTTTTTATAATAATTTTATTCATAAACCTTGTTTCATTTAGACTAAAAAAACATGGAATATTCGTTTGAAGTCCGGAAGTGCTGTGTTTACATAATAATGCTCAAAACTGACAACCCTATTTTCTCTAATGTAACGTAACTAACATGCGGTTTCTGTATCAAGTTAGAACTATTTTGTAACAAATAATCCTATGCCTAACTTGAATTCTGTATATGAATGTATTCTGCGAGGCGGGCTTTAGGGAAAGTTCTAAGACCATCATCATATGACAGTTTGATGAGGGCTATACCTGTGCCCATTAAGTAACCCATTGACTTATAATATACAAACGATTGATATCGATCAGAGGTGTGGCCGAAACCTCTGCTTGCCTCATACGTATATTGAAATGCAATATGTGGTCTGTTCCTTAGAATCATTAAAACCTACCCATATTAATATTATAAAAGCGAAAGTGACTTTGTGTTTCTATTACATTTCATGCTTAGACCGATTTTATCAAAATTTCTCATGAGATGCCGTATAATAAACCACCAATTTTCGACAATAGCTTCCACGCGAGAGGAGTTGCAGCTAGTATTACAAGTATATCTGCACCTCTATAGAAGACAAAGTATTTGTATCCTAAGATAAAATTATAGTGGTACTAATCCCATTTTATTATTATGATGTAACATTATGGAACAGATGCCGAGGAACTGTATTTACGACGGTATAACCTATCTAAATGTAATATGTACGGATAAATATGGATGCTGTTTTACATTTATAATAACTATTTAAAAAGATACTACATTATTATTCTATCATCCATCAGTTTAGACATATTCACCTGAGTATACTACAGGATTGCGGTCTTTTAGACAACAGATACAGTTAGATGAAGCTTCAAGATTGCACTAAGTTTATTAAGAGTCCAGGCTGAGAGGTGCGGTAATATTGTTTGAAGACCAGATAACCATATCGAGAAAAAAATCCTTTCTATGGCAACAAAGAAGAGGGGACGAGGAAGACCTCTGACCACTTGGCAATGTCCAGATAGACATGTGTGTGAACTGGGGCTTGAGGACGATTAAGAAAGCCAACCGTACGTAACAGGATAAGGTGAGACAAAAGAAGAAAAAGAGTTTGTACCAAATAATTCCTCGGACGAACATGCCCCTTCGAGCCGGGAGAATCATAACCTTTAAAATGATATTCGGAATGAATAAAAATATAATACATATTACATGAACTGTAGCGAATACTGAATAATAAAGTGACACGTGTGAGTTCCAAATGTCGACCTTCGTCATGTCTCCTGAACGTTATGTCAAGAAACATTTGGTGAGGAGCTATATTATGTACGCAAAGTCGTTCTATTGTCATGAACATAGTATAATTTTTATTGATTTCAATACATGTGTGGGACCATCCAGTTTAAAATTGTTTGTATTTTTTAATCTATTTCATGTGCTGATGTTATTTATAATTTAGATTATTAGCTTCATAATTGTTTATTAGAATACGAATTAATTATTATTTAAGATATACCGACGTGAGTATAATTCTTGCTACTATATGTTTGTTTGTTCATTCACGCAAAATGACGGAATGAATTTCACACACAAGTAGAGTACGACGTATATATATAGGCTATTTTTTTACTACTGTTGGTCGCAGGAACGGGGTAAGTATTCCAGGCGGGCAGAGCAACGCATATACTCTAGTATGTAATATTCTTTTCTTTCTGGCGACTTCATAGAGCCAAATTTCCCGTAAACTCTCGCCGAAACGATGATTTTTACAGCCCTATTACTATTGATGAGTAATAGTGAAAGGGCTGCAAAAATGATGTCCGTCTGTACGTTATCGTGCGTATCCGTAGCTATGCTCTATTAAACAATTTAGTTTAGGAACAGAACCGAATGTTATACTTTTAAATTACATTACGATCGTTAACCAAATTTCCAAAGTTCCAAACCGGAAGTGATGTTCGCGACACAATAATTATCGTGTTTATTATGGCGCCGGCCCTTGCTATTCCAATTATGAATTAGCATCGCGGAAATGGCGTAGGTAGTGTAGCCACGCCTATATTTGGCACAATGTTGCCTTCATTGTTTAAGGGACGCCAATTGAATATTTTATACTGTTATACTTTTTGACGTTTGGATTAAAATGTAAGGCTTGTTTTGTGAAATAGATGAAAAAAAAACGAATAAAAAGTTAATAATCATCATCCTTTTAGCGATTACCTAGTTGCGTCCAAAGTTTGCACTTAGGAACCTGGGACATACTTATTCGGTTTTACCAGGAGTGACTGCTGTCTGAACTCACAACCAAGAGAAAAGTCTGCAACAAAACCCCGTCAGTTGTTTAATAGATGCACCGACTTGCAGATGAGGCTAGCTTGATCCTATTTCCTGAGACTTTGCTTTCAAATTACTATCAGGCGAGGTGCAATCATATTAACGTGTCCTACATATAAAATACATAGAATAAAAAAAAATATAACATACAAATATAGTATTACACAAAATCAAAACTAAACTTCCATCTTACCTTCAATATTGAGCGTTATCGAGTACGACTGTGCAGTACCGACGCCGTTGCTAACTTCGCACGTGTACGTGCCCTGGTCTTCGTACGTGGGGTACTTGATGACCAGGGTCTTGCCGTAGTTGTCCTGGGTTATGCCTTGGGAGGACAGGATGCTGCGACCGTTCTTCTTCCATACTATTTGCGGTAGAGGCCTGTGTGAAATGTTGATTTTGAAATTGGGTAACTGTTTTAACCCCCGACGCAAAAACGACGGGGTGTTATAAGTTTGACGTGGCTATGTGTGTATGTGTGTGTGTGACCATGAATTATTCTGATAATATAACGAAGTGTTTAACCAGATAGGGTCACCCGACATGGCAACCGTTGAATCAAAATATTACTAGGTATATCAAAAGTTAAAAGGCAAACACCCTTTATTTTCAACTTTTTGGAGGTGTTTTTGTGACGGGGGGTTTTTTAAACTTTTATTTTATTTTTTACAAGTTAAAGGTCGTTTTATTCTGCCTATGCAGTCTTAGAACGGAATTTCAAAACGATACTCAGTCATATATCTCGATTTAGAACTAGTACCTACTGGGGACATTGCCATCTGTCCAATCTGTTAATTAAAATAGAGTTTTAGGGCTGAGTATCGTTATGGAATACGCGTTTTACAGTTTACAATTGATCTGTACCTAATCCTACAAGAGAATACAAATAAAACGTTCTTGAGATTCTCAAAACAACACAGTTAATGATTATTGCAAATATATTTATATCCAGATAACCTTGTAATCCACGACTGCGTCCTTTCATAAACAGACTGAAATGTGGTCGGTTTAACGGCGTATGTAACATGATAGAGGAAAGCCCACTCGCGGCCACTCATGCGCAGATGGGGCGCGGTAGGTCAGTAGTTAGATGCAGATTGCAGAGTTGCTAGAATCGTATCGCATCGCGAGGTAATTATGTTGCTTGGAGAATTTGCGAGCTTATGATTGGATTGAAATTAATCATAATATCTTTAAAAAAAAATTACCAGTATTCCCCCCTAACCGCCCCCCTCCCCATCTAGACTAAATTGCTTGCGTTAGGAATGAATTTATGTCGGCAAGGAAGTGACCAGGATTCGAACCCGGGACTTCTCGATCGTAAAGTAAATTCCTTAACCACTGATAATACTTCGCATGATTAAGATTTTTTGATCCCTAAGCACCTTAAAAAAGGAAATGCTTTCAACTATAAAAATAATGATTAAAAAAAGTAATACTCACGTTCCACCATATATACAATACAGCTCAACTCTCTTCCCCTTCATAGCCTTCTCCACTTTCCTGGTGGTGTACTGCCTAACTGGCTCATGTTTATTCAAAGTAGGCGAGATACCAGTCTGCGTCACTTGCAAATAGATCTTATTACCGAATTTATACTCATTCCTAAAGATAGAATTCGCTGTACAAATGTACGCGAAATCATCACTAGCGTCATAGCGAGTCACATTCGAGAACCAAAGGTTGCCTTCAGGATCTAAAGTCATACGGGAGTTATTGATCGTTTTTAATTGGAACTGATCGCCTTGCAACATCCAGTAGACTTTAGGCTTCGGGTGACCATCAGGCGGTTCGCAGGTGAGTTTAAATGGTTTCCCCTCTTCAGCTACAACGGATTGTTGACTGTCAGTCTCTTTGAACGAGTTCAGTTCTGCTCGACGGACGAATACGGAGTTAGATGCGGCGGTTCCCCACTCGTTGTAGGCGAAGCATTGGTACTGGCCAAGGTCCTCGTCTCGAGGCTGACTGACCACGAGTGTACCACGACCAGATTGTTGAGAGATTCTGTTGTCGTAGCTGGTGTATTCGAACGGTTTTCCGTTTTTGATCCATCGGTACCTGTTTGGACAAAAGTTTTATTTTAGTCAAATAATATTAAGAGCTAATGCTTGGGCGAAGGAATTTTGTGCCTGTTCCTGTGGCCCAATATTATTTGTTTTTTAAAGCCCGTGCAACTTTTAGGAAATAGACGGAAAAATCCTTGCCGAATCGGTCGGACCGTTCTCGACTTATGCGCTTAGCATTTTTTTAAGTAGATATATACGGAAACATCTGTTTCTTAACTAAATTGGAGAAGGGTTTCAGTCTAGCTTCTAAAGTATTTTTCTTCAGTAATCAGTAGGTAATCAGTCTGTCAAATTTTCCAGATAGACCGTATTTTTAACCCCCGACGCAAAAACGAAGGGGTGCTATAAGTTTGACGTGTCTGTGTGTGTGTGTAACTAAACTAAACGGATGGACCAATTTGGATGTAGTTTATTTGTTTGAAAGGTATATTAATCGGGAGTGTTCTCAGCTATGTTTGAAAAAAATCAGTCCAAGATGGCCGCCGCCACAACATGTCGGACTACATATTTCTTCATAACCCCCTCAATATGGGTATCAAATGAAAGAGCTTGACTAGTAGATCAATTTAAAAAGCAATAAATAAAAATTAAATTAAAAATTTATAAAACCCCCGTCACAAAAAAAAAACCACCAAAAAGTTGAAAATAAATGGAGTTTGCCGTTTAACTTTTGCCATGGCGGGGGGCCTTAAATTGTTCCGATAATAAAACGGAGTGCTTAACCAGTTAGGGTCCCCCGACATGGCAACCGTGGAATCAAAATATTACGAGGTATATCAAAAGTTAAAAAGCAAACTTCATTTATTTTCAACTTTTTGGAGGTGTTTTTTGTGACGGGGATTTTTTAAATTTTTAATTTATATTATAATCATTCCGTAGAGGTCATATATATGGGCTGTTAATCAGCTAATAATTAACCTACAGCCCGTGATAAAAAGCTTAATTAAGAGCAATAGGCTCGTTTCCTTATCAGATGAGAAGGAAAAAATATAACGAAAACAGTATGTTTACTAAACAGTCCATTCGGGCATTTATCATACTCGTTAAATTCATAATATCTTATTATACTTAATGCCTATTAAAACTAAGCTAATAATAATGTAAAAAAATAAATAAGCGATTATTGGCGGCTGTAGGCAGCCGATAACAATACCATTGTCCACAATAAATTAAATAAAAATATTATTAAATGTCAATTTCCGGCATGATTTTACAACCACAGTCGTTTTATTATAGTTTTACTCGTAACTATAATGGCATAACTAAGAAGACCCTGATACTGAAACGGGATCGTCACCGCGGTCTACAGGAATCTATTCCTGGAGTAAAAAGACAAGTAACCTATGTGATATTCCAGACCATCGTTAACTTTGTTCCCGCTACTTACTCGGGGCCCTGAGGCAACTTACTCCTTCGCCTCGCGTGCGCATTTCATGTAACACTAGCATGCCGCATCCTCCGATTCGTTAATCAGACGAGGACAGATTATTCAAACCAAGGCTTCGTTCATCGAAAAAAGAAAGGCGTTCCCTCCCGTTGCCCAGGGTACGCGTTCCGAATATTTTTAATAAACCCTGTTGAGACTGGGAGGTTCAGGAGTAATGGCGCCAATTGGGAGAGTAGGCCACCCGACAGTACTGCAATAGGCTAATTAATCGATTACATCAAAAGACCACACAGCCAGTGGTCGAAACATCCATACTAATATTATAAATGCGAAAGTAACTCTGTCTGTCGGTCTGTCTGTCTGTCTGTCTGTATGTTACGCTTTAACGCCTCAACCACTGAACCGATTTCGATGAAATTTGGTATAGGGGTAGATTAGACCATGGGAAAGGACATATGCTATGTTTGGTCGCGATAACCGACTTCCACGCGGGCGGAGCCGCGGGCAAAAGCTAGTATCAAAAATATATTAGATAATAATAAGAACGCATTGTCTATTGTAGGTGATGGTAGACTAGTGAAGCAACAGGGTTTTTTTGTACAAAAGGTGAAGTTCCGTTAGTGTTGAGTCGATGACCTGTCGCGGTGCTGGCCAAAGGGCGGAAGTCATGTAGTTAACCCACTTCTAGCGCAAACACCCACATAACGCGACCTAGGTAATATTACGTTTCTGCGAACTGACAATATTACTTCAACGTGGTACGAAGGGTGAAAGGGATAACGATGTTATGTGGGGACAAAATGTTATCTCCGAGGAATAACTATAACTCAATATTTGGCCACTACAAGTTAAATGGAAAATTTATAGAATTTGAGACAAAACATAAAATCAATAGACCCTTTTACCTCGTTAGAATGGAAAGTAGAACCCTAATTCTAACATATTATTATGTCGAATCATTTGCACGTCATACAAAGTGATGTGACTGATTATAATTTGCTAGAGAAAACCAACTTAAAAGTAAATGCTAGTTAGGAGCTATTCGCAACGCGAATACCTCCTAACCGACATTTATTTTCACATCATTAAAATATTTAAATTATTATTATTAAGTGTAGGAAATTAGCAAATAAGCCGTACAATTTTTTTATCCAAGTCTAATCTGTAAGCTTTGTTAAAAAGTATACTTCTACATGAAAGCAAGTCTCGGTTTAACCGTGCAATACAGCGTTTGATTGTGTTAACGCTTAACTTTCGCTAGATGTTCTTGATTATACAGGATATTCTTGACTATCCCGTATAATCAAGTCAAGTCTAGCCATTTAATTTCGACTCAAGTTACAGAACAAACTAATTTCATTGAAACTCTAAGCCGGTTGTTTATTTTCTCTTGCCTGTTGCCAATAAGGGCGTCTCCAATCGATAGTATAGCAGTGAGGCGACGAAACCACATAACTACGTGCTTTCCATGGCAAACGGGCAACGATACTTTTCTGTTCCAACTTGTATTGTGGACATGGCATTCGCCAAAGAGTATAAATTTTAGACATTTAGTTTTTTTCGATAGGAAACTGTATTATTCTTACTATCCATACTAATAAATTATGAGTGCCTGCTATTTGCCGACTTTTGACGCCTAGATAAATATTAGGAATAATCTCACAAAATTATAGTGTACTAGCTTTTGCCCGCGACTTCGTCCGCGTTAAGTTCGAAATGGAAAGGTTTAGGACACAAACTGAAAAGTTACTAATCTTATATAGCCTGCATCTCAAAATCCTTTCTTAGCGGAGGCATCCGCTAACCGCTAAACGTCATAACATCTACCTGCATGCCAAATTTCAGCCCGATCCGTCCAGTGGTTTGGGCTGTGCGTTGATAGATCACTATGTCAGTCAGTCAGTCACCTTTGAGTTATGTGGTATATATTTAGATTTAAATTTTATTTAAGAAAATAACAATTTTCCTGTAAAAAAGATCCGCGGCCGAAACCGCTTACAGCTGTAAGTATAACTAAAAGAAAAGGGCATAGGCTTTTTATCCCGGAAATAGAGTAAAGAAACAAAGGAAGTGTGGTAAGGCCGGCCGCGGCCGTAACCATTATTTACTAATAAATTAAATAATAATAAAACATTTTCCTGCATCATGAAAAATAATATTATTAACCAACAAAAGCTTATAATAAAACCAGTTATATACATTTTATGACATAATATATGATATAATGAACTATTACAAAGCGCCTACTAAAGCGATGACTGCATCCACAAGGTTGAATCACGCTATGAATAATTTATGATCCCTGTTAATAAACTTCATTTATCTATACTTCGCTTGAATGGAGTTATTGCGGTTTGTTATTCGTTTATTTATTCAATAAATAAACTAACGTGCAAAAGTACTAAGAACGTACTGACCTCCAGTCAATCTCAATCGTCAGCGTCATTTAATTCAATCATAATAATTTAGCCTTATTATGGTCAGAATTTCAAGTAGGCCTACTAACAACTGCCCGCTAGTAAACGTAGGTATACGACCCACTTGATATCAAGTTGTAACCGTGACCAATGCACAGTACACAACCCAGGTGGGGAAATAAATAGAATAAGGGGTAAAATAAAGGAAGTAAAACCGCCAACCGTCAGAAACCGGGTGAAGAAGTCCCACGGATACCTCCCCGCCGGAGCCGGTAGGGGAGGTTATGTCGGACTCGAACCGCCGACTGAGGGTCGTGGTGCTAGGGCGGAGGTGAGGTTGTCATCAACATATCCCTCGCACCCCGGCTGACCTAGGGTCATCCCTTACGGTCTGGCCCTCCTCGGGGGATGAAATAGTGCATTGACTGCGTGGTACAGACGCCCAAAAATGTAGTCTAACATCCTACGATTACTGGCGTACAAGATTGTCACTTCTGAAAACCCCCTAACAAAAACCCACAGCCCTCAGCTTAATCACCGATTGCAACCACGGAGCTAAAGATCGCAGGCAAATATAAGCATAACCTCACAACAAGAAAGCTAAGTTTGAATGATTTTTTTTTCAGCATTTATTATGCTAACTTTTAAGTTCGAAAAGCATCGGAAAGTGATTCAGGTGTGGCTTAATAGCTCAATTGGAAGAGTATTCCCCAAGTAAGGTAAAGGTCGTGATTTCAAGTCTCACTTGAGCACTTAATTTTTTCCGATGTTTTTCGAAAGAAAACTAAGCCTAAAAATCCTTTAATATTGAAACCAGTTCGTACAAGTACGAATTAATTTACGCGATCACTATAATTACTATCAATACCGTTATCGACCGCAGGTCAATGCTTTCCACCGTTTCCACGTATAGATTCATACCTATAAAATATGTTTTTTCTACTAAAGATACACAGTCATAATTGTACTCGTAAGTTTGTGCTGCGTAATGGAGTTAGAATTCGTTCGTAGAAGTAATAAGTTTAATTGAATTGCTTTCAGAACTTTTATATTAGTTCTATATTAATAACTATACAATGGTATCGATGTGTGATTGAACTGTTTATTTCAGTTCTATATACAGAAAATCACGCCTAAATACCCAGATTTGAAATAAGAAGAGGTTTAGGTGGTAGGTGACCCACACGGGCACAGAACACAGAATATTTTTATGGGTTGGGTCTATTGCAATCATTAATTAATTGCCGCCCTACATAAGGGTTGTATTTTTACTCTCATAACATAAACTCACGCCTGTATTCCCCGAAGGGGTAGGCATAGGTGCTAGCACCCACATTTCGCCAGTTTATGTTTAGGTCCCAATGTAGATCTCGTCTCAGCAGTCCGTAACCCATACCACTAGGCTACCGTAAACAGATGGTTGCATTGGATGTAGGGTTGTATTTTTAATAAGTTTATATTGGTTTATACTGGTGTCACGATCACGGATACAGTAGGTAGGGTTCGACATTTTGCAGTCTCAAATGCATGTCAAAAATCAAGTTGAAAAAGCTATGAGTAGTGACTGTAGCTATTGTTACCATACAGCACATGGAAGAAAGGTAATACAGACTTGCACTGAAGACAAGGAAGTGATTTAAGCCGTGCTGAGCATTTAAAAGGATTTTGCATAGAGTATCTATTTACCTATAAGCCTAGAAATGGATTTTGTAACGCATACGGGGGAGTGTAAGGACTAGGGACATATCACATAGCGTACAAAAGACGTCATTACAGAAAGATGGCTTCGTACCCTGAGGTAAAATTCAGTCTCGATATAATCTCAATCTACAATCGATGTGTTTTTGAACAAGACGGATTGCTTATGGAAATTGGAACGAGTAAATGGACCAACGATAGCGTTAGTAGTGACTGAATAAAAAGAGCGCATAACTTCGTTACTGCCAAGTGCCAAGAGACCAGATGCCTAGGTTATCGCAGTTGACGAAAATCATATAGCAGGTTCGCACATACCATCCAACAGGTTTAGTAGGAAGTCATAGCAGTAATGTGTAACTAAATGCATTTCATAGAGCTACACTAACATGACTCAGTCTTATGACTGCAGCGGATGAGGAGCAGGAAATTTGCGTCACGGCAATAACAGCATATTTTATTTAGATATTTTGGATACATTAATACAATAAAATATTATATTATAAAAGTTACTATAATACTTAGTGTTGATCGCAGATTAAGGATGTTACATTATTTATAAAGCTATGATACAAATCTCAATGTACACACTTCATCGGTAAACTATAGTGATAAGCTAAGAAATACTTTTCATAAAGTATTAATAGTCATAGCATTATAGCTCTTATTTTCCTTCGAAATAAGAGCTCGATACCATTAAGATGCAGTGAAGACTTTTGTACTAAAATTTCGGTCGGCACATGATGTGCATCTTTAAAAACCCGTTAGATAGCCCCAAGGCCTAAGCGCAGTCGTATCGTATCTCACAAAATTAATGGACCACAATAAGGACTGTGTTGTGTACCAACATTGTATAATAATATACACAGTTAATACATGTCCGAAGAAGATAAACTCTTACAGAAAATACGAAGCGAGCTTTGCCCTACTGGATCATAAGTCCATCAGTTTATTACATTGAAGATGTTTTATCTCACGAATATCTGTCTTTTATTAATAAAGAATTGTTATAGGCCCCTTGGCAGTGCTATACATTTAACTGAATTATTAAGCAAGTGTGTGAACATGTTGCCTGGTTCAAGCAATGCGTGTATACGGTAATATTACGACATAATCTGAATTTGAAAACGTGTCTAGCATACAACATAGCGATTACACGTGGGTAGCTAGCTATTATTATGAATCATCTCTGCACATCAACCGACCTCAGAGATGAGAGATATGGTACACTTAGGCTTATATTATTTGTTCCCATTTTATTGTATTCATGAGGTTCCCCTTCTCTATTATCATATCTTTCAGAAAAGAACCATTTAAATCATACAGCAAACCATTTTCCCGATCATCCTCTTTTTTTTTTTAAAGTTAGCCCCCTGACATTGACAAAGACGTGTAGCAAGACAGTTACCTAATAAGGCCCTCTATGAATGGCACTTAGATACGCGTTATAGATACGCGATACCTTTTTCATTGCTACAGGATGACCATCGAATGATTCATATCGATTAAGGACCTAATAACATCACGAATCTATTAGCAGGCACAACACATTCTCAGACTATTATGACAGCAGATTAGTAAAAAATCTTTTATTTGCGCGCTGCCCATCAACGTAAAGCCCTTATCTCTTCGTTCTGTCATTCTGTCTACTGCGCGAAATTCCGAAATTCAATTCCAACAAAACTGAATTCTCGCTGTTCAATTCGCCCTACCCTAACCACAGTGCATATCGTGTTCATATGTATCATGCAGATGCGTAGAGATGTTGCGTCTTTGGCAGTTTTCTACCGTCTCTACCATGGTGAATGTTCTGACGAGTTCTTCCAATTAGTCCCACCCTCTCCTTTCCTACACAGGACGACACGTGCAGGGCTAAGATGCCATTCATTTACGGTGCAGAGTATACCTGCTAGAACCAAGCGTTTCAGTGACTCATTCCTATGTAGCACCATTAAGACCTGGAACTCCCTGCCAGCTCACGTGTTTCCCTCTTCCTACAGTCCCGGGTTCTTTAAGCGGGGCGTGAAAAGGCATCTAATGAGGCCGTCAAGCTGAGTGCCACCACTGTTAACATGGTACATGTTTCCGATGGTGACCCTCTTTCCGAGACTTCGCCTTTAGCTTAACATCAGGCGAGGTGAAGTCAAATTGACGTGTCCTATATAAAAAAAAACGAAATTTGCCGATGTTTTAGATAAGAACTATACTTTTGGCCCTAAATTAAATAAGTTCTTATACAAGTACTAGCTATTGGCCGCTTACTCCGCTCGCGTGGATGTCGGTTATCGCAACCAAAAATAGCCTAGGTATGTCTATGTCCTTTCTCAAGGTCAAATCTACCCCTATACCAAATTTCATCAAAAACGGTTCAATGGTAGGCGTGAAAGCGTAACATCCAGACAGACAGAGTTACTTTCGCATTTATAATATTAGTTTGAACTATAAAACGATTAATCACGTACTTAGGTGCCGGTTCGCCCTCCGCCTCGCACTCGATGATGAATGGTTTGTCCACCTCTCCAGTCTGCGCCACTTGGAACAGAATCTCTTCTTGCGTCGGTTGCTTGACTATCTTCGGCGGTGACGTCACTGTACACAAATGTCTCACATGAATACAAACGGAATATTGTTATACAGACAGATTCGCTAGTTAGTATGCGATTTTTGTTTGTGCTTTCTGGGAATTTGAGTTAAGGCACTGTCTTATGGATTACTCAATGGCATAAAGATGTTTCCAATGTGACTTAGTAGTAATCTGTGAAGATTGTGTACGATTCAAACATAGGTATTGAAGGATACGTGACTGGTTGATTTCTTTTAACCATGTATGAAGGAGGGACTTGTTTAAACTTGTAAACAGAGTAGATTAATTATGTTTCTGACTTTTAGTTTCCACAATATTTGGAGACTTTAATATTACTATATCGTATCTTATTTTATGCTACTACTGCAAATATCCTAATAGAAAAACTCAATAACAATGCCCACCAGGAACTCGAACGCCATTGCACAGCAATAGCGAAACCAAATATAGTATTTCCTCCATATATCGCTTTAATATATATTACGATAGGATCAATCTTTCTTGCACAACAACACAATTCGTAAGTATGTTCATTCAACTTTTCTAGTGACATCTGGTTGCTGTTACCGGAATAACTGGTTTAAAGATCTTAATTCTATACAATTACTTGTGGACACCTCATTAGTTTCGAGTATCGGTGTGTGTAACTGCCGTGGGAATGTAAATGTGGATATGCAATCTTTAGAAATTATAGGAAGTTCCCCATAAGGGCCGCTTTCCATGATGTGCGATTTTACAGACGCGATTTTGCGGACGCACCGTGGTAAGAGCCTCGTCCGTGACACTGCAGAGTGCAGACGCGTTTGTCATTGTAAATGTATAGCTATTCATATATCTTGGACCGACAATTTGCTCTATACGCGCAGTAGACGATTCTTTGATTGTATTTTGAATATAACACGGGGTGATACTGCTGTTGACGAGCCCAAAATCATTAGGCATAGATTATTACAAAACAATACACACGCGTCAGGGTCTTTTACATCTTGCGATTTAGGTTCAAAATATATGAATCAAACCTTATCTGTGTCTGCGTCCGCGTCCATGCAACCTCGCACCGTGGAAAGCCGGCGTTACATGGAGCCGAAAAAATAGGTAGCGAAATTTAGGGGTTTCTAATACCTCAAATACACAGACCTGAGTATAATATACATATATACCTAACTACATGTTTGTCTGGGTTAAGTTTTTCTAATGCCTAAACGTTTTTCAGCCGTTGAAAATGAATTTGCATGCTAGTGATAACAACTACGACATTCCATTCATGCTCATTCATATAACTATTTATATACACGTAACAGCGTAACCATAGTACCTCTTCCTATTAACCGTGTGCCGAGTACACCGTGTAATCTTTCAGGGTTTGGCTCAAACAAACATGTAATGATTGTTATGAGAAGCATGAAAACACAATGTATTTCGCACCACTCGCTCGCTTCTACTATTAATTGTCATTTATGCGTTATAGCAAAAATGTATCAATGCCAATGGCAATTACTTAATGAAAAAAATAGGTCAGAATGGTCAGACGCATTCGAAATCGGCGGGCTTGCAATGCATAAAAGGTTTTAACGACAGTAAAGGAAACTCAAATCAAATCAAATCAAATCAAATCAAATCATTTTATTGCTGAACATGTAACATATTAAATGATACATCTAAGGTGTTTATGATGTTAGAGCCATACATGTCCTACCAATTTCGGCATGCAATATTAGAGTAAGTACACAATTATTACACAAGATACTCGTGAAATATGTAAGGAATCCTTATCCGTACTATGGATAGAAGCAGATGGAAGCTGTTCTCAGCTGGGGAAATAGGCGTGAGTATAATGTATGTAATATGTACTTAGTAAAAAAATAACATCCATATGAAAGTGCTTGTGCTTAATGATTTTCGTAATATCGGACGATTTAGTAAGTTACCTTGGCGCCAGTTATATCGGATTCGAACCGACTAAATCCGCTTTCAATCTCGAGAATTCAGTAGCTGAGAGTGAGGTAGCCTCCGGCATTCGCATTTCCATCGTTAGAAGAACACTTCCACAATAATAGGGTCATTAAATTAATAAGTTAAGGACTTTAAGGAGGTGTATGCCAAAACCCCCCTTCACCTGCCAGCCTTTGATGATGATGATGATGATGATGGCGCACTCTATAGATACTTTCAGCAGTCATCATCAGAGGCTACCTGGCATTCTTACAAACATGCATTCTTTCACAGATTTCGCGATGATTTTGTATGATTGCCAACTATGTATATTTGGATTCTTTATAAAATTCGCTACATAATATGTTGCTTTTGGGATAATAGTTTATTTACAGTGACATATAAACTGTTACTTTTGGGGTCAAATTAATTACAGACAGTTCCTTGACCCACACTGCCAAAATACTGCTTATTATTAAAATGGCTACCACTTTGTATAAATATGTAATGTTTAAATGTCAAAGTATTCATTATGATATTGAGCAAGGTCAGTGTTGTTTTGACTATACCTGAGATTAAATAAAATATTTAATTTAAAAATATGAACCAACTTATGCAAAAACTATATTTTCTTTTGGTTATTTCTACATTATGCAATACAACTCTTAAATAAAATGAATTAGCTATACAGATTTTTGATTATCAAGTATCAAGATTATCATGGAGCTTTTGGAGTGGAACAAGAAGCTGAAAACCTGGCCATTACATGTAAGTATAATTTTATTTTCAACACAGAAAATGAGCTAGAATACAAAATTAGAGAATCTCCATTCTGTAAGCATTTCAATTACATTATACCCTCCTTGGCAGGGCCAAGAGACTATCATATCTATATGATGTGTAATATATTATTTTTATACTCAAACTATACATATTAAGTGGAATATTATGCAAAAATTGATAACTTTGCATACAATATAAATATCTTTGTATTGAATGCTACTACTGTTTGCAAAATTAATGAACAAGCAGAGAAAAATAATTTCTTATCACGACTGACAAGAATGTTTACATTTACTCGTAGTTAAATACCTAACCAAGGGTGACGCACAAAGGACCAAAAAGGAGGATAAGTGCACACAGAAGAGTCCCTTTCTATCCTACTTAGCCAAGGGGAGTATAGGGATACATTAGAGTGTACACACATTGATACAATGTGGGTATATTAGAGCCCCACCAAGACCATCAGGGGCTTGGCTCCTGCACTTTTTTTTATGGAATAGGGAGGCAAACGAGCAGACGAATCGCCTAATGGTAAGCGATCACCGCCGCCCATGGATACCCGCAACACCAGAGGAGTCACAAGCGCGTTGCCTTCCTTTTACCAAGAAGGTCTCAAGGCAATTTATGGAAGTTCCACCACACCATCCTCATTTTCACATTGGTGAGCAGTTACAAGTATATTACTTTTTGCGCTAGTAGTATTATTTTACCAGTAGTATTAATAGATTTTGCACTTTAGAGCTCTATCATTTTTTTTCTAAACTGAATAATTTGCGCAAGAGGCACTTCCAAAGAGGAAAAATGTGTCCCTCCCCCCTCTAACTTCTAAAATAAGCGAATGATAAATAAAAGATTATTAAGCTATTAAACTGTGATCATTTTATTTTTACAGACACCTGGACAGAGTTGTACAGAAATTATACTGTTATATTCCGGTAATATAGTATTTTTAAACCAAATTATCTTTTTAGTTTATGTTTAAATAATAAAATTATCTTAATTATACATCAATTATAATTATCAGTACAAGCATATTCTTTTTTATCTTTTTCTAGTTAACTTAATAAAAAACAAAATAAATCATAATAACCCTGTAGGTATACAAACAATAAATTATTCATCAACAGAATACAACTGCCACAGAGGTATAGCGAGAAATAGTTTTCAGCTTCTATGTTAGACATCACAGGTTCGTTTCCCAGGCAGTAAAAATATTTGTATCATGAATATGTGAGTATAATTTGCATTGGTCTGGGTGTTTCAGAGATTAAGTAAATTATAGTTGCAAAAAATATCTAAGCCGACGTGAACCCACTCCTAGCTAGTAATTTAGCTTAGTTAGAGGGATTAGAGGGAATATTAGTAATTACGGTTCTAATTTTTTTTTTAACTAAAATGAAATCTTAGGCCCATATCACAAACTCTTCACAAAAAATACTAAGTATAAGGTATTAGTTATATAAACAAAACATTACTGATATAATAATTAGTCCGACATTTCACAGGTGATCTCAGAGTTAAATTAAATCTATGACATCAAAATCTTTATCAGAACATGAGCAAGGACAAAATAATATTGTCAATTACAAATCTGGAATGTGGAACAAAATTAAGATTTTATATGCATACAAGAATAAGATATGACATATTTCTATGACTCATGTATCCTTATTAGAATAGTAGTTTAATTTGATTATTTATGTTGTAAGAGCCAGTATTCTGTTCTGAGCTATGACTAGCATAATGGTTAAGGAGTCAGGCTTGCGATTGAGATCCTGGAATGGAAATTTGTCCATAATTGCTCTTCAAGCATCTTGAGCCTAAAATGTACTCTCTCTTAGATGAATTTTAAAGGTAACATAGGAAGCTACCGAGGTGGATGAACTTAAATTCACCAATATTACAAAACAATCTGTGCAGGCCTTTTATATATCACGATTTAGTTCCAAGACATATGTTTCGAGCAATACACTACTGATGTGAACGGGTGAATGTGAATGGGAGTTATTGAATAATTCACTTGTACTTTTCCACAGAGTTATCAATCTCAAGTATAAACAGTGAGAATGGGAGTCTAACAAAAACAGTTTAAATTAGCTGGAGAGAAGTAATTTTCGGATAATAATATCTTTAAAAAAATATATATATATTCATACACCTCTCTTGCTTCATCCTATTGGTAGTCCTGTTTGTCTCCAAAGCTTTTACTTTACTACTGGGGCCAGAGCCTACTTACTCACTTTCCTTCTACTAACCATTTTTACCCATGATGGAACAGAGACGGTATATGCATTTAGGGTGAGAGGATGTGTGTGTGTTTGTTTTTAGTTGGTGTAATGGCTCTTTTTATGATTATTCATGCAAGCATAGGACAATTTAACTCAGTAGAGTAAATATAAAATTACTATGTGGCATGTGTATAGAATTTGGTGTTGTGTATCCAACAAAACATAGTAAATAAATGAATTTTCTTATTAGACTTCAATTTTCTAATAATTATGCTTTTTATAGTTAACTGTATGAAAGGCTCTTTTGTCAATTGTTGAGGTCTTAATAATAATTTCTAAGTTACAAGTAACTAAAATTAATGTGTTTTACTGTACACATTAATAAATACTCTGTATGTAATACACCTGTTGGAATATGCATTAAATAGTCATATAACTCCAATAAGAAATGGTTTTTACAGTTAAAGGCTAGTTTAGTTACATAAATTAATAGATTTTAGGAGTTCCAGTTTAGGAATCCAGTTTCCATGAAAGTAGTTGTTAACTAAACCAAACTTTTTAATTCATTAGGAAGTTGAATGAACAACTCATGATATGCAACCAAATAAACATTTTAGAGTACTGGCACCGGTACGCAAAGCTTTCTACTTATAAAAAAAGTAAATACTACTCACGTAAAGCCGCCGAACATGATATTAACGCGACAAAACACAGTATGCTTGTTGTACCCATCTTTGCAGGTCTTCTTAATTGTAGTACTCGTTTATCTAACAAGAAACCAAATGGACCACTTTAAAACATAGTTTAGCACATTTCTCCGGCACACATGTTCACAGCACTCGATGACCTAATCCCAATGAAACTCTTGGACCACAATGACAACACCCACTAAAAATAGCAACATCAAATACACTAAATTGGCGACCTCATATGACACGAAAACTAGTTACTCGAAATCAAAAATTAAGGTAAACCTTTCAGGCTTTCAAACTACACAAATTCAAGTAAAGCTAACGTTAAAAAACCGCACAATCTCACTATTTGTTGCTGTACACGACAAATCAATAATTGCATTCCTTAACTGGTAACTTTATTATTTCTGTTGTTATACTGTTCTGAAAGATTTTATTCAGTGAAAAATATTACCTAAGTGTCTGTTTCTATAACAATATCATCGCGAAAGCCAACTGAAATAATAAAATACGAATATAAAGGCGGGGCCTCTGAGATTCGCTGTCGTTCGTTCGTTCAACAATAATTGACGGTTCAATGACTGACTGGTTTGACATAGACAATATTTGATATTTTTAGTCCATGGTCGCTTGTCGCTTGTCGTTTACTATCCGTCTCACTCGCACCCGCACTAGAACAAAAACGTAGCATCAAACGTCTAGAAATATCACGAATGTCGGTCCATAAACAAAACTGCTTCAACTCTTTTTCAACTGCTTGCCAAAAACAAAACTGCATTGCCTCATTGAAACGCAGTATTTTTATCTTCGTGACTTTACAAAACAACTCTTATGATGTCACTGTAGTAATAGCCAGTAGTAGCCACGCTAATCGAATCGGCGTGGCTACTGCTGGCTATTTATAAAAGCGATAACAATGAAATGATATAAGTAGAATTTATTATTCTTTTATTATTAGAGTTCTAATATTGTGATCAGTATTTTTATTATTACGAAATTGGACTGTGCTCATTCTAACATTTATATCATAGACAATGATAGTCTATGGCTTACAGAAAATAATTGAGCGGAAAAATTTGAATACGGATCGGATCATCACCGATGCGGTCCTTTTTATTACTTTTGTAAAACTTGATATACTTATGTAATCATTGGTATTTTTCTAAATTATGATTGTTTTATTTGTGTGCGGCTATTCACATTTTCGAAATAATTAGTGTAATATCCAATGAAAAAGTGGTTCACTCGTCCATAATCAGTTTCATTCCATCGTCTCTAATATTATAATAAGGACTATGGGTAAATATAATTGGATTATTATTTACAAATAAAATTGTATGCCCCGGGGGCCCCATATCTCGGACCCAAGTCAACCCAGATACGAGACTCTGGCTCTGACGCGATGACGTGCGCGGATCGTTCTGATAATAATCTATGATTCATCGATTTGAACTCTTCCACCACCGTAGCACCCCATGATTTCTTCAAAAGACACCAAAAACACGCGTATAATACGTCCTGCGCGTATAAAGCGCATTTTGGGTCTAAAATATATGTCCCGAAGTGTAGGTACTTCACTACTATTACACAGCCACAGCTATTAACATGGTTTATGTGGTTGTCTACTATTAAGATGGTTTTGCCAAGTAAAACCAAGGTCATGACTATATTTAATCCGTGACATCTCAGAATATATAAATACTAGCTGTGACGGCGACTTCATCCGCGTGGGCTTTTACTTACATATCTACTGACTTCTAGCGAGGGACGCCGTTGACCGGACGCTTCATCTGCCCTTTTGTGTGGGATATTTCACCCAGCTCCGAGATTCGCATGGGCTTCTCGCTTTTTCTTTTTTTTGATAATAGTAGGATGTAGGTTTACATACATAACGTCAAGACAACTATCGCTCAGTACTTATATATATAATTACAGTGTGTCTTTCTTCCTTTATAGACAGGGAATCGGAGCAAAACCTGAAAATGCGCCATAGTTTCTGCACATCACGATTAACCAATCATATAACATCCAATAATTGCTGCAAATCTGACGTCGATTTTTTGAAGTCAAGGCTAATAAAACGAGAAAATATTGTTAACAATCTCAAAAATTTAGGAGAGTATTACAAAAAATACGAACACGATGAAATCCCTGTTAAGGATTCAAAGTTCTACGATTTTACGGACGTAGGTGACCAAAAGTCACTGACAAACTCCGAACTTGACAAACTTGAATTGAAAATTTTCAAAAACATATCGCAAGAACTTCAAACTGATGATAACTCACTCACTAGTTTAGAATCTAATATAAAATTCTTCAAAACAACTGTGCAAGAGATTTTTGATAATTTTTACGCCAGTATGCGCGACTTTGATCTATATAAGAAGAGATTTTATGAGATCCTGGCCAAAAACGATACAGAAGCACTTGGAGATATGGAAGATTTCATAAAAGATATGATACAGCACATAATGTCATCTGAATCATCCACATCAAACGATAGTAAAAAGTCTGCGCATTCCAAGAAAAGCACTGTCTCTCTGAACGACGATGATGCAGAATCGTCCATAAAGACTGCATCGCAGTCCTGCAACCTAGAAGACACATTAACACTGGCCAGCGTCGATAGCTCAGCACCCATAGTCGAGGCTTACAAAAATGAAATCTATCTCACCGACTCATCTGTGGATGACAAAAAAGCTAAGAAAGACAAATCACCAGTTTCAACTAAAGAGGAAGTTTTCAATATTTACTTGCTGAGCGGAAATCCATGTGTGCAAATAAAAATGAATGATCGTAATCTATTGTCGGAAATAAATATAAAGGAACCGTCCAAAGTTATAGAGGATGGTAAAAACGTCGCGTCTGCTGAGAATATGATTAAAGTCGCCGCGAAGAAGAAGGAACTCGAGAAATATGTTGAACATGAACACGAACACGAAGACGGCGACACATCGGACAGAGAAATACCTGTAAAGGTTTCTTATGCTAAGAAGAATATATATCTGAACGAGGACTTCAGTCACGAGCGCGAAACCGAAAAATCTTTCATTTCCAAATTATGTAACTTTTTGTGTCGCAGGTTCCGTAAATCATGATGTTGACATTTTTCAATAAAAACAGTTTCTAATTAACCATCAAATACTTTTATTATGGACTAGACAAAGAATAGAATAAGGAACATAATCACGATTCACCAGTCTCCTCAAAATTCATTATATACCACCTTATCATAGCTATGTGTTTACTTAATTGTATTGCGAATTCTTTCTTCATGTGCAAGAACTCTTTGATGACTGGAAGATCGAGCATAACGAAAGCCTGGCCGTCAATCTCCTCTTGTTTCATCTTCTCTGCGATGAGTTTGCAGTCTTCTGTGTTGCTTAAGTACGCGTAAACGTCATCAACCGACCAGTCTAGAGGATTAGGGGACAGTTTAAGCTTCCCTTTCATCCAGGACATGGCCATATCTTTCTCAAACATCTTGTTATCAGATGGTAAAGGATCATACGAGTTGAACTTGAGCTTTTTCAACTCTGGCTCCTCAGAGTCTGATACATCTGAGATATTTTTGGCGTCTCTAGAATTGGAACTGCTTTCATTAGTCTCATTTTCGGTGTCGCTATCGTGCGAGGTTTGTTTCTTTACGCACGTATTGTTGTATATCGTTTGCATATCTTTCTTGTTCCAGTGAGCTTCTTTCATTTGGAGAGCAAAATTCGGTAGCTTGGCGCCTCGAGTTTTCATTTCTAGTTTAGGATAGTTATTTTTCGGTTCTCGTTTCCGCCGCTGAGAGCGTTTGTACTCTCCACTATCGGGTGAATTGGGGCGTGTGCCTTGCTCCGAGGGAGGCGTGGAGCCGGCGCTATGTTCGCTTTCGATGGACTCCACGTCCTTATTGCTCTCCGACTCCTGAGGCTGGGGCTCCTTTTCTTTCTTTTCTGGCATGGCCTTCCTCTTTTTCCTACGACCGTTCAAGCTGCCCTTTGGACGACCGCGACGTTCTGTGCCATTGTCTGTAATGATGAGAAAATTGGATTTGTTAGTGATTTCATCCTAGTTCTGTTATTTACGCATAGTGCCTCTTAAATTAGTATTTTATCCCATAATACAATTTTAAAAAGTAAATTGGTTCATGAACTCCTATTATTAACATGTCCATAGGCCACGGTAACCACTTCCCATAGCGTGGGCCGTGTGCCTATTTTGTGTAATAAAAGAAAGCATATATTAGCATTATAAAAATAGCTGCAAGTCATACCTTCACCGGAGTACCTAACAAAAGAATAAATGATTTGATTGGTTTTGAAAATCCTTAGAGGAGTGTGAAGCCCCTGGTATTGCACACGTCCATAGGCCATGCTAACCACTTTCCATCAGGTGGGCCGTGTGCTTGTCTGTTACCGAAGTGGTATAAAAAAGACGTAGAATCGAAATTACTAATATTCCCTCTAACCTAACCCCTCCAGCTAAATTAAATTGCTTGTGTTAGGAGTAGGTTCTCGTCGGTAGTGTTAGGGCCAGGATTCGAATCGGGGACCTTCCGATCGTAAGGCCGACTCCTTAACCACTAAGCTACCGACGCTTCAAATCGGTTCAATCGATTATACTTCAATCGATTTAGGTCCAAGATACGGTAGGTATAGTTGATTTGTTGTCCGTAGTCCTACTACCTGGTCCTACTAGTAGGACCACGTGCCATTTTTTTTGCCTATAGTTCTATCAGTTATCGTCAAGACCCTGGGCGGTCAAGTATTGAGTACCAGGGTAGACTTTGCAAATTTAAAGTACAGCAATTAGAAATTGACGCAAATATTTTGATCTAGTTTATTTGTACAAAATTATACATTATATTATAGATTCGCCCGGTTTACTTTCACACATAACTTTCAATATAAAATTTAGCGTACGTAATCAGACAAATTTATTTTCTCTTCGGGTTTACAAGAATAATATCTCCTTCTATAACCCCTTAATAAGGATGGCCCGTCAATATAACGAGGTAGGTAGCAAAGAAAAACAAACTTCTAGACATATTTGATTCAAATTTTAACAGGTTCACTAGAACTCTGAAAGATATCCTCCATAGCAGTTAGGCCTTAAGTATAAGATATTTGAACATGTCACTATTATTCATCTACTAATTTTGAGCTTTTTCTAATTTTTATAATATTGTTTTAAGTGTGTGCACATGTAGTTATGTTACAATCCAGTACGGATCTGCATTTTATTACATAACATAAACATAAACTCACGCTTGTATTCCCCGAAGGGGTAGGCAGAGGTGCTAGCACCCACATTTCGCCAGTTTATGTTTAGGTCCCAATGTAATAGGTGGCGAGCCTATTGCCATTAACCGGGCACTTATAAACCTGCGATAAATACACACATAACTTTGAAAAGCATCGAAAAGTCATTGGTGTGTGCCATGGTAAACCTGGGATCGAACCCGAGACCTCGTCTCAGCAGTCAATTACCCATACCACAAGGCTACCGTAGATTATTATTGTCTTTAAAAGATTGTAATGTGTTTTGTGTGTTTGAATAAATAAATAAATAAATAAAAAAAGTAGGAGCAGGTTGTAGGACCACGGGCGATAATTCGTATAGTAGTAAGGACGGTGAGTTGGCTGCTCACCGTTTTTACAGAAGCAGGCTGCCCATGACGGCAGCGTGACGTGAGGGATTCACGCACGCCCCCCCCCCCCCCCCTAAGAAGCGGGATAACACCCGAAAACCCCCCCATAGACGCGGGATAGCACCCGAACCACCCCCGAGACGAGGCCGCAATTGTAGCCGTAGGTCTGATGGGAGTCCTGGGACATCCTTCCGAGGGCTTACCCGGGGCTCCCATCCATAGGCTTCTGGGCGTTACCGTGGGGGTTTTTAGTCGGTAGGAGTCCGGCATAACATCCATGAAGGATTTTCCCCCACGGTTAAAAAAAAAGTAAGTAGGCAACTCACGGAAGGTGCTCTTGTCGACCCGCTGGCAGTCGTTGGGGCAGGCGTCGGGGAACTCCGTGGGGCCGAACAGGCTCGGGCACGCCTGCAGGCGCCGGCACGCCGCGCGGCAGAACGCGCCCACCTGAGCAGACGATACCGCGATGGGCACGTACGCGTGGTACGTACTGCTCTTCAACCTGACGAAACACAACATTTGCATTACAAATTACAGTTTCGCAGACCTTCTTCTTTTTCATCCTAGCGTTAATCGCAGTCGCATCTGAAAATGTTCAACTTGTAGCCTTTTTTTTTTCGTGCGGAAATCCCCTCGGATACCCCCCCTGCCGGAGCCGGAAGGGGAGGTTATGTCGGACTCGAACCGACTAAAACCGCACGCCGACTGTGGGTCTTGGTGCTAGGCCGGAGGTGAGGTTGTCATAGACATATCCCTCGCACCCCGGCTGACCCAGGGCCATCCCTTACTCTCAGGAGGGGGGACAACGGTGTCCCCAACTCGCCCCCTGAATGGGGAGGCGCGCTATTTAGCGCACCGCCGCCGTGGGTTCAACTTGTAGCCTGGGATCCACTACAAAACACAACTATAAATAAATTTAAAAATACAGTTATGAGCAAACTGTACCAGAAAGGCTATCAGAATATTTAAATGATAAACAAGCTTGGAAATGAGCTATTCGCTCAGCTATGCTACTCAAGCAAAGCATTGTATCTAGACCATAAGTTTTAGACTAAGTAAATGTTGGTAAATAGACCAAAAAAAATGCCCGCTGAGTTTCTTGCCGGAGTCTTCTCAGGTCTGGGCCGCGTTTCGAACCGGTGGTCCATTTGCTAAACTAGTTGTTAATATTTACTTTATGTTGACGTTTTGTAAGTGCCAATTTAATGGTCTATGCAGAATAAACTATTTTTGATTTGTTTGAATGAATTTTTTATAGCATTTATTATGCTAACTTTTAAGTCCGAAAAACATTGGAAAAAATGAAATGCTCAAGTGAGACTCGAACTCACTGTAAGGGAAAGGTCGTGAGTTCGAGTCTCACTTGAGCATTTCATTGTTTCCAATGTTTTTCGTATTTTTGATTTGATTTGATTTGATTTGACCAGTCTAGCTGCAGATTTGGCTAAACTTCGATATTTCTGTTTCCGACTTAAAACATAGACTGGATGCGGATACAGAGGATTGGCAGAAATGGCGCACATTATAATAATAAATAATAATAATAATAATTTATTCATCAAAAATGAGGGCTGTACATTGTACTAATACTAGTTTTACAATTATGGTCTTAATAGCTAAGTCACGTAAGTAAGTACTATAATAATGTCTACATTAGAAGTAGCATATTATAAATGTGACATAGAATAGTTTTTATTGGTAAAATAGAATTTAAATTAATAATCTTACTTTATTTACATTTTGCGACCTACCTGATCTAGGTTTTTATAAACCTGTGCTTCAGGTTATGTCTGTTCTATTATTTAAGTGCCTATTGCAAAATTTATACAATATAATCTAAAAGTATCTATGTTTACAGCTTATCGCTACCTATTTTAATATTTCTAACAGTTTCTCCGTGTCTGCGTAATCTAGTTTTTCTAAATATTCTGTAGTTAAAACCTTACAGTTCCAATAACTTAGATTATATATGGCTAGTATTTTGTTTAATTTATTATAAAGAAAAGGCCCTAAAAACATATAAAATTTATTTACAAACTCATGCTTAGCTTGTGGATTTTCACAAACTATATCTTTTCTTCTCTTATCTGAAGGTACTGCGGGTGTAGGGAGTTTGGTATGTTGGAGTAGTATGATGTTCAGAATAAATAATTGGCGAACTGTTAACACCTTACAGGCCCTGTAGAGTTGTTCTGTAGGAAACCTAAAAGGACGAAACGTGGCTACTTTTAAGATAGCTCTTTGAGCACGCTCTAGTGGAAGTAAGATTGAGGGTCCAGCCCCACCCCAGGACGTTATACAATAAGTAAGAATGGACTGACACAACGCCAAATATACCTGCTTAATTAATTTATAGCCCGATATTGCGCGTAAATTCTTAAATATATACATTAATTTTCGTACTCTTGCACAAAGCAATTCAATATGTTTACGGAAATTCAGATTTGTGTCAATCGTTACTCCAAGATATTTTATATTGTCAGTTTTTGTTAATGTAGGACAAGCGCATGCAAGGTCAGCGGTTGTACAATAATGTGCATACATGTTTATGTTAGTCACAGGTTTATTAGTATTTCGCATTGTAAACATCATATATTTTGTTTTATCGGTATTTAGTGATAAAAGATTTCGTTGGAGCCATTTCGTCACATAATTAAAACCCTTTTGAGCGTATTTAAATAACTCATCTCTGGATTTAGCTGAGAACAAAAGAGCCGTATCATCAGCATATGATATAATATAGCCATTTTGAAGTTTTGAGTTGCAAAGGTCATTGATATAAATTAAGAATAAAGTTGTCCCTAATACACTCCCTTGTGGGATTCCGTATCCACTATTTTGGAGTTCTGAGCTCACTTTCTGTCCAATTCTCACACATTGTTGACGATCCCTCAGATAATCTCTAAATAATAGTAGTTGCGTTCCTCTTACTCCAAGAGCTTCCAGTTTTTTTAATAATATGGAACAAGATATGGAATCAAATGCCTTGGCTAGATCCAGGAAAATCCCCATAGTTTTCATGCCTTTATCCAGGTTGTTAGTTATGTAGTCTGTTAGTGTGTGTACAGCTTGGCTAGTTGACCTATTCGGCCTGAAACCAAATTGATAGTCAGAGAGTAAGTTATTGTCTTCCAGATATTTTGTTAATCTGGTGTGTATAATTTTTTCTAATATTTTGGAGAGGCCTGTTAACACCGAGATAGGTCTGTAGTTATTGACACAAGATTTATCACCAGATTTAAATATTGGGGTAACGACTGCTCGTTTAAGTGATTTCGGGAAAATACCGTTAGTCAAGCACAGTTCGTAAATATGGGTTAAAGGGGGTGCAAAGATGGATTTGAACTTTTTTAGTATGTTATTAGGAATGTTGTCCCACCCTGTAGAACAATTATCCTTCAGCCTCGCTATTATCCTAGTTATTTCCTCAGCGTCTGTATTTAATAATACAAAGGAGTTTAGGGTAGAATAGGTTGAGCGTACATTTTGGGATTTCAAAGAAGTGGAACTGTCACTAGAGCCGGCTGGGTTTTGAATTTTTTCTGCGAGACTTTTGCCAACATTTACAAAGTAGGCGTTAATGTCATTCATTGTGTTGAGTGGGTTCCCATTAGAATTAGATAATAAATCGAGTGGTGGTACGGGTGGTTGTGACCTGAACGTATTCTTTTTGATGAATTTCCAAATTTGCTTAGTATTGTTGCCAGCCTTTTGCAGTTTATTCCTGTTGTGTTGCAACTTTAGTTTTTTAAGTAGGTTGTTGCAAAAATTCCTATACCTTTTATATGTCAGTGTAAGTATTTCGTTGTCAGGCGCAAGCGTCGCCTTAAAATGTAGTCTATCTCTATGCCTTATACATCTGACGAGGCCTGGAGTAATCCATGGCTTAATGTTATTGTATTTTCTAGGTAATATTTTATAGCAAGTATTTCGTAATATTGCTGATTGGACAGATTCTATAAAGTAGTCTAATGAGGAATTTGGATCGCTTGAGGTGTAAACGGGGTCAAAATCAATGCTGCGTATATCATTTTCTAGGTTGCACATGTTGACCTTAGTAATGTTGCGTGTGCAAGTTTTTCTCGGTGAATATGTTTCTAATGCCAATAAAATTGCTCGATGATCAGTAAGCCAAGAGTTAGTTATGAATGTTTTGGTTAGTACTTTGGATTTTATAATAAAATGATCCATGCATGAACCAGTCTTAAATGTTTGACAATAGTGGGTGGGTAGCAGACCATGGGATGCGCACATATTCAGGTACCTATGTGCGTCAGCCTTAGCTTCCTCATGGACGATGTTGATGTTTATATCCCCAATAATTATGATATTTTTATAAGATGTTAGCCTTTTTAAAGTAATATCAAGTGATTCCAAAAATATGTCTATACTTTGTGAAGGCGGCCGATAGATTGCGATGACTACTGTATCATCTTTTATTTCAATTATGAGACAGCTACATCCATGAAACATAGGTTCCTCCACTACTGTGTTTAGGTTATTCTTAACATATACGACCAATCCATCGTTTTGGTTAATGAAGTTACCGGTGGCGTAAGACGAGTAGTTATCAAGAGATGGTAAGTTATTTCCTTGGCCCTCCAGCCAACACTCTGTAAGAACTACGACATCACAACTTACGTTTAGATCGTGCAGCAAAACCTCCAGTGCACTCATGTTGCAGTTTATACTACGAATGTTTTGTGTTAGTAGTGTTAGTAATTTGCCTCCCGTGGGTAGGAATTGTTTACAGTCTTCAACGTTACAAATATTCAGTTCCGACACGGAAAAACTATCTAGATCACATACCAGTTGATTTGTTGTCATTATTTAACTCTAACACTAATACAAATAAATTAGTTTTCTAATGTGCTTAAAGTATAGTTTGTTTGGTGACGCTCTTAGGCGCCCTCATAGTCTATTGAGTTTATATAATTAGCCTCCGCGTATTTACGAGCCGGGCAACTGTCATCACCTGTTTGATGGTCGCACTTCCTCTTAAAACGTTTACACGTCGCACATACTGGGGGACAAGTTTTCTTAGTGCACTCCTTGTGGGAATGGCCTACTTCTCCACAGTGGTTGCAAGTGGCTGTTTCTTCACGGCAGAACTTAGCGGCGTGTCCAAACATCTGACATTTAAAACATCTGGTCACAATAGTGAAGTCCCTCACCGGACACGAAGTCCAGTTAATGAAGATGCGCCCTTGGTTTATAAGTACCTTTCTGATGGCAGGAGGTACCTCGAAGATGTAGTTACAGGTGGGAAGGTTTTTCTTACCTGATTTGTGGCTCAACTTTACTGCTGCGAAGGACTCGCGTGTGTAGTTTGGTACTTTATCTGCTAGGTTCTGCTCATAAATGCACTCACGCACCTCTTCGTCGGTTAAAGTTACGGGGACACCAACAATTACAATTCTTGGTCTGCGCTTGGAAGGTTCTTCAATTATGAGGCCTGATGTTACAAATTTGTCGAAGTTCTTTAATTTTTCGACATCTCCTCTCCCTTCCGTGCTTATTATGACGCCCCCATTCCTGACTTTCCTGAGGCCACGGACTTGGAGTTTCAGTTCCTCCGGTGAAATAATTTTCTGAACTAAAGCCTTTGTCTCATCGCTGGTCTTGTTTCTATCACTAGGGTAGATGGCCACGGCGCTTAGGTTTGCGGGACGGACAAGTTTATCGGCTCCTTTCTTCACCATATTCGCGTACGAAGATTCGGCTGGATTCATTTTCTCCTCAACGACCTGTTTAAATTGTTCCCAGGAGGTAACAACATTCTGTTGTTCCTGCAGGTGCTGGATGCGTTCATGGGCTACAACTGTTTTCTGTTTCAAAGCCTGGTAAAAAACAGCCATCTGGGATGTTCCGCTAGAGACCTCACGGCACAGATTTGTAACTCGGAGTTTTTGGTCCGAGTTCATCTTCCCCTCCGCAACTATGGTGCAAACTTCGTTTAACTTCACATCGATTGCCTTCATCCATCTCTGAATCTCTGATGTGGCCACAACTTCGGCTGGTAACTCGTTTTCCGTGTTTCCTGGCTGATCTACAGGTTGTGGTGTCGGTGGCGGACTTCGGCGCATCTTTTGGCTTCGGCCAAACGGGCTAGAGTCCACGCTAGCCATACTTACTAATCTTGTCACGTTTACCGATTTAGTTCATTTCTGCTTAGTGACAGAAATGGATAACGCGGAAAAACGAAACACTTGCGATCACACGACACACTTATTTAGTCTTACACAGCAATTGTCTAACAATAATTAAGTATTATAATTATTTAATTGTTTTCATCGTAAATAACAGAAAACACGTCCGCACTCGCAGCTGTCACGTCCGAATCCCATACATTGGGAGATGCCTATGTTCAGCAGTGGACTACAATAGGCTAACTACATACATAGATATTTTGTGGTTTACATAATAACTTTGGAATGCCTACTAAAAATCCAAATGATACTGTATAATAAGTTACACTCACTTGGCTCTCAACATCTCAAGGCGCATCCCTTCCTCTGGTGGTCCCTCTGTCTCCCAATCCTTCAGCAGCTTAGCAGGCTTGTACGACGCCGATATAATCTTGTTCAACACTTCCTTGAGCACAAGTGACAACGGCCCAGGCCCCACATGTTTTGGCAACTGCGACAACTTATTCCTACTAATTGACGGACCAGAATAACACTTATAGTTAAAGAATATGCGGTCACACCAATCATCTGAAGATTTCTTCTCAACATGAACAGTCTTCTCTTCTACCTGCTTCGGTAGTTCCTTCTCTATAGTCGTGTCAGGAATATGCAAGGCATAATCATTGCTGTCACACCACCCAACGGGGAACAACAGATCACTATCTTGTGAATACCAATACTTCTCTCCTATTGGTAACAGTTCCACGCATAACATATGTTCCACTATCGCATCTACGTTAGCCACGTGGATTTCTTCATGATTTTGAGGATTAACTGCTTCTAACTTCATATTTACTTTAATATCTTTTAATGGGGTTTTGGTCCCAAAGCAATAATCGGGCGCTGGGACTGATGACGTCATTGTAAGATACTCATCCCAATCGAAATTGCTTTCTTTCCATATTTTAGGTGATTTGAAACTCAGTCCATTTTTCTGGGCCCATCCTATAGGATAAATGTATGGGTGCATGGAGTCGCACAGCCAGGCCATTTTGCTATCTTCGTAATCTTCGCTGTGGTCGTCTATAACTACTAGGAAGTGGAAATTGTTGAACACTTTGGTAACGGTCGCGGGACGAATGTATTTCATGTCTTGCGGGTCTAAGGCCTCTAGTTTCATGCCGCTCACGAAGTTATGCGGTTCGAGATTCTGGTTTGGCTGCAAGAGAACAAATATTTATTTTTATTATATTTATTTGTGTTTTAATCTGTTTTTTTTTTTAGGTCAATTCATGTCGATTTGTCTTTTTAACATATTTCAAACGTTGGTATTTCAGTTGGTTGTTTTAGCCATGAATCTTTTATTGAGGCGAATTGAATTCGCCGGGTCTTTGTATTGTTAAAGGAAGGAAAATAATTTAATAAGTTGAAATTACTAACATTATAGAAGTATATTATATTATCTGTGCTAATTCCGACTTATTATATTATTTTCCTTTGCCACAAATTAGGCACTGTGCTAAAAATACAGTTAAGAGCAAACTGTGCCAGAAAGGCTATTATAAAATCCAAGAATATTTAAATGATAAACAAGCTTGGAAATGAGCTGTTCGCTCGGCTATGCTACTCAAGCAAAGCATTGTATCTAGAAAGAAATGTTTGTAAATAGACCAACAAAAAAAAATGCCCGCTGAGTTTCTTGCCGGAGTCTTCTCAGGTGTGGGCCGCGTTTCGAACCGGTGCTTCATTTGCTAAACTAAGATTTAATATTTACTTTATGTTGAAGTTTTGTAAGTTTCGATTCAATGATCTATGCAGAATAAACGATTTCTGAATTTTGAATTTTTATGAAAAGTCGGATAAACACTAACACAACTTCATAAATTGTGTTCGTCAAAACTTTGGACCAAAGTAAATTAATGAATTCATTTCGAAAAGTAAAACGATATTAGACAATATTATGAGGATAAGAAGATGCAAATGAACTATTAATCTACTCAACAAAACTTTGTGACCAGATCAAGTTAATTATAAATAAAATCTTCTCACCTTGTGTCAATTACAAATACTTATTGTAATTTGACAATTGACAAAGACGAGGTGAGTAATATTATTGCACAGTTAGACAAAATAATAACAAAACCGTGATTATTGTGTCTAAATTTGTTTTGCAGTCTCCACTATTTTTTAGACTACTTGTAATTGGCATCCCTCACAGCCAAGCAGACAGGCCACGGCGGTGGCGCATAGCGCGCTTCCCTATACCCGGGGGCTAAATGGAGACACTGTGATCCTCACCGAAGGGGGCCGGGTCCAAAGATGCGGTTCTGGGTCAGCTGGGGTGCGAAAGATATCTCCGGCAACCGAAGACCTAAAGACGGCGTGCGTTTAAGTCGGTTTGAGCCCAACATACCATCCATCATAGACCAAAAAAAAGCCCGCTGGGTTTCTTGCCGGAGTCTTCACAGGTCTGGGCCGCGTGTCGAACCGGTGGTTTCGAAATATTGACGGTTTGTAAGTTCCGATTTAATGGTCGATTCTGAATAAATGATTTTGACTTTTCCCCATCGGCCTTGGCTTAGTATCCGTAGGGATTTTGTTCACGATAAAAAGTATGTCATGTTTGTCGATGGTAACCTACCTGAAATAAGTCAGCAGGCGTGGGCTCCTGGATAGACTCTTCAGCGCTCTGTCTCAGCTGCGTGCTGAGCTTGTTTTTGCACGAGAACTTGTTCACCTTGCTGGGGTACTTAAACTGCCATGGCGAACCCTGGAACATATCGAGGTTCGGTACATTTACTATGATATCGAAGGACGAATGTCTCCGCGAGTATTGAAATGGTGGGCTCATGCTTGACATTCATAATCGGGTCACTCTAGTGGCCGTGATACACAATGATAACTTTATTTACCTCATTTTATTAGTGTCACCTAATAAATAATAGAGAGCTCCCTAAATAGGTCTATCTCTAAGAACAATAATATATGAACAAAACTAGTACAGTCAGCATCAAAAAGATGTTGACCCCCTTAGAATTGGCCGATTGCTCTGATATTTGGTACACATACACACCACTGTTCAGACAATAATACCATATGAATCAATAAAACAATTTGATTTGTTCTTAATACGAGAGTTTCAAGATAATTTTGAGACTTCTTTGTCAAGATATTTATGACGCTGCCTGAACTTACATAACATAATTATGTATCAGATCATGAGTGAACGGATACCAATGTCTGTCTCGACCTAGAAGGAATATTACCGTAAGGAACATTATTTTTCCAGCTAATGATAAGCAAATAATTTTTTGACAACTATAAAGGACCCCAGTGAGATTTTCGGGGCTCTCTCTCAGGCTCATCTGTAAGCCGGTACATCTATTGACTGTCGGTCGAGGCTCTGTCTGCAAGTTAAACCGATCCATAAGAAAATGTGGGACAGAGGGACCTCTTTGCTCCATAGAGAAAGATTTGAAAGCAAACTAGAAAACTAGCAAACTAGAACTTCGAAAGAAGAAGGAGAAATCTTATCAACCTTTATCCCTATAGCTTCCAGAATGCCTCCGACCCTACCTGACACGACAACGTAGAACAATGGATGAAATAAGGTTGCGTTTTGTTATAATGTATCTCTGTTTACATGTTATCTAGGACAATGCTAATTTTAAAGTGTGCATATCTCCCTTTGTGCGTTTGTGTACCTAATCGGTCACAAGTCACAATAACATCGATATGAAATAATTTATTTGTTTACTATTAAATTGTGCTAATTTTAAATGTATAGGTACTTCAATACAGATGAAGGAAACAGAGGAAAAAGGAAACACGTGAGCTGGCAGATAGTTCCAGGTCTTAATAGAGTATAGGCGTTTGCGAATTGCTGGAAAGATTTTTTAAATGTGCACCATGGCACAATTGTTTGATATGATGCCCACGGTTACATTGGTCGCTATGCAGGTAATTCATCGTCACACACCACACTACAACCGGTAACGGTGCGCACTGTGCGGTATGAAAGGAACTTCATTCCACGCACGCTCAAGCTGGACTCCTTGCTGTGGTTTTTGATAAATCTGTGCCAAATTTCATCCAGATCCCTAAAGCCGTGATTAATTGACAAGCATCCGTGCAACTTTCGCATTTATACTCAAAACTTGCGCATGCCCGCGGCTCCGCCCGCGTGGATGTCGGTTATCGCGAACAAACATAGCCAATGTCCTTTCTCATGGTCTAATCTACCCCTATACCACATTTCATCAACATCGGTTATACAGACAGACACACAGACAGACAGAGTTACATTCGCATTTATAATATTAAGTATGGAAGTATGGATACCGCTAGTACTATTATCTATTCTATGGTATGGATTAAATACCTAATCGTACAACAATTTATGTGAGACAGAGATAGCAGTTGACAGAGACGGTATCTCCCGCCCTATTGTCTACACACTACCGCTGAATTCCTTTAAAGGCGAGTATGGCAAGGCCAAGGATTACAAATGATTGGAGCCATTGTTCGGTAAAGCTTTCTTAGACCGTTCCTAATTTTTTTTAAGAAACTTTTGTACTACGGCAGTAGGTACTTATTCCGTTCGTATTTTTTTTTAGTTTGAAAGCGTGCTACACGTTTGAATGAATGATAATCAAAAGGAAGATGTCTGCAGCTGTCGTTTTTGTTATACAATGTCGTGCAGATGTTTGAGACAAGTCGCAATGCGCTTGTTTACTATAACTGACTGTTGAAAGTTTGGCCAATGGACACAGATATGTCACGTGATGGGTCATAACATAATTCATAATATGTGAGTTTTGCTACACTATAAATTGGTAATAGCAAGATTTAAGAGCACTTCTTTTTGGTTTTGTATTTCGGGTTGAAACTTATATGCGTGGCTTTAATCTCAGAAAACAGACCCCAGACTGCTTCCCGGCTTTTCAAGCCAAGTCTTTAGGATCCCTGGGAGACCATTGGGACATAATATAATATGCGATCATTCACGAAGACAAGCCCGCATCTCTCGGGTCTACACCTACTACCGGTGCCCAGAAGACGCGGCTTGGTCAGGCTTTGGTTTGCCCACCTAGCCAGGCGGTCACCCCTAAACGTGATTGTATCAGACGTGCCCACGTTCAGCAACGATCGACATTCCTGCAGTTCGTCATGATGCAACGAAGCTTTAATTCGTAAAGATGTTTGACATACTTAACATAAAGAAGACATTTAGGTATGCGAAGAATTTGCAGTCATTACAACATTACCGCAAAATTGCCGCGTGGTTCCCGGCAGAATTTAGGCCACCCCATCTCTTCCCATGCGGTGTCTTACAAGGCGACTTAGCTTAGCGACTTGACTTAGGGATAGGGCTGTTTAACTTCAGTCTAGATATATACAGCCCAGACGCAGCGTCAAATGCATGACTGGAGTCAACAAGTGCCCGGCATACAGCAATAGGCCCACCCCCTATTACGTGCGATTACAATGATTGGTGAAATGTGGGTGTTAAGACACCTCTGCCTAACCCTCCGGAGATAAAGGCGTGATTGTATGTGCAAAATGATATTCTAAACTAAACTGACCTTATTGGTAACAAAGCCGAAGCTACTCAGTCGCGGGTTCGAGAAGAATATCCAGAACTGCGTCAGGTCATCATCGGCGCCGTCGTACCGCACCAGGAGCCGACCGCCGACGTTCTCACACACCTATGGGAGAAAAAGATATAGTAAATTGAACCTTCCTGAGTTAATATTAGAGTTCAGTTCAGAGTACAGAGGTCGATATTCACTCTATGCAGTGAGCAGTTATTGATGTGTTGGTCTCGTTGCTCTTGGCAATCCGAGGTCTTTAAATAAGTTATACAGGGATTTAGCTGGAATTCCCCTTGCTCCTATTTCCACGGCGTAGAGTTTAACCACATAGCCATTTTTGGTTAACTCGTTGGTCAGGTCAAAGTATTTGTTTATTTTTATAGCGTGGTCTTTAGGTATGTTAGTTTCCCACGGTACTGTGAGTTCTACTAGTACTGCCCGCTTTTGCTGTTTTGAAAATAGGAATATATCGGGTCTGGATGACGAGGCACAAACATCCTCCGGTATTTTATAGTGTTTCTCATACGAATCTGCGAGTAATGTCCAATCAGCGGCTGCTATCAAAACTGATTACGGCTTTTGATTTGTCTTTTTGAGCAGCCTTCCTTTAATTTTTTTTATTTCGGTTTGTCTTATTCTTTAGTTTTGTTTACCGACTTCCCCGTAATTTACCTATAATTAATTTGTTTACTGGTGAAAACTTTTAATTGGCCTTATGCATGCTATGTTCTCTTATGTATTTATTCATGTAGCTGTAAGTTTTCAAGAGAAATAAAATAAAATAAAATAAAACGCGACGTCATTTCTTTGGTTTGTGGTTAAACCCCTTTTCGCTCTAGCTACCGCCAAACTTACCGCCTCACGTACGATTTCTAATACCTTATCATGTCGGCGCGAGTAATGACCCCGGTCTAATAGCGTCCTACAACCCACCAGTAGGTGCCTAGCAGTACCAATTGCTTCACCACATGAGTTACATGTTTTATCTGTGGCTTTTCCCCATCTGACAAGATTGCTTTGGTCGGGGAGGGTCAACTGGAATGCATTGAGATAGAATTTAAGGAGAGCCGGTGACCAGTCGTATATTAAGGTACGCCATTTTCAATCATAATATATATCAAAGTACACATTACCTCCTTATACGTACGGCCGAAAATTATAGCTGGGGAAATGTGGCTGTTAACCTTTATTAGTAGTATAAACCTTTGCCTACCCCCGTCAAGGATTTACGGGTGTGAATGTATGTATGTATGACTAGCTTTAACCCGCGGCTCCGCCCGCGTGGATGTCGGTTATCACGACCAAACATAGCCTATGTCCTTTCTCAAGGTCTAATCTACCCTTATGCCAAATTTCATCAAAATCAGTTCAGTGGTTTAGGTGTGAAAGCGTAACAGACAGACAGACAGAGTTACTTTCGCATTTATAATGGTATGGATGTAAAACTAAAAGACAATAACATGTCTTCATGCGGACGATTCACTGAAGCCTGTTACGTACATAAAAAAGAGACGCTTTACTTTGTTTGTATAGCCTTCAAGCTAAAACCTAATGATAAGTGGTTATTGTGGCCTATTGTTTAAGGAACCTATTTTGCGGACATTAAGCGTAACCTTGGCTACTGACAAGCAGCCGAAATGCCGGGAACAGTGTAAATTTCATGTAAAAAATCGCGATAAAATCTTTTATTTCGATTCGCACTGTATCCGCGATTTCGTCTGCGTGAACTTATAATTTGGGTTTTACTTTTATTGCTCGGTACCCCTTGTTTAACTTCGGAAACTCTATTCGGCTTCATCTCAATGGGGCTACTGGATAAATAGATATATCGGACATGGACGGACTAAACACTAAAACCATATAAGCTTTCTCCCGCGTCAATGATATACGGGAAATATGGTGAAGAAAGCACCACGACCCACAGTCAGCGTGCGGTTTTAGTCGGTTCGAGTCCGACATAACCGTATCCGAGGGGATATCCGCACGAAAAAAAAAAGAAAAAGGTGTAGAAGGAAATCCCAGGGACACCGACGCGTTGTAGCCTGGTAGGGAATCTGAACCCTTCTGAATTCCAATTGTGTGGAGGTAATGTATGTAAAAATCTGTCATTCTAGTAAATTTAATATTTGCACGCCACAATTGGCAGAATATGCTGCATATCCTAAATCACCCCAACAGCATTGTAACTAACCATATTCTAGGAAATAAAGATTCTTATTCTTATTCTTAAGGCCCTCTATTCCTGCAAAAGTAGGCATTTATAGCGATCCCGGCCGCTCGTAAAATATTACGCGCGAACGCAGTGACGGTGAACTCGGCTATGACCCCGCCAGCGTCACAGTATAGAAATATGCAGTAGGGAAACTTGATTTGACTTAGAAAATTAAATGCAGTTTTTTTAACTTTATTTAGTTATATGATTATATTTTATATATATATATAAATACGAAATTAAAAAAACTGTATGAGTTTGAGAACTGTATGTTCTATGTGTTTAGTTGCTTGGGCGAAAAAAACTTACATTATAATAATAATAATGCTTGTAATTTTACAAACATTTGTTTGAATTGATGCTAACGGTTACTTTATATAATCACACCGTTCGTCGTCGACAGGGCAGTTAAATACCTAAAGTTAACGAGATTAACTACTTTTTTCGTGCGGGAATCCCCTCGGATACCCCCCTGCCGGAGCCGGAAGGGGAGGTTATGTCGGACTCGAACCGACTTTTTAGTCGGTTCGAGTCCGACTGTGGGCACGCCGACTGTGGGTCGTGGTGCTAGTTTTTATGAAGTATTTATATAAATTTACACTGTACCTTCTTTTTTTCGTGCGGAAATCCCCTCGAATACCTCCCCTGCCGGAGCCGGAAAGGGAGGTTATGTCGGACTCGAACCGACTTTTTAGTCGGTTCGAGTCCGACTGTGGGCACGCCGACTGTGGGTCGTGGTGCTAGTTTTTATGAAGTATTTATATAAATTTACACTGTACCTTCTTTTTTCGTGCGGAAATCCCCTCGAATACCTCCCCTGCCGGAGCCGGAAGGGGAGGTTATGTCGGACTCGAACCGACTTTTTAGTCGGTTCGAGTCCGACTGTGGGCACGCCGACTGTGGGTCGTGGTGCTAGTTTTTATGAAGTATTTATATAAATTTACACTGTACCTCCTTTTTTTTTTCGTGCGGAAATCCCCTCGAATACCTCCCCTGCCGGAGCCGGAAGGGGAGGTTATGTCGGACTCGAACCGACTTTTTAGTCGGTTCGAGTCCGACTGTGGGCACGCCGACTGTGGGTCGTGGTGCTAGTTTTTATGAAGTATTTATATAAATTTACACTGTACCTTCTTTTTTTCGTGCGGAAATCCCCTCGAATACCTCCCCTGCCGGAGCCGGAAGGGGAGGTTATGTCGGACTCGAACCGACTAAAAAGTCGGTTCGAGTCCGACTGTGGGCACGCCGACTGTGGGTCGTGGTGCTAGGCATGAGGTGAGGTTGTCATCGAAATATCCCTCGCACCCCGGCTGACCCAAGGCCAGTAATTCTCCTGGGTCTGCTGGGGTGCGAGAGATATGCTTTCGGCAATCTCACCTCCGGCAACCAAGGACCTAAGACGGCGTGCGTTTTAGTCGGTTTGAGTCCGACATAACCGCCTCCACCGGCTTCGTGGGGGTGGTATCCACGAGGATTTTGCGCACGATAAAAAAAGGCCAATAATTAAACTAACCTACCTAAATATTAAAATTATTCTATCCTAAACTAAAACTAAATTTATATTTATTTACACACACACAAATTATATACAATGTACGAATATTGTAGGTACTAGGTACCCCTGTACTGATATAGATAAAATATGAATTATAGAAAATCGTAAGTAGCATCTTCAGTAGTAATACTGATATTCTTATACTATGGCGCTATGAGCGTAATATTTAGGTATGATATTTTTTTAAAAATACCAATCGGAGTTAGAAATTTAGTTTATGTCTTTGCACGACTTCTTTAGCTTGCGTTGTTTATTGCCCATATTGAATGACTTGCAACAATTTATTATAAATACGTAAAACCGATTGATTGGTGCACGAAACTGTCGCGCAAAAACTGACACAGGTCCTACTTCGGTAAGCGCCAGCGCGCGACTGGCGCAACTTTTCGGGCCTCAGCGGCGCGAGCACTCGCGAATTTAGTAGGTATTTAAATATAACTTTAAAAATTATTTCATAATATAGTCAAAATCTGCGAAAATGTCTAGACATATGTAGTGGCTTTAGTTTAGTACAAAAATTTTATAGAAAGCATAAGTAATTTAGTCATAATATTCAAAACAAAATAACGAAAAGGGGTAACTTTGGGATTTTTTTCTATCGAGTGAAGTTCATCAGATCTGGTAACTGAATGCGAATTTGACTAGACTGGATCCTTAACTAATATATATCTTTTTTTCGAAATTTAAAACGCTTTTTCCTATGATTCAAATGCTTTTAAAAAACTCAAAATGCGGCCTACCTGGCCTTAAAGAGGAAGGCCTGATTGATGGGCCTGATACCCCGAACCGTCACTCCCAGACCTTGGAGCGCGTTATAATATAATATGGAGGGTGGAAATCGTTCTGAGACTTGTAGGACCTCTCTCGTTCCTTTTGTAGCTTTAGTGGCAGAGGAAGGCCCAAGAAAATATAGATAGAATGCGTGAAGGATGATATGGTAAGGAAGTTACTGAGGAGAGACATCTGACAGAAATGTATGGAGAAGAATGATATGTTACGCCGACCCTATATTATTGGGACAGTGCAGGCACATGATGATAAAATCTAATAATAAGCATTCAAGTAAGATCATCATACTTAGCTACGGGACGAATTTTGATGATCAGATTTTTCTATTTGATGTTATTAGTTCAGGGACAGAAGCTGTGCATACTTGAGTGAAATCACAGTCAAAAGCTACGTATATGAATTTATAAAGCGTTTTGGATCGTAAATTTCCAAACGTTTTGATTCTTGAAGAACCGTTGTATCTACCATACGAACTATCAGAGCCATTGGAAACTTTAATCGAAAGCGAATTGACCCTTAGAAGTAGAGCCAGTATCACAAACAAATTCACATTGGTATTTTTTATTTACTTCAAAAGTATATTATAATTATGCATTGACGTGTTTCACAGGCCTTGAAATGAATAATAGGAGTTTACTCAAATTCATTGCTTCACATTTTTTCTGCTTTATATGGTAGGTACATCATATTATAAGTAGGTATAATCAGTTATGTTTCGTCTGTGGTGTCGTAAACAAAGATGCTTCATCGAACGCCCAAGGCTTTTACGAGACGCTGATTCGGTAGGCACGTTGTGTGGGCGTAGTTAGTGGAAAACGAAACAAAATAATCCATACTAATATTATAAATGCGAAAGTAACTCTGTCTGTCTGTCGTCTGTATGTTACGCTGTCACGCCTAAACCACTGAACCGATTTTGATGAAATTTGGTGTAGGGGTAGATTAGACCATGAGTAAGGACATAGGCTATGTCTGGTCGCGATAACCGACATCCACGTGGGCGGAGCCGCGGGCAAAAGCTATTAAGTAATATTATTCCACACTGACAAGAACCCTCATGTGTGGATAGTGGACTGCATCAAGATATATGAGGCCAAGTTCTCACCAGTCTGTAAGTAGAAGGGAATAGGACTAAGAGAAAATCGATGTATGAAAGATTAACTTATATGGCCGGGAAGAGAGTGAATGTCGAGATGGCTGCAGGCTGAAATAACAGGCAAAAGCTCACTTATCACTCATCTTAGATTGTTTAATGTCATGTAAACAATTTAAAGGCACACATGTTGCGCGAACCGAAATAAAAATGCTACAAGACTTTGGGATAACAGCAGGAATGTACATCCCGTGACGAACGAGAGGAAATATTTTAATAACTCGCATTTAATGACAATATTGACATACTTAGTTACAAACATTGCACGAACTTAAGTCCCTAAACCATGTATGTACTTACTAGTGTAAACTATGTCACTGTCAGGGATCGTCTTAGCCTCTCAGTTGAATTCAAATGTAAAGTAGTTATGTAAAATGTACAAAAAACCAAACAGTAAGATAGAAACTACAAATCATTACGCATAATAGACATGCTAATTTACTGCGAAAAAAACAATACGTGGAGCACTCGAACTCAAACAAAATATTGTTTTTGAACGAAAATAAAACGAAACAAGCAAAACTCTTGACCTATTTCAAGTTAAAAATAACATCATACTCACTGTAGCAATCCAATACCGGTACGGATCAATAAAGTTCTGAACCTCAACCTTCATCCCGACCTTAATTCTATCTATAGGCGACAAGCCTTTATTATTCAGAGCCTCTATCGAAACCGACTGCCCATCCATAAGCGCCTTCTTCATAATTTCAATGATCGTATCACCATACTTCTCGTTAATTTCATCAGGTGGTTCTATCAGCTCATCATATTTGCCGCACCAGCCTAGAGGATGCACCTTTGTGTTGGATATATCGCACCAGAAGTCGGCTGTAGAGCCAATGAACTTGATTCTAAGGAGGTGGCCGCAAACCATCGTGATCTCGGCTATCCAGTAGATGTCTGGGTTGTTCTTGTGGCATACTTCGAGGAGCATGCCTTGCTTGATTCCATTGTAAAGGCTGGTCTCAACCTGTAGACAATATTTGGAGTTAGTGCTATTGCTGGAAAGGGACGAAAAGACATTTGATTGTGAAGGTTGCAATTTCCGACTATTTCGTTAATTTGTACAATAGAGCCTTAGAGCGATATTTTCAGCAGAACAGTAACGGCCTTTAAAGTTCTAATCGTAGCTGGTTACGCTTGCAACATCAGACTTAGACTTATATATAAATAGACTTTTAACCTGCAAAGGAGCAAAGGACTTTGGCCAGGAGAAGAAGGGATGAGAAAGAAAAAGGAATGGACATGAGGTAAGTTATCCGCTACAATCGTAATACCTATATAGCATTTTGCTACTTTAAGTCAATATTAAATTATGTAAGATGGCGGGATCCAGTCTGTCCAGCTTACTCCTACTAGAAAAAGCTAGGCTCATAATTACACGATTCATAAAAGTTTGGTTTGTCTTTGTCGTTAATATGATAAGGTGTTTAGGGAACGATCAGCCTGCATCCACAAGATAATAAACATTTGTGTAACGCACTTCAGTGGCAGGCAAATAATATCAACAATTTATATTCTGCATGCACTTGGCCGAAAGTCCTTGACGAATATCTTGAGACAATATTATGATTCCAGGCTAAAACACCACCGACCGGGGGCAAGGGTTTACACGCGTGACATTTAACAGGGCGCGCGGTTGGATTCTAAGGTCAGCCAAATGTTAATATTCCGTTGCGTAGCTTAGAGGTAAAGAGGACTGATTTTGCTATTGTTTTGGGTTTTCCTTATCTTAAAATTCGATTAGGAAGGTATCGTCCCTTCCTCGAAAACGGCCCGCGTTTTCAAAATGACCTGTTCTCGAAACGGCCCGTTCCCAATACGGCTCATTCTCGAAACGGCCCGTTCTCAAGACGTCTTGTTTTCAAAAGGGCCTGTTTTAATTGTTTTACTAAGAGCTCTAAGTAAAATCGACTTCAATGCTGTATGTAATACATTTAATAAAATTCCAGGTTCCCGCCCAAGCTTCCTGCGTCATAGCTTTACACCCGAGGCCTTTGGCCCTGGGTCTGCCGAGGCGCGAGAAATACCTGAGACTACCTGAAATACATGAAGGGGGGGGGGGGGGGGGGGGAGATAACCATGAGGGTTTTCGCATCTTAAAAAAAGGGTACCTACTTTAGGGGGAACACTATTGATTGTGACAAACACAGTCAATGTGCCAATGAGCATTCAATGCAATGTTTTTTTTTTAACTTAATTATTAGGTCAATCAGCAATTATAATCATTAAAGTTTTATGAATAACAAAACATAGTGTTATTGTACTGTGGAGTGCTTTATCATCAACAAGCACCCTATCCTTAATAACAATTAAACCAATGTTATTTAATTATGATTGTATTAAACGCAAATATTTTGATAATTACTCTATTTTATGATTTCAAAGGTACTAAAAGAAAAAAAACTCGTAATTTGGTCTTCTAGTGAAGCAATTTTTGGGGAATAATTATTTCTATTGACTTCACATTTAGATATAGTTATCTCTTTGGGTTAATGTGGTTAAGGTTAATATAAAATGTGGTTTAAGTAAGATTAGTTTGCTAGTAAAGATTACAGAACAATTAAAGGGCAGCGCACAATACAACAAAATTGATATATTCTGAATTTATAATAGATACTATAATAAAGACTTCATTAGTATGATAAATGTGAGAGTTTGTGAGAATGGATATTTGTTTCACCACATTAGAATGGCTGAACAAATCTAGATGTAATTTGGCACATAGACAAACTATAGTCGGGAATAACACATATACTATTCTAGCGGGTGAAGAGACAGACAGAAAGAAGGAAAATCTTAAGGCATGACTCTCTTAAGGAATGAAATCTTATTTTCAAGCCCGTATACCTGTTGAAGCCTGTATATTGAAGTGGATCTGGTAAAGAATTTTGTATTAAAGACTAAAGTTGCTTTAAAAGACACATAAATTAAATCAAAGGGAACATTGGATGCAACAGTGAATAACACTTAGTTGAAAATTTATTTAAAACAAATATAATGTAATAAAATATATACCACAAATAATACAATCAATCAAATTGATATATCGTTTGTGTAATACTCATATAATCTAATCTAACGTAGTACGAACAGCTAGTTTCTGAGGCATATGAATAATTGCAACTTCAGCAGTGCAACAGCATCTGCACAGAGAGGTGAGGGAAAGAGGAGAATGAAAACCAGGACAAGACAACAGTTAAGGCAACAAACCTTGTGAAATCGGAATTCTATTTTATTTTTGGGCTCTTTCCTATAATATCCCAAAGTTGTCATTTTTATAAAAATAATATTTAACACATATTTTTACTTTTATCAAAGTGGGTAGTAATTATTGTTGGTAAGCATCAATTTATTTCTTTACTTCACTTAAAATATAAATATTCCTTCTTTAAGCTCCATTATGTTAATGTTAAATTATTTCGTACTTAAAAAATACTTAGTGACATCAAATTTCATAAATTAGATTAGAAAATATTTCCTCTAAACTATTATTTGTTTCTATATAAGTAGTACATCTATCCTTGAAATTATTAGCTTTTATCAAAACAATAAATATGTAACTCAAAAATCATATACAGTGTAAGACCATACCAATTTCAATAAAATAAATACAGAATTAGGCATTGTATTATTGTGTTCATGGCCATATGGTTACACATGATAATTTATTATTTAATATCAAAAAAGAACTAAGTTTTATTGTAACGCGAAAATATATCTACATATTTTAAACAATAGATATTGAAATAGACATGAGACTTTATTAAAATATACAAGATATAAAAATAGAAACATTTTATGTTGGTACATCTGATTTTATTTTTTTCGTGAACTTGTTACATATCAATTTCGACTACAATTTCGTCTATTTAAAAGCTGTAGATGGATCGCATTATCTTACGACGTCTTTAAATAACTTCATTGAGTACGTTAAATTTCATTTTATAAGCTAATTATGAAAAAATCATAAAATTTAAAATATATACTACGAAAAAATATTGAAACTTACATGAGAAAACAATTCTTCAGGAACGCCAACTGTTTTATTCACTTCTAAATAATTATTCCAATCGAAATCTGCCATAATTGTTTGCTACTATTCAAGTTTAAATACATTAAATTAAAATATTTATCTCAAAACAAGTTAATCGAACGGTCGAACTTGTTACGAATTTCAGAAATTCATTCACACAAAATTCAACTTCAACTACCAATCAGTTCTTCTATCTCATGTTTTCAAATACAATCATATACAGTTATCTCTTTCTTCAAAGTCTTTTTCATCATCTCGCTCGAACAGTATATTATTTTATTAGCCCAAATAATTACCATTTGATAAATCATTAATAAATTAGAGCATCGATACCATTAAGAACTCATTATTAATAATATTGATTGAATATTTTCTATTATCACAATTAATATAATACGAAGTACCTATACAATAAATTGCTGATTCTATAGTTGAAAAATAGTTTTTTATTATTACAAAATAATATTACCATTCTTAAATTAGATGTATTTGTTAACGTATAACGGAACGTAGCGCAATAGAGGTGAACTGTGAAACTTAACATTTGAATATTTTTGTCGATTAAACTATGATAATTATTATAAAATCACTGTAAAACAGGCGACCAAAACCTTCTAGTAAGTAATATAAAGATTTACATAAATTAGATTTATTTCCGCTGTTGAATAGTATAAAGAAATTACAAACATATTCCTCATTGTATTGATACTAGTCACTCACTCGCACCTTTTAGTGCACGACGAAAGAGAACGGGAAAGTCCTCTATTTATTTAGAGTCTTGCCAACGAAAGCTGATAAGCTGTTGAACGAAAGCTGGTGCAAAAAAATAGCACCAAATTGTAACAATCAACAGGTTACCAAACTGACTGTGGGTAGTAGGGGTTGCAGGCAAAGGAACTAATATTATAAATTGGTCTGTGGCAATGGCAAATGATGACCTTTGTGATTCAGAGAGGCAACGCTTTCAGCATGATGGGCACATTTGCGCCAGAAACGTTACGTTACCGGCCCTCCAGACATAGCTCATTGCATTGCTCTTCGTATTGCTGGGAATATTCCCGCGAGTAATTTCCTAGCCGGCACACGCTCGCGTCATCGCGATGTATATCGCATCGTGCCACAACACACACACATACATAGAAGCCGTAGGTATTCGCCTTGCATTGAATACATTCAAAGGCGATCATTCAGATTGGGCTAATTTTTATTTATGCGGCCACTAAAAAAAAATGCTTGACTTTGATAGAACACAACATTGTAAGCATTTTTTATTACTACACCAAAGTTCTAAATAGATTCCTTGAGATTTTATTTAGGGTTAAATATTTAGTGTAAAGTGTACATAAAACAAGCTAGTATTGTCTAAGTATTGTCTAATAACTACTATATTGCTTCTGTTATGGTAGTCTAAAATGGCTTTACGGTCTCGTATGGAAACTGTGTCTGTCCCGCAGTTCTGGTTCTGACGAAATGCGATTGATCCGAAAAAAAAAATAGGTGAAAACAAAAACACTAACTGTTAAAATGCAATTTTGTATTTATTATTTAAAGTTCGCCAGCTCTTACAAACATATCCTCTAAGCCTTCAGCAGGAATGTTTATCACAGGAAGGTGCCTTGCATACCCCAAGTACCACACAATACACATCACATGGGAGCAGCAACCGACAGTTCTTTTGCCATTAAGGCAGGTGCAATAATAATGCGCTATGGCTTGCCTGCCCGTGAGAGTTGTATCAACACATATATATACATTATATGTTCTTGAACGAACATGCCGTGATTGAATTCGGGCTCGAAGTAGGCAAAATTCTCTTTCTTCAACCTCACGTAGATGTTCAGCGGGTATTTCTCCCCCAAGTTCAATGGTAAATCTACCAGTGCCCTGGATGTGCTCTGCATAATAACTTCGGGCCTGTTTTATTTGGTAAATACCGACTGCGAATAAAATAAGGTCTTCCTCCGTTAACATAGGGAATGGAATTTCAGACGGCGTGTCGATTCGCACAAACTGTGCCCGTCTTCGGTTATAATTGTAAGTATTTACTATATCGCCTAGTATATTTGGAATACCCATCCTTTCTCTTACTATTTCTAAAAACGCTGGGGCTCTGACATTGTCCGTAATCAGCCGATGATATGCATTTAATAATGCTGCAGCAATCCTAAAATAGTCGATCATATCCGGTAAGGCAAGATTGCTATGGACTATTCTTAGCAGTCTAAAATCTCTTTTAAATCGTCCGTTAACTATTTCTACCACCCAGCGGCATAAGGTGACAAGGCGGGTCTTGTTGGCTTGTACTGTAGACAGTTGTGTTTCGTTAGCATCCTTTGTCTGGGGCATATGCACTGAGTATCCATGTGACCGTAGAGTCAACTCTGCATCTCTAAAACCACGATCCAAAATAAACACGTCCCCTGGTCTATGGAACCAGTGAAATAATAATAATCTTCTCTGAGATTATCTTGAAGAGGAAGTGTATGCCAGAGGTTTCCCTCCAAATGTTCTTGACATACTCGAGCATTTTCTGGTACAATGAGGTTATAGCGTACGATCTGACGAATTACAACATTATTCGGAACTCTAAGGCGAGTCCCATTCTGACAATGTTGAAAAACACAATTCGCAGTTGTGTTTGGAGTACGAAGATATCCAGTTAATGTTAGTGTTGGATGGAGACGATTTACCTGCGCAGCAGGTTCATCTGGTGCAGGAGCATTGACAACTTGATTTGCGTCACTAATTCTTCGTTCATAAGCCCTTTCAACTCTTTGCCAACATGGTCGACAAATGTGATCTGTCGGTTCTTCCTGAAAACAATAAAAAATAAAATGATTAGCGATCCTCCAATAAGACTTGTTGGTAACTTCGCTGACGCAAAGTTATGATGCGAGCGACCTCTACACACTCATCGAGAGCCTCGACCGAGAAGGCTCTTCGAGAACATGCCTGTACACACTCGTTAGCACAGAGTCTCGTATAACTCCCTTGACAATGGACGTAGAATTGTTGCTGCTGTTTATCTTTGCGCCATAAGCTTTCATTATAACCTTTTAAACATTTAATATACAAAGAAAACTTATTCGCGCCCAAGCATCATGAATACATTGCTTATCTTCGTGTTTCACATTCTTAGAATTCCAAAAAACGGCTGCTGTCTGATAGCACCCCAAAAACTGTAATTCGCGTTCATTAGACAGACCCCCCATAGTGAAACGTCTGTTTATTAAAAACTTTCTGTGGGCGACTAAATAAAAATACCGACACGCTACCGAGAGCGACCGAGATGAGACGAGTGCTCCCTGTACACACTCGGCCTGTGTCGACGAGTGTGTATAGCCGCCATGAGAACCATTGTGTTGCCAAGACGAATCTAACAATATGATTTAATTATGCGTTGTTAATCGTTTAGGTGAAGCTGCCCATTATTTAGGATAAGATCTATTAAAAAATGAATAACATAATTACCTGTCTCTCAATCAGTCCTTCAATAACTATCTGCGCCATGTCACTATGTTGCTCCTCTCGTGAAGTCCACGTATATGTCCTTCGACCCTCACACGGTTGACGACATTGTATACACAACATTTGTGACATTATGTCAAAACACGATAACTCAAAAGAAACAAGTGAGAAAACTCGATTGGTAGCCGTCCGATGTAACAGAAGTTGCATGGATAACTAAGTTCGTGACTAAACAAAACAATGCCGGCCGGTACAGCGGCGCCCGCCCCCCGCCTGGCCCCATCCGCCAGGCGGAGTACGCTACACCGTAAGTGCGAGCGAGATGGCATGTGGCGCAGGCGCACCCGCTGACCGCCCGTGAGGTACCTGAGACCTTTTTTTTACATTCTGGCTCGCTATTACGACAAAATATTGCAGTAATTACGATTTTTTCACAAACTTTTGAAGTTACATATTATCTCTCAGAGCTGACGCAGAGTTTTGGTCTAGTAATAAAAAATGTTTATTTTGTTATATTCAATAACAATACTAACTTTTTTTCGGTTGGCCGGCACTTTCAAAATTAGCCCAAATAAGTATGACGAGTGAATGTTCTCCTTTAATGTACTCTTTATTGTATATGTGTGTTCAACGTGAGTATGTAGGTAGATTTGGTTCATCGCGCTTGTGTTACCGCTTCTTTGACTCGCGCCGTAAAGACTTGCGGCAACATTCGTGGCATGACAAATACACGACGTCCCTGCCACTTCTATAACCACTTCCCTCGGTCATCATCAAGTCGTGTGGACGCAAAATTACGTTATTTGACCTGACATAAATAAATTACGTTAATGACTAAAATTGTACATACATACATACATACATACATAAACTCACGCCTGTATTCCCCGAAGGGATAGGCAGAGGTGCTAGCACCCACATTTCGCCAGTTTATGTTTAGATCCCAATGTAATAGGTGGCGAGCCTATTGCCATTAACCGGGCACTTATAAACCTGCGATAAATACACACATAACTTCGAAAAGCATCGGAAAGTCATTGGTGTGTGCCATGGTAAACCTGGGATCGAACCCGAGACGTCGTCGTCTCAGCAGTCCATTACCCATACCACTAGGCTACTGCAGATATCATAAAAATTGTATTCGTACATATTCATTCAAATATTTTAATTGAACTTTTTTTTATATATTTAGTCCGTCAATTAGCTGCACCCCGCTAGATGGCAACAAAGCTGTATTTTAATAGTACATTCATTATTGATGGCATCTTATACATCTTAATGTTCTTTTCAAATATCAGATTCATCGATGTCGATTAAAGTGTTTGTAACTCTATTTATTGGAAGTCAAACTGTCAAATGTCAAAGACTGGCAACCGTCATATGTCAGTCTTTTATTTGTCAAATCTGTCAATGCATGCTGTCAATGTAATTACGAAGTTGAAGTTGAGTTTAGTTTTAGTCTTTGTTTATTCCTGCTCTATGATTTTGTGTAATTTTCACACACAGTCGTATTTTTGGTCGTATTACGAAGAAACGTCATAAAATTGTTATCTTTTAGTTCCTCTGACAACAATAGATTTTCCAGATGGTATGGACTTATTGGAATTTGCTGTACAAGGACTTATGCTGAAATTTTAGTGAAGATTGTGATTTTGTGGATTTCTCATTATGTGAATACTTTCTCTTTAATCGCCTGAGTGATTATAAATTGCAACATCAAAAATGAGTCTCTCGAACAGTTCTGACGAGGACGACGGATGTATGCTGTTCAACACAACACAAAACGTAATAATAACGGGTGCCTACAACGGAATACCACAAACACTTATATTGAATTTGATATCGTGGGTCTGTCTTATTGTGTTGTTTACTGTGTTGCGACGAACTGCGTGGAACTATGGCCGAATGGCGCTCGTGCAGCGCTCAAAGAGTCGGTGGACGAACCTATTCTACCGTGGCGGGGATGGAGGCGGCCCACTGGTCAATAGGAGACGGAGCGCCGACGAGTCTGTCAGTATAGACGATGGATTTTTCACATGGCTTCCTGCTGTATTCCGCCTAACAAGAGAACAGGTGTTGGCTAAGTGCGGCCCCGATGCTGTGCACTACCTTTCCTTCCAAAGACATGCAATAACTCTCATGTTTGTTGTCACATTGATATCAATTGGTATTATTCTACCTATAAACTTCCAAGGAACAAATTTAAATGTAGATTCCAGTACTTTTAGTAGAACAACTTTGTCTAATGTTACTGGGAAATCAAGTTGGCTGTGGGTACATACCTTGATCAGCATTTCGTTCCTCCCAGTATCTGTTCTAATAATGAGAAGGTGTACAGGTCGTAAACCAGTACCTAAATCTATGACGGGAACTATTATGATAACAAACATATCGAAAGCAGATCGAAGTGAGTCAACTATTAGAGCCTATTTTGGCCATAATTTTCCTCACATCCAAATTGTTGATGTTCGCCTGGCTTACAACATCAACCAATTGAACGAGGTCTTGGAAAAGAAAGACATGGTAACTGAAGCACTAGTGTACAGTGATACTTACTTCAAGAAAACTGGGAAACGTATCACCGTCAAGCCTAAATGGTGTGGTGAAGATGTTGATGCTTTGGAGTATTATACTGCAGAAGAAAAGAGGTTGAAAGATGAAGCGAAGAGATGTCGTGCTATGGTGCTGAATGATCCAGTTGGCATCGCATTCTTGACACTACCATCATACCAGTTAGCAGAACATGTAATTAACCATTTTAATTTACACCGTGGTTGGGTTTTAAATCATGCTACAAACCCATCCGACATTATATGGGAAAATTTAAGTGTACAACCTGGTGTGTGGTATGTAAAAGCTATTGTTGTTAATTTCTTTTTGTTTATTGTACTATTCTTTATGACAACTCCTGCAATTGTTGTGAACCTCTTTAATACGTTGGTAGCGAAACCAAAACCAGAGGCTCTAGGAAAGATCAGTAGCATTATTTTTGAATTTCTCCCTACCTTACTTCTGTGGACAATGGCAGCAGTAATGCCTGCGGTTGTATCATTCTCTGATAAATTCCTCTCTCATTGGACCAAGTCCCAACAGAATTATTCTATTATGACCAAAACCGTTTCTTACTTATTGTTGATGACTCTTATTCTACCTTCCTTGGGTCTTGCTAGTGCTGAAGCCTTTGTACGGTGGACGTTCCACCATGAAAATAACACAATGCGATGGGACTGTGTATTTCTACCTGACAAGGGAGCATTCTTCGTCAATTATGTAATAACCTCAGGGTTTATCGGTACAGCTTTAGAATTAATTCGATTCCCAGAGCTGTTCCTCTATGTGTGGTATTTACTGCAGTCTAAATCTAAAGCTGAAAAGAGTTATGTAAAGAAGGCCATTCTCTACGAGTTTCCTTTCGGCGTCCATTATGCTTGGAGCCTTGCAATTTTTTCGATTACAATGGTGTACAGCCTTGCTTGTCCGCTGATTGCTCCGTTCGGGCTCGTCTACATGATGTTAAAACACGTAGGCGATAAACACAATCTGTATTTCGCTTACGGGCCTTGTGATATGAGTGGCGTCGGCGGGGGCAGGATCCACTCTACAGCTGTGAGGCTGGTACGGATATCGGTAGTGCTGTTACTCATTAGCATGGCCGCATGGGCGGGTCTAAGAGCAGGCTTTGAATCTAGAACTATAGTCCTGATCATGTCATCGATAGTCGCTTTCGGTACATTCTTGTTACTTAGTCCCTTCCCGAGTTGTACCCCTCCAGCTCCTCTACAAGAAGAGTCCAGTGTTAGGTTCCCTGAGTACGTCGCGCCAGCGCTGACGAAGCCTTTGGACTCCCCTATAAGCAGCACCCCAACAACCCCGGATTACGGGGCTTCGTCCCCTGTGACTACTCATTCATACAGCCCCGATCCGATTAATATATAAATTAACGAACGAATTAGCGAATATGCCCGATCTTATCGAGTAATTGCCTTTAGTCATGTCCCCCGATACAATATCGTGCGATAAACAATTATACAATACACATACGGATGTGTTGAGATAATATATTGAGGAACGGGTGGTAGTTTTTGTACCTATGTAAATAACTAACACAATATTTTTATATATGTATAAAAACATAGTTTTAACGGTGGTTCATTGAATCTTATGTTCGGATAATGTCTACGAAACTTATTGGCTACCGTGGTTAGTCGTACTCAGACCTTGAACTGCCGCAATATTTCTTAACCGCTTGACAAATAAATGTATTATAATAGTTATTAGTTATATTAGGTGCACGAGTGTTAGGTCTAGAAAAATCTGTTCATATCGTACATATGCCGTCAAATCTATTCTGGGGCATTATTCTGAGTGACATCGAGTTTCTAACGCAGTCCTAACGTGAGGAGATGGTGGATTACATATATTTATAAAGAAGATAGTCAGTTTTATGAACGCACGTAGTTAAGTTTGTCACTCAGAATAAGGGGCCTGTAATGCAATTTTGACCTTAGAAGTTAAGAGTTTGAATGCGAGATTTTTTTTTCTCCCGAATCAGTCCAGAACATAAGATGTCAGAATTTCCTTAATTTTGTGATTGTTCCGTGGCTGTCTTATTTTTTTATATGCTATTTTAGTAACTTATAATAGCTAATTATTACGCTTTATATTTATGTATACTTATGTGAGATCTTTCGTGTTATATTTAGATGAGTAACGAAATAATATAACAAATAAACATACAACAATCTATTTTGGGATTTTCCTTTCTAATAAGATAAAACACAAGCCGCAATTTGAACGCAGTTTTGTCAGTAATGGCCAGGATCGAACCCGGGACCTCTCGATCCTTAACCTCTCCGACTCCTTAACCACTAAGCTACCGGCGCTTCCCTTTTCTTTTTCCAGCTAGTAACTTACGTGTCTCAAAACATAGGCTTCATGCATGCAGGTCACAAAGACTCTTGATCGTCAAGATAAATCTCTACATTTAAACCATATCCACAAGACAATAGGGAAAGCTTGTGATTAAACAATCTGGTATAAAAAAAACTCACGGCCACTCTATTCAAATCGCCAGTAATTACAATGGTTTTCATTCTTCGAGCTCCGTTCGCGTGGTCCTATAGACATTTGTTGTCCGTGGTCCTACTAGTATGACCAAGGGCCATCTTTTTGCCCCTAATTCTATTAGTAGGACCATAGACCAAATTGTTCCCGCAACCTATTGGGACTTTTTCTAGGGAATAAGTATGTGTTATTGCAAACTATAGTCAACCAGATCTATTCAGTCGTTTGAGAGTTATTGGGTAACAAATATCATCACGAACTTTCACATTGATTAAGTACCTAATTAGATAATATTAGTGCAGTAGCATAATTGAAGGGTTTTGTAGGGTACACCTTTGGTATTGCAAACGTTTTCTTGGGCTGTTGAGACAACTCTGAAGTCCTCTTACAATCAGGTTATACCATGTTCTTGTTTATTTCCTACTATAATAGTATTAAACGAATTGTTTGCTATCTAATTCACACCTTTTGGTTTAGTTGTGAAAATTAACTGCTCAGAGAATCGATTTATCGTTGACGTAAGCCTTTTCGCGTTGCGAAACAGTAGGAAATTATCAGCTATACTAAGTTGAGTAATACCCACATTTTAGTACTGGTATATCTTACAATACAAGGCGGTAAAATTTGCACGGGAAAATGTCTTAAAATATCCTAATTACTGCTTGCAGCAGCGTCAAACAGTAGTTGGTAGTTGGTGCAATATTTGTACCATGCCTTTAACCTTCGCGCAAATGCAAGCAATAGCACAGCATTGATATCGTTTTATCACAATCGGATAAACGGTACGGCTGGCAGCATAACAAACAAACATTATTTTTTATCCTAGTACTAGTGCTGTGATTCCACTCACAGTACAAAGTTCTGTTCTTTTTCACTACATCGCATCGATTGCCATCCGCCGTTTTTCTCCAAAAACTGAGCTATCATCAGATGTAGATTTTGTTAAACCGCTAGGGGCCACACACAAAAGCAGCATTATTTTGCTGCGCACATAGCAAATTGCCAAGAAAAATACTTCTTGACGAGAGATGTAAAGCACCATTTACTGTGTGCACAGAAAATGCTGCTTTGGAGTGTGGTCTTCTTTAGAGGCATAAGTCCCAACCCTTTACGCATTAGCGAGAAGCCGCATTGCGGCTACCAAAGGGTTACCTACGCGGTTTCTGCACGCCTAGAATGGGTGGAAAGATTTTTTAGCCTAATGCTGTGCTAATACAGTTGCCCGCAATGCGTGCACCTTACTGCCAACAATTTGTACGTTCAAACAAACTTGTCAGCTTTACTATCAGTAGATATAATTTTTATAGCGAGCACCTAGGCCTGCCTATTGTTCACATAATCGTCACTATTACGTGCAATACTTTGCAGTGAACTAGCGTTATTCGTTACTAAACCGATCCATTTCATGTGAAATAGTGAAATACGGTTATTAAACAACAGAAACTGAAGCTGTTCAAACGGCTACGGCTGTAAGTAGACCGTGACCTCGGACGGATAGGAAACTTGTAATGTTCGTTACGAAACCGTGAGTCTGTATGAAAGACGAAGTATTGTGTGCTTTATAATATTGTGAGAATACACATTACTCAAGCCAAGCCCCCTTATATCTAGAAAATCAGAAACATCTGAAAGGGAAAGCTAACTTCAGCTATGATTGACAATAAGAAGGATTACCTATCATCTGAAGTCTCCCAAACCTCAAACCAACAATTAGGTATGTGAAGACCTGCCTGTGAAGACAGTCCCGGGTCCTTTAAGCGGGGCGTGAAAAGGCACCTGATGAGGCCGTCAAGCTGAGTGCCACCACTGTTAATAAATACGGTACAGCAGATGACCCTCTTTCCGAGACTTTGCCTTTTGCTTACCATCAGGCGAGGTGAAGTCAAATTGACGTGTACAAAGTAAGTAAAAAAACAAAGAAAAGGATGTGCTAACATTTTATTAAAAGTTTTAACGATCACCTCTAGCCTAGCTAGCTTGGGTATTCAAAAACAGAGATAGTTCACAGAAAAAGTGAAAATGACTCATGTCACTGAGACCTTATATAGACTCGACTAGTTCTAGACTAGATTTAGACTTCAAGCAGTACCTAACCTTGAGTTATGAGACAAACTGAGGCTTGTCGCAAGTCGTTAGTTTCGTGGAGCCTACTACAATAGAGCTTGAAATGCTGTTATAATAACGGACTAACCTTGCACAGCCTTGATTATACTTGTCTAGTGAAAGTAATGCTGTTGCATTTGGATCACTTCGAAATATAGTATAAACTATAAATATTATATACGTTTAATACTTGCGTACATGAGGTAGGTACATAGAGCGTTTATAGACAAACATGAAAACTCCTTTTGCACGCATTATTGAGGTAATCCACCTAGGACACTGTTAATTAAATCCACCACTCTCTTCGAGTGGGCAATAAACACAAGAATACCCAGTTCAATGAGTAATAAATAAATGAATCCACTACTCTATTCATCAAAGTAGAAGACAAAAAGCAATTTATTTAATTCAAAATGAGAGAAGGCGCCACGGACGCAAACATAGATCCTACCTATTACATCACATGCCTACTCACTCACTCTGAAGTCCATTAAAAGCATTGACGACTCATTAATTAAAAGCAGGTTAGTCATAATGTCGTGTATAGGTTGTCATATTATAAGTATTCCGCATATTATTATATATAATAGACTTGCTCACCGAAGCCTTGCAGACTACTGTTAACGTGTCATCGATAATGTATCTTACTACTTGAGTCATAAATGACCTAAATCATTTGATATGTAAGTGGTTAGTACACATTATAAGAACAATACGACAATTTTCGCTACAGAACTGTAAACATAATGTATGTTTACAATTCACAGCCATCCATTCTCGTACGCACTAAACCACATACTTGGGTAAACTCAAGTGCGGTTGGTATAAAGTATATCAAAGTATAATCTGGTTATAAGTACATATGTACCTATTGTTATCTGACCGACATTCGACAGTTCACTTCCTAATGCCCGTCTGTACTAATATATCGTCTTTGTAGTGGTTATCATAGCTAAGTTAAATATACACGCTGCTAACCCTGTTCTTATCTTAATCTTAACAATTTTTTTGTTGACATTGTGTGATTCTTGATCCAAGTCACAAAAACTTACAGAATTCAACTCATAACTCCTATGGATGCCGAAATAAGTAACGGTGCGAGATTAATTTTACTTATCTTTGATATTATTTCATGACAACAGAAACTTTGGCATTTAACAGTCTTGTTGATACTGTACTGAACGTCTTGGCGTTAAAGTAATTAACTAAAAATTGACCAAAACACAGCGAACTCTGACGAAGTTCGATATGACGTAAGTCTCAATTATCAAAAAATCGTGCGAAATCGTCTACTTACCTACTGCTCAAGATTGCCAATTTGACCTAAATAATATGATCCATGGTTATATCGTTTGTTGAAGTACCTAAGATAGCTTTATCTCCGTACTCCATACCGTACCTATCTCTTGAACAAAAGCATTACCGAACTAAATTGTGTGGAATGAACTGTCGCCAGCGCTATTTCCGAACCAATACGTCCTTCAAACCTTCAAGAAAAGAGCGTACTCTCTTTTAAAAGAAAGGCAACGCACTTGTGACTCCTCAGGTATTGCGGGTTGTGCGGCGGTGATCGCTAACCATCAGGCGATCCGTCTGCTCGTTTGCCTCCCTATTCCACAAAAAACATTCTCCGACCATTTTGCAATTTTCTTTCTGTCAACCGTGGTTTAGCGTTTGTGAAATGTTTCATTCCTGAATGTTTCTCTCCATCTACTTCGTATATTTTAGTGATCATAGTAATCTGAAGTACCTAATCGTCACCAAAAAGTATCTTATAAGCAACAACTCATTTAATTTCAGGCTCTAATATAGATAGGTACTATACTAAATTATGAAGAAAAATGTTCTAGGAGCACTTCTTCCAACAGGTCAGAAGCGATAAAGAAATTCAAGATAGGTACTTGCAAAAGTTATTTCACATTCCACAACATTCTACACAACGCTATCTAGACCCATGGTAAGCTAAACTATAATAGCTTGTGTTATGGAATCTAGAATGCGGAATAAACATACTTTGATGCTTTTTTTTGTAAATACATACATATTAAACATAGAAACACCCAGACCAATGCAAATAGCCATATTCATGCATACAAATAGGTATTTGCACTGAGCGGGGATCGAACCCGCGCCATCTGTGTGGCAGTCGCGTTTAGGTACTACCGCGGACCGCCACACCACAGAGGCTGTCAGGTTTTAGTTGGAGTTTTGAAGCGTACACCTATGTCAATAACCTTTCAGTATTGTTGAGGCGATCTGTGCGAACTAAAGGCTAAGTAAGGCTTGTAAAGTTTAGCTACTTTAATCCCGTTACAGGAGACTTATGACGCGGTCAAGTGCTCGTGACAACAACATCTAATTATACAAATTCGCACAAATTTCTTGAAGACGTGCTATTATTTTAAAGAATGGCGCATTCAGACATATTGTCAGTTCGCTGCACGCATTTGACAAACTTCTTTATTTATAGAGCTTTACTTTAATTTAATTATAAATGCATGTCTATCAATCAGTCGATTTAAGTCTCTTCTTATGTGCGCCATAGCATCTTATTTATTCATCTTATCCTGCGTCTACTAAAAAACTAAATTCCTGATCCTACTACCTCCACCTTTTACACTTGTACAACTATCTGTATAGTTAGTCCATCAGGCTGGAGGGCTTCCCACTTTACTCGTTCTCTCCACAGCATTCTCCACTTCAAGATTCGTCTGCTTTCCAGATTGTCATAAATACTTCATGCTTGTTGTACTTCAAAATCAATCAAATGATGAGGCCATCAAGCGTAGTGACCCCCTTTCGTGAGACTTTGCCTTCAGCTTGCCATCAAGCGAGGTGAGATCAAAGTGACGTGCCCTTGAGATAAAAATAATTAAATACTTTCGCAGGCATTACTAGGACAATACTTTCGTATTCAGTGTTGCCAAGCTTATAATTTATAGAAATCATAATGATAGGGCGAGAAATAAATAAAAATAATACTTACTTATCGTAGACGGAGAAAACAAGTCAAAGTCAATAGAAAATGAAGGTTACGTGGGTTATAGAATTTAGTGCTAAACTTTATTGTACATAAGTACTTACTGAAACACTTGATTTTCTTTTCATGATTCATACTATAAAGCAAAACAGCATTATTTATTCAGGTGGATGTTAGCGTGTAAATTGTAGTTGCCTAGACAATCACGAATACGCTAGGCTTTCTTTTATCGATCCGTTTTAATGTACAGTAACCTATTATTTTCACATAGGTAATCACATAGTCACAACTCACACCTAGCAACAGCTCTTTTCTTTTTTTTCTGAAGTGCGAGCTTCATTAGACTCGTTGGGTTATCTTGAGATGGGAAGAACTAAGTATTAAACTCTCGACACCATTACCGACTTTTTTACTCCCAGTGATAAAGCAGTTTAAAGTGGTTTACCAAATAGAAACTTCGAGAAGTTTATAACCATAACGTAACGCCAAATTGTGAGTGGAATAATTTCATTCACCAACAGTAATTGAGTGTGGGTGTGGATCTTGCGCGGCCTTGTGTCACGTGGCGCGTGGCGCCTTATCATTAGAGTAAACAAAAAACGTAAGGAGTTAGTAGAACCTGCTTTTCGTCTACATCGTAGTAAATGAATGTGTCATACCTATTCATAACGTTCACATGGAACGAAGTTACAGCATCGGCAGCGCGACATAACTCCATCTGTCATTGGCTGAATCTGCCGACAATATCGGCATAGCTCGTCATACCAGAAAATTGAATTGAATTGGCAGCGCGAGTGTTACGTCACGTTGCACACATCCGTATGCCACGGTAACTAGGTACATAACTGAACGACCGCCGTTCCCAATACCATACTGACAGTTAAAGATAGATCGAATCTACGGATAAAGTGCTCGGCTGTTTAAATTCAAAACATAGTAACTCCTATTTCACACCAATTTCGGAAAATAAAATTATACCGCGATGCGCTTTCCCGCAAAAAATCAGTTACCATGTTTTCAATCTAAACAGCCGATGCGTCAAATTTGACTGTTGCGATCTATCTTCAACTGTAAGTAGGGAACGGCCGTAAATATATAACTGCGACTAAAAGAATAACATAGATGGAACGTATAGAACTAGCAAGTGAAGCCGCAAAAAGGAATACTAAAGTAGTGCTATCTTGTTCGCACTATTTGTGAGCACGCACGAGAGCGAGGGAGATGGCACTATTTTAGTATTCCTTTTTGCGGTTTCACTTGCTAGTTCTATAGGTTCCGTCTATGTTCTTCTGAGTTTTAGTCTGAGTTGCAAACCCACGACACACCGTAAAAAAATTTTTTGTCCGAAAGCACAGATGACGAGATGACGTAGCGGTACACAAGCAAAAGCATTAGGCATAATATGTAATACCTAATATACATAATGTTGGCATAGGAGGAATTGTTCAGGAGGGCCGTGTGCTTGTCTGCCACCTAAGTGGTATAAAAAAGCGCTGTAAAATGCGCGGTGCGTGGTGGTCGTCACCGTGTACCGTGCGCGCGTGCATGAAAAATTCTGCAAATCACTCACCGTGGAACGCCACCTTTAGTGTGCGGAAGTGCGTTAATGTTTTGTCATTTGATTCCGGATATGTAGGACTCAAATTACGACAATAACGTACAAAGTAGGTTAAAATCGATAACATTCTTTCTTCCAAACTTGTTATAACAAACATTTTTTAAATGTTTCACTTCAAGTTTAACTTGAAGTGAAACATTTAAAAAATGTTTTCAGCAAAATAAAAATACCTACACCACTACCTACATTAATAGAAGATAGATGTGTGGTCTCTGCTCACCCCCATGGGAAAGAGGTGAGACTACAGTCTCGTATTTATGTACAGTCAAGTCATAAATATCTTGACGACGTAGTCTCATAATTATCAATTGGAAGGGGGTAAAAAAACTAAATAAGACCATTTTGAGCACTTTGTACGTCAACATCTTTCTGATGCTGACTGTACTTTCCGTACCCTATACTAGGGTGTAAACCTAAAGCCTACTTTGTTTCCTTAGTAATAATGTGAATGTGATGTTTGGCACAATTGCAGACACAAAAGTCATTCATTATCGATGCGATGTTGAGTCACCCTCCCCTTTCCTTCACAGGACGACACGTGAAGGGCATTTACGGTGCAGAGTATACCTGCTAGAACCAAGCGTTTCAGTGATTCATTCCTATGCCGCACCACTAAGACCTGGAATTCCCTGCCAGCTCACGTGTTTCCTTCTTCCTACAGTCCCGGGTCCTTTAAGCGGGGCGTGAAAAGGCATCTAATGAGGCCGTCAAGCTGAGTGCCACCACTGTTAACATGGTAAATGTTTACGATGGTGACCCTCTATCCGAGACTTTGCCTTTAGCTTAACATCAGGCGAGGTGAAGTCAAATTGACGTGTCCAGTATAAAAAAAAAAACTATATGCCATGTTAAGAGAACAAGAACGCCCATATAAAGTTCTTTTTAGTTTTACTAGATAAAACTAATAATATTTTCTAGAAATCGGGGCTAGATTTAAGCAGACTAGCAACCTACTACACTGCACACTGTGGTGGGACAACGGAAAGAGAATTTAAAAGTCCTACTAGGTCACATAAGTACATGTGAAAGTGAAAATTGCGTCTATTTTATTGTGTCCGCTCTACCACTTCTAAACCTAATAAATGTCCCTGATAATAATCTTCTGATATAAGATTTTTTAAGTGTAAAGATAAAATCTTAGTGAATTTATGTTATCTTTCATTATGGAAGAAGCCTGTTGAATATTTCATTTGATGTCATTTAAAACCCGTTTAATATAATGTATTTCACCTTCCTCTTATCTATGTATATTTGATATGAAATCCTGTTTATGTGACATATTTATTGAAATACCATACAAAAATATGGCAAAGCAGATGCGTTAGATGATAAGATCTACACTTATCGTGGGAATCGACATAGGGTTCCCAAAAATCTTCAAAGATTTACACTAACTTTTCCTTTCTTTTTGAAGGGACGAGCTTTCTCTGGTCGATCAATCGTATGGAGGGCAGTGTCCTCCACCCTATTTTTTATATCAATCATGATGTACTTAATGATTTTTATATTTTTGAAGAATTCGCAGACGGCCAAACTTGTCAATCCATCCGTTTCTTTTCCCGGTGACTGCCTTTCTTAATAGCAACTCCCAGTCCGAAGTTCCGCCTCTGGACGACTTCAGAGGCGGGGAGGCGGGGAAGTTAAAAGGGCTCACCTCCCAACCTTTATCCATTATACCCTCTGCTAATCAGTGGGTCAAGTAGACAAACAATCAGCGATGCGGACTACTCTTCATAGCTTGGCAGCAATGCCTCCCCTTATGAAAAGAATGTACCGCGCAGTTTTCAAACCAAGCATAGCTTACCTACGTGGTATACCTATATTTTATTGCATTCAAATGGCAGCATCAGGAACTAATGCAATAAAATATTATGAAGAGAATAAAGTTTCTATCCGTTTTATTTGTTTATATGGTACAGTTTTATGAAAACAGATAACCTACCTGCACATTTAATAAACGTGACTTATTTACCTACGTCACCGATGATTTGATAAGATATCGAAAAACAAAATAGGTACACATTTACTCAATTACTTATATTTTTGTCTATTTACGTATTTGTTATCATTAGGTACCTACCTGATGCCGTTAAATAGGAACTCTTATGTCTTGAAGATACGAAATTAAGTTTTTTTTTTAAAGAATATTAGAACCGAAGTTACTAATATTCCTTCTAACCCCTCCAACTAAGTTAAATTGCTTGTGCTAGGAGTGGGTTCACGTCGCTCGGTAGTGTAATGGCTAGGATCGAACCCGGGACCTCTCGATCGTAAGGCCGACTATCCTTAACCATTAAGCTACCGACGCTTCATGATGAAGTCCACTTGGTTCCGGTTACGATCAATTATCCATAACTATATAAATAGGCGCTGCGCAGACGAGTTAGTTAGTTTTAGTTTACCTGGGCCTCGATTCTACTAACGCAAAACTATTGTGTGGAACATACCTATTGTGTAGCTTACAGCACAGTCGTGTTTATTGTTAATTATGTATATTAGAAATTTATAATTTATAAATATCGAGTAATAATAGCAGTGTAAGGAAAAATAAGTGTGTCGCGTGATCACAAGTGTTGTGTGTTTCGTTTTGCATTTTTGCTGATATGTAAAAATGAACTAAACAGAAAAAGAAATCGTTTTACACTAAATATCGATGGAAAGTTCAGGCTCTAGCCCGTTTGGCCGAAGCCAAATAATGCACCGAAGTCCTCCGCCGACGCCTGCTCAGCGACCCCAACCGATAGCACCACCAGATGACACTGAGTGTGACTTGTCACCACAAGTGTTGCCGACCACGGAAATCCAGAAATGGATGGGGAAGATTGACGAAATGCTTAGCGAAGTTTGCACTATTGTAGGGGAAGGGAAGATGAACTCGGACCAAAAGCTTCGAGTAAATAACCGGTGCCGACAGGTATCAAACGGTACATCCCAAATGGCCGTTATATACCAATCCTTGAAGCAGAGGACACTCGTGGCCCACGAACGCATCCAGCACCTGCAAGGCCAACAGAATGTTGTGACCTCCCTAGAACAATTTAAATTTGTCGTTGAAGAGAAAATGGAGAAAATGAAACCATCAGAGGCATCTTCGTACGCGAACATGGTGAAGAAAGGAACTGATAGAGTCGTCCGTCCTGCAAACCTCAGTGCCGTTGTCATCTATCCTAACGACAGAAGCAAAACCAGTGATGAGACCAAGGCCTTGGTCCAAAAAATCATATCACCGGAGGAACTGAAATTACACGTTCGTGGGCTTAGGAAAGTCAGAAACGGGGGCGTTATAATAAGCACGGAAGGAAAAACGGACGTGGAAAAACTTAAGAGCTCCGACAAATTCACTTCATCAGGCCTTACGGTTGAAGAACCTACCAAGCGTAGACCAAGAATAGTGGTAATTGGAGTCCCTATATCACTTACGGAACAGGAGGTACTAGAGTGCATTTATGAGCAGAACCTCGTAGATAAGGTGCCGAATTACACACGTGAGTCCTTTATTAAAGACATTAAGCTGAGCCATAAATCAGGTAAGAAGAACCTTTCTTCATGTAATTATATCTTGGAGGTACCTCCTACCATCAGAAAGGTACTCATAAGCCAAGGGCGCATTTTTATCAATTGGACATCGTGTCCAGTAAGGGATTTCACTACCGTGACCAGATGTTTCAATTGCCAGATGTTTGGGCACGCAGCAAAGTTCTGTCGTGAAACAACTGCTACTTGTAACCACTGTGGGGGGTCATTCTCACAAGGAGTGCACCAAGAAAACTTCTCCCCCAGTATGTGCTACGTGCAAACGTTTTAGGAGGAAATGTGACCACCAAACAGGCGATGCTAGCTGCCCAGCTCGTAAATACGCGGAGGCCAATTATATAAATTCCATAGACTATGAGGGCGCCTAAGGGCGTCACCAATCAAACTATATTTTAAGCACATTAGACTTTCTGTTTAGTTAACTTATTTGTATATTTATTTCGAAAGTTGTATAATGACATCAAATCAATTGGTAAATGATCTAGATAGCTTTTCCGTGTCAGAAATGAATATTTGTAATGTGGAAAACTGCAAACAGTTCCTACCCACAGGGGGAAAATTACTAACACTATTAACGCAAAATATTCGTAGTATTAACTGTAACATAAATGGCCTGGAGGTATTGTTGCATGATCTAAACGTAAGTTGTGATATCATAGTTATAACGGAGTGTTGGCTAGAGAGCCAGGGAAATAACCTACCCTGTCTTGATGGTTATTCATCATATGCTTCCGGTAATTTTATTAACCAAAACGATGGGCTCGTGGTGTATGTGAGGAAAAACCTAATCACTGTGGTAGAGGAACCGTTGTTTCATGGATGTAGCTGTCTGACTATTAAAATGAAGGATGATACGGTAGTCATCGCAATCTATCGTCCTCCATCACAAAATGTAGACCTATTTTTAGAATCTCTTGACATAACCTTAAAGGGGTTAAGAGCTTTTAAAAATGTCATAATCATTGGGGATATTAACATTAATATTGTTCCTGAGGAAGCCAAGGCTGAAGCGCACAAGTATCTGAATATTTGCTAATTTCATGGTTTGCTACCCACCCACTATTACCCAACATTTACAACTGGTTCATGTATGGACCATCTTATCATAAAAACTAAAGTACCAGCTAAAACACTAATAACTAACTCTTGGCTCACTGATCATCGGGCTATCTTATTAGCATTACAAACATATTCACCTAGGAACACTTTCATAAACAACGTGACTAAGGTGAACATGCGTAGCCTCGAAAATGACATACGCAGCATTAATTTTGACCCAGTTTACACCTCAAACGATCCAAATACCTCATTAAACTACTTTATTGAATCTGTGCAATCAGCAATATTAAAAAATACTTCCACTAAATTAGTACCTAGAAAATATAATAACATCAAGCCATGGATTACTCCGGGGCTCGTCCGATGTATAAGACATAGAGATAGACTACACCTTAAAGCGAAACATGCACCTGAAAATGAAACACTTGCACTTATATATAAAAGGTATAGAAATTTTTGCAATAATCTACTTAAAAAATTAAAGATACAACACGACAGAAATGAACTGCAAACGGCGGGTACCAGTACTAAGCTAATTTGGAAATTCATAAAAAAACACACGTTTAGATCAAAACCACCCGAACCGCCACTCGATTTATTGTCTAAAGAAAACCCACTCGACACAATGAATCAAATTAACACTTACTTTGTAAATGTTGGTAAAGAACTAGCAGAAAATATTCCAAATCCTACTTGCACTACATGCGTTGCCACTACCTTGGAAACCCATATTGTACGCCCAAGCTGGACTAAACTAAGCTCTTTTGTTTTATTAAATACTGACGCTGAAGAAATACTGAGAATAATAGCGGGGCTGAAGGACAATTGTTCTACTGGGTGGGATAACATACCTAATAGCATACTAAAAAGATTCAGATTCGTGTTTGCACCTCCCTTGACACATATTTTCGAACTATGCCTAACTAATGGCATATTTCCAACATCGCTTAAAAGGGCAGTCGTCACGCCGATATTTAAATCTGGTGACAAAACCTGTGCGAATAACTATAGACCTATTTAAGTACTAACAGGCCTTTCTAAAATATTAGAAAAAATTATACACACTAGATTAACTAAATACCTGGAAGATAATAATTTACTTTCTGATAGTCAATTTGGTTTTAGGCCAAATAGGTCAACCAGTCAAGCTGTACATACACTAACAGACTATGTCACTAACAACCTAGATAAAGGCATGCACACCATGGGAATATTTATTGACCTGGCCAAAGCGTTTGATTCTATTTCCTGTTCTATACTAATAAAAAAACTAGAATCTCTTGGAGTAAGAGGGACGCAACTATTATTACTGACGGATTATCTGAAGGACCGTCAACAATGTGTTAAAATTGGACAGAACGTGAGTTCTGAAATGAAAAATAGTGGGTATGGAATCCCTCAAGGGAGTGTACTAGGAACAACTTTATTTTTAATCTATATTAATGACCTTTGCAGTTCGACCCTTCAAAATGGATTTATTATATCTTATGCCGATGACACGGCTCTTTTATTCGCGGCCAAATCAAGAGATGAGTTATTTAAACACGCTCAAAATGGTTTCAATTATGTGACTAAATGGCTTCAGAGAAATCTTCTATCACTAAACACTGACAAAACGAAATACATGTTATTTACAATGCGGAACACCAATAAGCCAATGACTAATATAAACATATATGCACATTACTGTACAACCGCTGACATTGCATGCGCTTGCCCTACATTAACTAAAACTGATAATATTAAATATCTTGGTGTAACGATTGACACAAATTTGAATTTCCGAAAACATATTGAATTGCTATGTACTAGATTACGAAAATTAATGTATATCTTCAAGAACTTACGCTCAGTAGCGGGCTCTAAGATAATTAAACTGGTATACTTGGCCTTGTGCCAGTCCATTCTTACCTATTGTATAACTTCCTGGGGTGGAGCAGGACGCACAATCTTGCTCCCCCTTGAGCGCGCTCAAAGAGCAATCCTAAAAGTACCCACGTTTCGGCCATTTAGGATTTCCCACAGATCAACTCTACAAGATATGTAAAGTGCTAACAGTGCGTCAACTATTTATTCTAAACTAGCTGTTACCCGCGACTTCGTCCGCGTTTAGTTCGGAATAGCTCAAACTCATTATTAAACATGGTGGAAGACTTTCATCCCAACTGGAACGGCAGTACTCGAAATACTGGAAATAGTGAATTTTACGCAAAGGAAACATTTCTTTATTTTAAATAAGAAACAAAACTGTATTCAAATCATTTCGAAAACTCGCTTGACATCTTCCACCTTGTATTTTTTAATTAAATATTATGAAGACAGTCTTTTGAGTGACTGACTTATAAATACAGGCTATATAGCTAAACTACTGAAAACTACGAAAATTGACAGACTTCTTCTATGGGCTTGGCAAATATTGCGGAAGGATTTTGAAAAATTCTACATTTTGCTGACGAAATCATTATCAAGTATGTGATGAACATTGTTATATGTGGACTTGGTAATGTTCACCAGTTTTAATGGTTTAAATATGCTCCTAAATTCTTAAAACATGCTGCCACCCCTTACGAACTGAACAAATTAAAATAAGTACATCAAGTATCACACAAAATAGTTTCAAGAAAACCCGGTGCCTTGCACGCCCTGAGCAGTGAGCAGTGGTTCTCTTCTTTGCCGAGCCAATGGTGGGTAGTTCCAGTTTTATGATAAATTCAATCAACCACAGTCACATCGTTGTTCATTGCTTTACACACATGTAGAGAAGAGGGGTGCAGTGGGCTAGAGAGCAAATACAGCATTGACTGGGGTGGGGTCATATAGCCTCATCAATATATATAAAAATCAATGCCACTTTTCGTTGTAATGTTATAACTTAACAACGCCTTTACCGATTTGGCTAATTTTGGTCTTGAATTATTCGTGAAAGTCCAGGGAAGGTTTGTACGTAGAGAAAAATTCGAATAATTGCCGGGAACCGACATCTACGCGAGCGGAGCCGCTGGCAAAAGCTAGTTTTGCTATATATTCCTTGTATTGGTAAGCTTGTTTACAGCAGATGATGTAGACACTTCCAAATTGATACTGGAGTTGATGTCCACGTGGCGGATTTATTGGTCTGATGAAATTTACCGGAACTGAGTGTTTCTCTGCCCACATCAGTCTCTTTTATATAATAGGAGCAGCAGTATCTTTTATATACCTAATACATAGGTTGGCTTCTCCTGGCGTACTGTTATCATTTCTGGGATAGATTTAGGTATTTACTATTAGATACCTACTTATTAGACGGCATCGATAATATCGCAGCGGCGTGCATTGGTAGTCATCAGGTCACTAACATTGTATAATGTCTGCAGTTGCATAAAGACGTTGTTTCTCTGGCTGTATTTTACCATTTCTACCGCACCACGGCGGGTGAAAGAGCCTATTAGGAGTCTTTCAACTAATCCCTCCTTCCTTCCGTCAGTCACATACGGTAGAAATAATGCCACCTCGAACCAAGCTGTTCGGAACTTCATTTCTTTATCAGGCGTTTAAGAACTGTATTGCTCTGCCCACACATGTGTTTTCTTCTTTTTAAGATCCGGAGTTTTTTTTATACAGGACACGTCAATTTAACTTCACCTCGACTGATGTCAAGCAAAAGGCAAAGACTCGGAAATAGGGTCACCATTATAAACGTGTACCATCTTAACAATGGTGGCACTCATCTTTATGGGATCATCAGAAGCCTTTTCACGCCCCCCTTAAAGAACCCGTGACTGTAGGAAGAAGTAAACCGTGAGCTGGCAGGGATTTCAGGTCTTAATGGTGCGACATAGGAATGGGTCACCAAACCGCTTGGTTTTTGATGGAATATTCTGATCCGTATGTGGATGACATCTGAGCCTTGCATGCGTTGTCCTGTGTAGGAAAGGAGAGGGTGGAACTAATTGGAATAGCTCATCAGAACATTCACCATGGTAGAGACGGTAATACGATACTATCTCCCAGAATACGTAATGTGCTTCAGAGAAAGTGCAACGATTTACTTCCTCCATGAGCGCGGCTTTGATGGTGATAGCTTAGGCTACTCATCACCCTAGCCGAAGCAATCCCTGCTCTTCACCTTGAAATCTTAAATCGGTTTGATTCCAATATTGCGCTTGCCCCGATGTGGTGGAATCGGTATCAATGGGGGATACCAGTTTCAGTTTTATGACTTCTCAGGCGGGTGGGACCACTTTTTCATTCTCCGAAATGAAGAATTTTGTATAGACATAAGAATATTATATAAGTTCTACTATTACTGTCACACAGCCTAATTTTATGTACTACCTATAGAATACTAAGCATAGAATTTCTATTTTACTTCAACTAAAACTATAAATACAATTAAATACAACGAATACACAATAAAATAAAAAAGTTAAACAAAAGTAAATTAAAACCATAAAAAAGGAAAATTACATTTTAGATGGATTCGAACGCGACTCAGCTAAATTATAAGTCTACCGCAGACGTATTGAGCCACAGTTACCATGAAATCATAGTGTGAAATAGACATTTATATATTATGTCGTAAAAACATTCTGTCCCATTCCTTATTATAATAGCGTGATGATATTCATTATGAAAGCCAGGAGTCTTTTTACCGAACCAGCTGCTTACTAATTTGTTGGATTCGAGAGAAAATCGTTCGAGAACAATGTGAATTCTATCGAGACACTTGCTGTGCCGAAGATTTTACAGTAACCTGACCTGACTTGGCTGAGATGTGATCTGGCCTCTCGAAGTTCTTCAAATTCCTAGGACCGAAATAATATCTTCTTGTAAGCATTGTTGCTTCTTTATTGTTTCGATCTATTCACACAATCACAAATTGTTAGCCGTGATATGCTATTATTGACATAACTTTTTTATTTATGAACCTATTTCAATAAAACAAACACTAAATGTTAAGTGAAGCCTACCACAATATATTAGTGAAAGCTGCATCCAAATCCGTTCAGCCGATTCTGAGATTAGCGTGCACAAACTCACAGACAAACAGAGAAACAGAGAAACAGATAAACAGATAAACAGACAAACAGACAAAATTTCCAAAAAACCTTGATTTGGCTTCTATTACGTTTATAAAGTCCCCCTATAACAATTTTTCTCATTTCCTTTCCATGTACAGACATCGATCGTTTACAGATTTATTATATGTATAGATATAGATATCACTCTATACCAACATACCAAACTTACACCCACAATAAATCTAGATAAGAGACGAAAAGATATAGTTTGTGAAAGACCAAAAACTAAACATGAATTTGTAAATAGGTTTTATATATTTTTGGGTCCTTTTCTATATAATAAACTTAACAAACAACTAACCATACATAGCTTAAACTATTGGAACTGTAAGGTTTTAGTTGCAGAATATCTAGAGAAACTAGATTATGCTGACACGGAGAAACTGCTAGAAATATTAAAGTAGGCTTATCGCTAAGCTGTAGATATAGATTCTTTTGTTTATATTGTTTAATTGATTGCAATACGTAACTTGTAATTGAACGGACATAACCTGAAACACAGGTTTTTCAAAAACCTAGATCAGGTAGGTCGCAAATTGTAAATATTAGTAATTGTGTATTATTAATTGTATATTAGTGATATATATTTTAAATTCCATTTCTTTAACGTATAATATACAGTGTTTTTATTGCACATGAACTCTTAATGTAGACATTATTAGCAGTAAAGTAGTTATATTTGACCTCATTTGTAAAACTAGTAGTAATACAATGTACAGCCCTTTTTTGATAAATAAATAAATTATTATTTATTTATCAAAAAAGGGCAACTTTAAGATAACTAGCAACTTTAAGATCATATCGGGACAAAAATTCTAATATCTCAACACCACCCCTTTACTTCGGTGAATTTTACCCTAAACTTATAAACTTTACCAGCGTTGAATTTGCTACTAAAGAAAAGGCATTACTAGAGAAAGGGTTAAAGTATTGCCCCAATATCCCCTTATCCCAGAAGGATTTGGATAACTTGGCGGTAGATCTGGAATTAGCCGAAACTGATGTCACTGGGAAGCATGTACTTAGCAGAACAATAAAACAACAAGTAACAGTGCAAAGTAAAAATAATACATCAGAAGATCTTAAAACTATTTTAAATATTCGTTCCAAAATCAAGACTCATGACCTGGTAATAACGAAAGCGGATAAAGGCAACACAGTAGTGGTCGCAACCCGACAGGAGTACGTAGCCAAAGTTGAGACCTTCTTAAACGATCCATCATTTGTTGAGCTGAAGAAAGACCCAACTAAGAAGTTCAATCAAGCTGTGAAAGAAACACTACAATCTGCTAACAGCATATTCGGAAAGGACACCTACAAATTCAAGCTCATGAACCCTCAACCTCCAAAGCTACATGCGTACTACAAACTACACAAACCGGAAGTTCCTATCCGTCCAGTAGTGTCATACACAGGTGCACCAGCATACAAATTAGCAGCAGAGGCTAACAGGTTATTTAAACATCATACGAACTTCACACCAACTAATACTATAAGAAATAGCCTTGACCTTGTAAAAAAGCTCGAAAATATTCATGTACCAGACCAAGCCATGCTCATTTCCTTTGATGTAAAAAATCTATTTCCAAGTATTCCTTTAAATGAATGTAAAAGTGCAATTAAAGACATCCTAATAGAATCTGTAGTAGACCCTCAGATTGCCATAGACTTGGAACATACCATATCGGTCTGCCTAGACCAAAACTATTTTAGGTTTTGTGACAAATTGTACAAGCAGATGGATGGCCTCGCTATGGGTAGCCCGCTTTCACCGCTTTGTGCAGATATTTTCATGAATTATATCTAGAAACAAATTCTAGGAAATAGTATGTACAAACCATTTATTACCTACTGGTATAGGTATGTGGATGACATCATTTGTTTGTGGACCGGAAATATAGATACCTTGAATAACTTTTTGACATTTATTAATGAAATTAACTCTAAAATACAATTCACAATAGAAATTGGACATGACCACATTAATTTTCTTGACATCACTATTAATTTAATCAACAACAGACATACATTTAAAATTTATAGAAAACCCACTTTCGCTGACAATGTCATACATGCAAATTCTAGACACCCATTGAGTCACAAACACGCTGCATTCCACTCGATGTTACACCGACTACTGTCGATCCCAATGTCGCAGTCGGATTTCGAGGAAGAATTGACAGTAATCAAGGTGATAGCGACGAACAATGGTTTTCCATCTCAATTAATAGATAGCATAGTTAAACGTAAGAGTTCCAGAGTAGTCACAAATCTAGCTTACAAGGGAGGCACACCCATTACCGCAGATACACATACGAAACGATGGGCTCGCATACCTTATATCGGACATGTTTCATATAAATATGCTAGAAATCTTTCAGAATGCAAAGCTGCTTATTATACCACACATAATCTACAAAACTTAATTTGTAATAATAAGGATCCAACCCCAGTTGAGCAGAAAAGTGGAATATACGAGCTGACATGTTCCACCTGCAACAAAAAGTATATCGGCCAAACTGGACGACCTTTCGAAATTAGAGTTGCGGAACATGTCAGAGGTTGGAGACTCAAAAAAACTGAGTCCAACTTTGCGGAACATCTTCTTCTAGAAAACCACTCCTTTGATCCTAAGGTCAACTTCAGGGCTCTGCGACTGTGTGACAAAGGTAGAAAAATGAACGCCCTGGAAGCCTTAGAAATAAACAGACTACTAAATATTGACAGAAACAACTTAATAAACCAACAGTTGGATCTGAGCCGCTCACCCTTGCTACAGTGAATGATGATATCCACATATCTACTTGCTTTGCATGCTCGTGTTGAATTGTTAATTTAATATTGTTACTGACATTCTGTATATTGCAATCCCAGTCTTGTTGAGCACAGTACCATTTGACATCATTAATTTGACAATAACTTTATTCAATGCAATTTAATTATGATTTTGACATTTCGATAGAATTTTCCTTTAATCATTTGTAATTTGACATTACCATTCGATATTATTATTTTCATTTGACATTTAAAATTATTCCTTGACATTATAATTCAAATGCAATTTTATATATTATATTGATCATTAAAAATTGTGAGGCCAAACTTATAATTATTTCCCACATTTTGGGGAAAATTTTTTTAACTGGTATACCGAATTTTTTATAACTACCCACACATGAAAGAATGCAAATATTGTAGTGTTTCCGAATTATATTTTTTTTTAAAACATCACTGTGAACCTTTGAGAATGCCGTAAGTCGAAACCGGTCAGGTCTAGAAATAAAGTCAGTGGAAAAGTACAAGTGTGTTATTCAATATGTGTAGCAGATTCCACCAAGCGCCATCAATCTACAGTATAAACAAATAAATTATTATTATATTATTATTATTATTGTCAAACCACAGAGATTGCAAAAAGCGGCATTAAAAATTAGACTTTATTTCTATACACTAAGGTCCAAAATTAAATGACAAAAGTTTCATTACACTCTTTCATTCACTCTGCTAACAGTTATTTAATATAGAACTTTAAATGTATTGCCGCTTTTTGCAATCTCTGTGGTTTGACAATAGTTTTGCTTTAGTAGAATCGAGGGCCTGGTCTGTTCCGCACTTATCCTCTTGATTGGGCCATTGTGCGTACCGTTTTACCTCTCATTCCAACCAACTCTGATCCTCGCAAAAAGCCAGCAGCCTTTTCAGGTTTCCACATGCTACCCGGAGTGACGCTGGTGACTGGAGGAATTTCGCCCGTTGTTCGGCCACGCTCATGCACTCTGTAAGCACATGATGTAGCGTTTCTTCTGCCCCCATGGGGGCTGTCCGTCACATCTATTGTAAATAGATGCTGCGTAGTTGAAGTACAGTGGCAGGCAAAACCTTAGTGGACTACGAGGGAGTGACGCATTAGTATTGTAGCTAACTCATAAAATAAAACTAATATTTACTAATTTAAGTAGGTAGGTACACCTACTTAAATTAACATTTAATAACTCTGCATGTTATCTTAATCGATCTGAAAGATTAGTCATGCTACGTCAACCGACCACTGCCCCTTTTGAAATTTAAATCGCTATTTATGGAAACTGTTCATGAGTCATTGACAATTTGGAGTGTACTACGTGAGTTCGACAAATGGAAGTGCGATTAACGTTTGTGTGACAAAACTGTACTGCGACTCACCTTAGTTCGAATGCACGCTAGTGCGACACACTGTAGGTCGACATTACTCTAGTGCGACAAACCGCCGTCCCCGGGGAATAAAATGATAACTGCAAAAACACAACTTTTCAGGAAAAATAAAAAACATGTTTTCAACGATTACTCCGGAATTACTGGGAATAGATGCGTGATTGTTAGGATTTCTAAAACGTAATTTTTTCTTAATTTGAGTCGTTTTAGTCAAATTTGCCTAACACCTGTCAAAATAAAGATATTTAAAGAATAAAAAGTTAGTGTAAATGAATCATTATCAAAGTTATATAATATCAATTATCACTTTATTCTCCGTTCAGCGTGACCAGAAAAAAATATGATACTCGTTACTTATCATTTTCTTCTACGAGTTTTTGGGATGGGAGTGATGATGATAATACTTTAATATCATTTTATTATCTTATATGCTGCATCGAACGTCTTACGTCGTCGATCCGAACTTCTTCAGTTGTTAGATTAACGTCTTTATACGAAACGAGTGGACAGTTTTGAACGAGAATAAAATGATAACATGCATTTATCATATTGAGTTTTATGTTTTTTTACGAGAATATAATTATATTACTATTTGTCAATATAACAAGTGAGGATACGTGTATGGTAATATTATATTATCCTTTTATTCCCGTTCATTTAGGCCTGTCATAAATCTTCGAATACTATTGTAATTATTTGCAACTCTGTAAATAACGGTAAAAAAATTACGAAAAAAATTAAGTAGATGTATTAACACTCAAAGATCTCAAAAATGACATAACATTAAAATCAAGATAATGGTAGTTATCATTTTATTCCCCGGGGACGGCGAAACGTTTGTGCGACATTAGTTCGACATCATGGTAGTTCGACACTACGGTAGTGCGACAAATCATTGTCGCATTACCGTAGGAGTAATAACAATGGTTTGATTTGATTTAATATGAATTCAATGTGACGAGGTTTTTTTTTACATTTGATATTACCGTAGTAAACAAAAGGTAATTACTTAACAACAATGGTTTGATTTGATTACAACAATGTTTTGATTTAATGTGACGAGGTTTTTTTATATTTTCTAGTCAAGCTTTAACTGAGTTACTTGTTAGGTCCTTTTTAAATAACAAATATAGGACAGACCACGTAAGAATGTTAAGAAATCCATGGTATATTTTTTATTAAATGGTTTTTAATTAGTTCTTCTTTATCTTGTTGTTTTTTTGTTCTTTTTGGTTCACTCACTGCTTGAGCTAAAATCTTTTCTATTGTGTCCGTTGTTGTTTTTTGTTCAAATGAAATGCTCAAGTGAGTTCGAGTCTCACTTGAGCATTTCATTTTTTCCAATGTTTTTCGAACTTAAAAGTTAGCATAATAAATGCTTTAAAAAAACAACATTCAAATATTTGGGCGCAGTCATCAAAATTCAATGTTTAAAAATGGTTGAAAAATCATTCATTGTTTTCAACAGTTCGTAAGAATGTTGGTAGATGGCTGCACCGTCGCCCTTATAGACGGATATAAAGAGAAGGAAAATTTGGAATGATTCAAGTGTGGCTCAATAGATCAGTTGGACGAGCAGTCCCCCTGTAAGGGAAAGGTCGTGAGTTCGAGTCTCACTTGAGCATTTCATTTTTTCCAATGTTTTATTTTTAACTTGTTGATTTATTAATAAATCTTCCTGCTAATAAGGATGCTAGGCTTGTCAACAAGTAACAACATACACAAACGTTTGTCGCACTAGAGTAATGTCGACCTACAGTGTGTCGCACTAGCGTGCATTCGAACTAAGGTGAGTCGCAGTACAGTTTTGTCACACAAACGTTAATCGCACTTCCATTTGTCGAACTCACGTAGTACACTCGACTATTTGCGACACTTTTGTAGTATAACTTAGAGCTGTAAAATTGGTAGAGTGCTCGCAAGTAAGTAACTGCGCGCAGCCGGAATCAGAACTATTATTTAATATTCTAGATTTTTTTTATTTAGGTACTTATATTTTATATTTATTATTTAGGCACTTATATTTTACTTATATTTTATTTTATATACATAAATCATATTTTAGAACAATAAATAATATCTACTTACAAACAATTTGGGTACGCCAACGCCACCATTCGCGCTCCGACTTAACTTGCGAGCACTCTACATTGTAATTTCAGTTTTATTTATGTAATTATTATCGTAAGAATGTCGGTAGATGGCTTTGGCACCGTTCTAAGCACATGAGTATACTCAAAAATATAGGTTCACGCAGGTGCCATGCATATAATCTTTGGCGCTATAGCCGAATTCGCTACAGTGCGTAAAATGTTTAATACTCCTAAGTAAGCGGTCCAAACTGCAAAGGCGGTCCAAAGCAAGGTCATCAAACTTTATTCTCAATCCATTTGGCACGAGGTACCTATAGACATGCACACTTAATACATGTATAGTTTTCATTAAAGTCGCTAACCGATGTAACGGCGCGCGCGCTATACGTAAAGTAACTATGTAATACATAGGTATATTTTATATCGAAAGAATTTACTAAGTGTATGTGCCAACCCTAACTTCGAAGAAACAGGCACCATGAAGGTCGCTACGCTAAAAAAGGTTAAGACATCTGCAGGTGTTGGCAGGTGTTGTACCTATAGGTACAGACCTACTTATTGCATTAATTGCGTTTAATTTTTCTTTATTACGCACATAATTAAACAAAGATACATTCAGAGGTACAGTGGATACACATGGCTGAACCAACAGCCTTACGACCCAAGCCAACCTTGCACTGTGCACTGCCTGGCAGGAGTGGCAGGTGTGCAAGTCGGTGCACCTGCTAAACAACGATCGTAGCTTGGTGCAGGCTTTCCTCTGAAGGACGGCTTTCAGCAGTGAATCCTTAAAAGGCCGACCAATACAAAGCAAAGCAATAAGCAGACTTCGGTTCGGAGTTTGGAGGTAAATCGTTAGGTGGACGATGCGCGCTGAAAACCGCGCATCCCCATTCCGGGGGCGAGTCGGGGCACGGTTGTCCCCCCTCCCGAGGAGGGTCAGACCGTAAGGGATGGCCCTGGGTCGGCTGGGTGCGAGAGATATGTCGATGACAACCTCACCTCCGGCCTAGCACCGCGACCCACTGTCGGCGTGCGGTTTTAGTCGGTTCGAGTCCGACATAACCTCCCCTCCCGGCTCCGGTAGGGGAGGTATCCGAGAGGATTTCCGCACAAAAAAAGGTGTTGGCACTTGGCAGGTGTTATACCTATAGGTACAGACCACGGATATCACGGATGTCGGATATCTGTGGTACAGACCTACTTATTGCATTCATTGCGTTTAATTTTTCTTTAATACGCACATAATTAAACAAAGATACATTCAGAAGTACAGAGGACGCACATGGCTGAACCAACAGCCATAAGACCCCAAGCCAACCTTGCACTGTGTACTGACTGGTAGGTCTGTAATACAGACCTACCAGTCAGTACACAGTGCACCAACTTGCATACAGACTCTGTATGCAAGTTGGTGCATCTACTAAACAACGGCCGTAGCTTGGTGCAGGCTTTCCTCTGAAGAACGGCTGTCGGCAGTGAATCCCTAAAAAGACCAATACCAATCAAAGGCAAAACGTAAACAACGGGTAAGCACGTTTAGGTTCATAATGTACAAAACCCAGAATGTCCAGAAGTTGCAAAACATCCATATCCCAGAATGTCCATATCCCAAAATGTCCATATCCCACAATGTCCATGTCCCAAATTGTTCTTATCCCAAAATGTCAAAATTTATCGGTCTTTGGATGCTCCTGGGAAATCGTTATGTGAACGATGATGAGCTGGCTTACTTTGATAGGCTCTTCTTATTTGTGTAAAACATATTTTTCAGCAAACTGGGAGAAGACCGAGCGACTTTGTAACTGACCTACTGCCCAACTAAATGAGTAACAGATTAAAATATAATCCGACCTCTAAAAACGGTAGTCTATCTACTAGAGTTCAACGCCTCGTCTTTACCTCTCCACACTTTGACTTTGCTCTGTTTTGTAGGAAATTCACTTTGTTATCAAATGAATGAGGTCAACGACTTGACTTATTTCCGTATTCGTGTTCAAATGGAGTCTTGGGTGTTTTAAAATTTCTTTATTAAAGTCAGTGCAAATGATTTCGTGCGATTGACCTCTTCACAACAGACGGCATCTAAGAGATGATAACGATTCTTGACAAGGTAATCAATCAGTTATGTACCTAACTACTAGTGTAGTAGCTGTAAAAACGATATTAGTATTACATTTATTTAGATTTACTGTGAAGTGGGTTTCATTACAACGATCATAGGCCCTATAGACTTATTTTAATGAGAATACTTTTTATCGTGCGAAAATCTCCACGGAAACCACCCCCGTCATCCATCTGGGGTGGTTTGTAGGATTCGACCAACTGAAACTGCACGTACACGACATCTCGTGTCCCAAATAGTAACCAGGGTGTAGGGTTACGTAATAAGAAATTTACTTTGCACCCTGGCTGACCTTCCATCTATGATTTTAAATGACCTCCTCGAATGAGGGAAGCATAATGTCCCCACCAAGCCCTGAAAGGGTGGAGCATCGCGCCGCGTCGTAGGGTGATTGGAGGTCGTCCAGATGACCCTCACCTTCACGCCTGCGTTCGTCGTATCTCGGAATTCTCGGAGCTCAGAGCAAAACCTCAGTGTTATCAAGTGTCAGATCTAGAGAAATAGATGCCATGTATATTCTCGTTGAGGTCATCCTATCGTCCCCTCAACTCGACATTCACTTGCTTATCAAGATGAACGTTGGTAATTTAATCACTGCCCAGTTAATTGCATACAATATGTGCAACATAATATTGTGCTAATAATAAATTATCGTTCATATTGATAATGTTAGGCTGTCTACTACTATCAGACTCTTTTACATTAGTATGCAGACAGAGAACGACTCTTGCAACAATATCGAATAATTTTCGTTTTTAAGTACGAAGGCACAACAAAGGTAGGTAATGGTCGTAATTCGCTGTGGTAATTCGGATACCTATCTGTGGTCGTACTTGTAGTGGTATTAGGTAAGTAGGTAACGCACCTAAGTGCTATTTGAAATTTATCTTGGAGGTAGCTTTGACATAGGTAACGACGGTTATAAGAAATAATATGTATGTATTTACAAAAAAAGTATCTAAGTAAGTTTATCCGCATTCTAGATTCCATAACAAAAGCTAGTTAAGCTTATCATGGGTCTAGATAGCGTTGTGTAGAATGTTGTAGAATATTTATTTATTGTAGGACTGTGATTTTTAAGTTTTCATATTATAGCATGCTTATCTATGAAGTAGGTACCTAGTACCTACCTACTCCCTTGAAATACTTAACGATTTTATGAGTACCTTGACCTGTATGTTTTTAGTGTTATTTCTATTAATTAGTAGAGGAACTAACTGTGCTAGCCCATGCCTAAGGTAGATAAAGAGGTTAATGAACTTATGAAAAAGTCAATGCTAGGGCCCTAGTTCTAAGGTAGGTATTTCCTTTCCTTGTAATGTAGTTGTAATTGTGACGTGTTTCCTTGTTCCTACAGTCCCGGGTCCTTTAAGCGGGGCGTGAAAAGGCATCTGATGAGGCCGTCAAGCTGAGTGCCACCACTGTTAACATGGTATGTACATGTTTACGATGGTGACCCTCTTTCCGAGACCGTGCCTTTAGCTTACCATTAGGCGAGGTGAAGTCAAATTGACGAGTCCTTCATACAAAAAAAAACTTTTACTTAATGGCAATAAAAAAAATTGAGACCATGGCCAATTAATTTTTTGCTTTAGCTTTAAATTAATAGGTAAGTAGGTAGTTAAGTACCTACTTAAGCATTGCCATTCAACGTGGCAATGCAGCCAGCCTTCTGGGTACGTTACCGTTACGCATTATGTAGGTATAATATTTTAATTATTTCTTTATTTTCTCTAGTTTAGTTAAATTAATCCGATGTTGGTAAATAAAGATATTTTTGAATGAAAAAAGAAAAAAAACTTAACTTTTACCTAGGTACTGTAGGTACCTACTTACACTTAAATTATAACAATTTAGCAACCTATCAAGTATTTTACACTAATTCGTAACTAAATTAGTTGCCTATCTACTAAGTACCTAGGTAGGTACCTTGTAACTAATGTGTTTATTAAAAATATTATACAGCTTACAAATAAATTATTTTATTTCATATCATTTATTTCATCCTAGATATCCAGTGTTTTAGAAAAATCGGACATCTTATTTTATGCTTTGACGATTATATTAAATTTTTAAACACCCATGATTAGTTAAAAATGGAATGCTCCGCCCGCATACGTGTTTCCCTCTTGTTACAGTCCTGGGTCCTTCAAGCGGGGCGTGGAAAAGCATCTATCTAGGCCGTCAAATTAGGAGGGACCAAAGAGTATAATATACTCTTATATTATAAGTGGAGGGACCACCATTTTATTTTTAATAGTATCGAGAATGGTAGTCCGTATCTTCTGGACTGCACCTCAGTTTTAATACTAAATTAGCGCCATCACGTTTGCACTCGTGCGTGCTCACAAAGAGTGCGAACAAGATAGCACTACTTTAGAATTTCTTTTTGCGGCTTCACTTGCTTGTTCTAGGTATAAGTTCCGTTTATGTTATTCTTTTAGTCTGAGGGTTGTGTATATTACACTGCCTGACCCTGGCCTAGTTGATATTTCGTACAGTTCAGTCTAGTGTCTACCTAAAATATGTATTACTTCCGTAAAAAACTGGTTGTTCTCACTAAAATCATTGTAGCCCTAGCCAATTACTTGCGTTTTGGTAGATTCGGCAAAAGGATATATAAGCAGGTATATAGCTTTATTCATATATCGTGCAGTCTAAATAGCTAGATACAAAAGGCCCTGGCATGCGCGAATTGTTTTGTAATAATCTATGCTTGGTGAATTTGAGCTCGTCCACTGCAGTAACACCCCGTGCTATATTCAAAATACATCCAAGAAACGTGTACTGCGTCTATAGAGCACATTTCGAACAAATGTTTGTTCCAAGATATACGAATAGCTTGTATACATGATTTGACTTATAATATTCATATGAATGAATGGGTTATCCTTTAAATATCTAAATAAGCGTCGGTAGCTTAGTTAAGGAGTCGGCCTTACGATCGAGAGGTCCCGGGTCCCGGCCATTACACTGCCAACGTGAACCCACTCCTAGCACAAGCAATTTAGCTTAGTTGGAGGGGTTAGAGGGAATATTAGTAACTAGAAACTGTATGAAAAGGTGTAGGTATACTTCACTTTTGCTGACTGTACATTTGGCAAACGGCAGTCAATAATGGATATCCATGTCCATCCAGTCAAATCATGGAAAGGAGTAGGGGAGTTATTATGAGCTCCACAGTACAGCTTTAAATGCAAGCGGGATTGGCGCTCGGGTGTTGATGATTATGTAGAAAACTATGAAATTATAAAACATTTTTTATTGTTCATATAAATTAGTATTAACAAAGGTGTTGATGTATAACTAATGGAGTGAGATAAACCTCTGTTAATACAGTATGCAAAAAAAGAAATTGTTTATGGTATTTTTTTAGTATGGTCACACTCACACAATACCAAGCACACGTCATGTACTATTTTATACAGTTAATCAACTGGGATAAAATTAATTGAATCTTGTAATTACCTATTTATTTTTATAAAAATATTACTTATTAAAGCATACAATATTAACAGTGACTTAATTAGCTAAAATATTACTTATAACACTGCACAACAAAATTGCAACTTTTGTCTGATGATTGACTTTTAACATATGATGTTTACTAATTTGACGTCGCTGATTCTAAATATACCCTCAGTTTTTTTGTAACAGCTCTTGTTTACGAGTTATAGCATTTTTTCATAATTTGACAACTGACAGTGTTATTTGTTGATAAAAACATTTTGAAATTAAGTTTTTTTTTAATAATTTGTCATGACATCCTCAAGAAGAGTGTGTGTAAACGAACCAAACCATTTTTGTTTCATTTGCGGGGAATATATGTTTAAAGAATACCGTTTGAATGTGAAAGCGTTCATAAAAGAGGCATACAACAATTACTTTGGCCACCCACTGGACATGAAAAATAAGCCCTGGATTCCTCAAAAGGTATGCAAAACATGCGTTGAGTTTCTACGTTTATGGACAAATAAAAAAAGGAACAGATCTAGGTACGAGACCGCTATGATCTGGAAGGAACCCATGAACCACCACAATGACTGTTATTTTTGTTCGGTGAACATATCTGGCATTAACCGAAAGAATAGAAGCAAATGGATATATCCTAGCATACGGTCGGCATATAGACGGGTAATAAGTCCTAGAGTCTCACCTGAACCTCAGCCCGGTACTTCACAGCAGGAGGCTACAAATTTTAATGTAAAATCTGAGAGTAGTGATACTGATTTTGAAAGTGATTTTGAACTAAAGCGAACGCCAAAACCATTTAATCAAAGTGATTTGAACGATCTTATCAGAGATTTGGGTCTGTCAAAGAGTTCTTCAGAAATTTTGGCATCTAGATTAAAAGAAAGAAACTTACTCACCACAGAAACAAGGGTTTCATACTACCGCAACCGAGAACAAGATTTCCTGAAATATTTTGCTGAAGAAGACGACTTCGTATTTTGTAAAGACGTGCCTGGTTTAATGACTGCAATGGGATTGCAAAATTACGATTCTAGTGAGTGGCCTTTATTCATAGACTCATCAAAACGAAGTCTAAAATGTGTTCTCTTACACAATGGCAATAGATTAGGATCTTTACCAATTGCACATTCAACCAAAGTAAAAGAAGAATATACAACAGTTGCTTTGGTTTTGGACAAAATTAAATATGTGGAACATAACTGGCTTATATGTGTTGATTTAAAAATGGTAAACTTTCTTTTAGGCCAACAAGGTGGGTACACAAAGTATCCTTGTTTTCTTTGTTTGTGGGATAGTAGAGCTAAAAATCAACATTGGATTAAAAAAGATTGGCCTCCTCGAGAAGAGTTAGTTCTAGGTCAACAGAACGTCATAAAGCCCCCTTTAGTATCAAGAGATCGTATAATCTTGCCTCCGTTACACATAAAACTAGGCCTTATAAAACAATTTGTAAAAGGGCTTGATAAAAATGGAAATTGTTTTCTTTTTCTATCGGAAAAGTTTCCAAAACTGAGTGCAGAAAAGATTAAAGCTGGTATTTTTAACGGGCCACAAATAAGAGCGTTAATAAAGGACTCCAGTTTTACTAACACCATGACAGAACTCGAGAAAAATGCATGGAATGAATTTGTTTGGCTTGTTCACAATTTCTTGGGCAATAAGAAAAGTTCGGACTTTTCTGATCACATTGAACAACTAATGACACACTTTCAAAGCCTTGGATGTAACATGAGCATCAAGTTGCACTTCCTTCGTAACCATTTAGACTACTTTCCCGATAATCTAGGGGACCTAAGTGAAGAACAGGGCGAGCGATTCCATCAAGACCTTCGTACGATGGAAGAACGCTATCAAGGTTACTGGAACATACACATGTTGGCTGACTATTGTTGGAGCATTCAAAACAGCTCCCTGCCTACCCAATCTGGAAGAAAATCACATAAAAGAAATTTTTTTTCAGTTTGAAAACAAGATAAACAAGGCATTTTTCCGAAAAAACGTATTTTTTACTAAAAAGACTCATATGTCATATCTTCTAAACTAGAGCTGATAGAAAGAAAATAATTACAGATTTGTAATCGCCATAAAAAATTGAGGCAAGATCATGTATCATAAGCCAATCATCCAAATTGCTGTTGTGCAGTGTAATTAATGGGATTTTTTAGGTTTTGATAGTTTTTCATATTTGCTCTTTGAAGACCACCAGAGACCGAATGGTATGGCCAGGGATGGTAGGGTCATCACTGCGAAAGCAGCCCAGTCTAGGATATGAGAGGAGAATTTGCGGTCAAAGTCCTTGAAGGCGACGATAGCGCCCTCTCCAGGCGAGCTGCTGATTGCCTGTTGGACCTGAAATATTAATAAATTATGGTGTTAGTAAGTATATTTCTAACCAAAAGGGAGGAGATTTGGGTCTCTGAAGAGAAAGCCTTTGATGCAACTGAGACCAAGTTACCATACCAATGAGGTATAAGGGTCATCGTGAAATATTAATAAATTATGGTGTTAGTAAGTATATTTCTAACCAAAAGGGAGGAGATTTGGGTCTCTGAAGAGAAAGCCTTTGATGCAACTGAGACCAAGTTACCATACCAATGAGGTATAAGGGTCATTTGAAGGGTACAGGGGCAAAACAAGGAATGTCACAAAACCAAAAAGTTATGTAATCATTTAAATTTTTCAAAGTAAACAACAGTCTTGAGTGTCACTTAAAGTTATAAACTGATATTAGGAACTTTAGTTTATCTTAAAAAGTCTGATTTTTAGAATTATAAAATATTGAATTGAAAATTGTTTTTTAATGATTAAAAATGTAACTTATCGTTGTTGATAGAGTAGATAAAGTTTTTTGACAGCTTGGACATTCCTTCTTACGTTCCGTTACACTATGGACCTTCCCTGTTTTGTACCTGTATACAGTTTTGAAAATGAAGTAATACATCTGACTATACGTGTTTTTACACTTTTTGAGTAATGCCAAATAAAAATACGCGGGAAAATGATAGTAATGCCATCAAAAATTAACTTTTTGAATTTTAGTGTCATTCCTTGTTTTGCCCCTGTACCCTTCATTTGCTTTCATTTTACATTCAGCTACTAGCTGACCCTGCGAACTTCGTACCGCCAAAGAGACCGCATTAAAATCTGTAGCGTAGTTTTGACGATAGTATAAGCATAGGGACGCGGAAAGCGATTTTGCTCTAAACTATGTAGTGATAATGATATCAAAGTGATAATAATAATAAACATAATTTTGTTGTAGATGACGCCACGTCGCCTTAAAGACGTATAAGATGGGAAATTTGAATCATATCGGGCGTGTCTCGGTAGCCGAATTGGTCAGGCATTCCCCCTGTAAGGGAAAGACTGCGGGTTCGAGTCCCGCCCGAGAAGATTCTTTTTCCCTATGTATTTGATTTGTATAGTTAGCATACTTAATGCTGTAAAAAATCATTCAATAATTTTTAAGTAAACTGTGTCCTTTCATTTTTAATATATTTTTAATAAATATGCAAGTATTCAAAAGAATCACATTTTTATAATTGGAGTCCATTGCTATTACTCTACCATCACTTCGGTATAATTAAGTCTGACACACTACTTGATAGTACCTACATATCAAAAAAAAAAAATTATGGTACATATTAATATGGATGGTTGTATAGGGTCCTTTTATTTATTTTTTTCCCTGCCGGAGCCGGAGGGGGAGGGTTATGTCGGACTCAAACCGCACGCCAACTGTGGGTTGTGGTGCTAGGCCGGAGGTTGTTTAGGGTCAAGCCAAGACTTTAGGCCCTGGCTAAAGGCTCTGGTGCAGGATTTTCTTTTAGTTTTGAGGGTCATATGGTAGTCACAAAAGTAATAGCCATGATAAACTAAAAAAAAAGAAGAAGAGCAGGAGGGTGGACCCTGGTGGACTTGCACTGCTAAAGCTTGTTTACTAGCATGGGGCTTAGCCATGTGGCTCAACTGAAACTAGTTCTAAGTATACCATGTATTCTAGAACTTCAGAGAAGATTTTTCATCTGATTGTTCTAGTATTGAGAACAATTATTGGCAGTGCTGAGGATTTATTTACCCGTAAAAATATACTTAATAGTGGTTGAAACTACTGAACTAATAGTATTATAGTTTGCTACTCTCTCTACCACTATATTTTTGAAGAGATCAATAAAGAGGGTTCACATTGGTACTGTGATGGCAAAGTTCGAATCCTGGCCATTACATTACCAATGTGAACCCACTCCTAGCACAACCAATTTAGCTTAGTTGGAGGGGTTAGAGGGAATATTAGTAATTTTGGTTCTAATATTATTAATTATTTAATGTTGTAAGTAAACATTGTATTGACACAGGATGTGAATAAAATCATTAAAGAGACTAGTTCCTGCTTACAATGTAATTGATTAATACAAGTGAAAGTAACACTCACCTCAGGGGCATCCTCGCTAGCCTTGTACGTGATTTCAGCAGATGAGAAGTTGAAGTAACCGTATCTGTTGGAGCGCACAGTCACTACATGGGAGACGTTGGTCTGAGGGGCTATCCTGTCAATCTGGGCTGACAGCTGTCCACCAACCACCGTGAACACATCAGGGTGGAATCCATTATCTACGAGCTTGACATCTACAGCGGGCGCCGTTCCAACATTAAACAAAGTGTATTTCACTAGAATGTCCATATTTTCTACCAAGTATTTGTTCAGTACTTGCTTGGACACTAGTAATCTCGCAACCGCCGGTTCATCCTCTGCTGCCACCGCCGTAGCAATAACGAAGATCAGGGCAAATAGTTTGGCGCTCATTGTGTCTGAAATTTAAGAAATGAGAGTTTAATTTTGGAACATAAGTAGGTTGCTGTTGAAAGGTAATCTTAGCTAAGGTAATTTTGAATGAAACTATCCTTAAAAGCAATAACTATATGAAGTGAACGATTCACTATAGAATAGTTTTCATATTTAACCCAAAATTGCATTGTCTTACCTTATTTTATGCTTATTATTAAACAACTAAATGAAAGATTTTTAAAACGAAGCAGAATTCAGCAGACAATCGGTGACAGTCAGTCATACGTGGCTGACGTTTCACTCCACGCATTCAAAATTATTGCCACTAGTAAAAATTAATACAGTTACTCTTGCGTTCGTAATTACTTGACCAATATTTTTTTTATTTATTTGTGCACTTGAAAATGTCAAAATGAGTCCACAAATGAGTAGTAAATACGCAATTAAATTACCTATGTATACAAAATAAAACTGACCACGTAATATTAAGTTTAATAAATAAAAACTTAAATATTGTTAAGGAGTGCCAATCATCCTCAGTTGAAATTATTTGGAACGCATGAAACGCAACATCTGTCAAAAGATACGTGTTTGTTTTCTCGTAGGTTGAAAATGGATTTCTACGGAAATTCTGAAATACATTGAATATTTCGTATTTGAATGTTAATGTCGTAGTATTAATAATAGTTGTAGTAAAAACTATGACAGAGAAAGAAGATGCTACTAATCAACCCGAAAAAGAACCACTAGATGACGAAGCCTTAGAAAAGTGAGCTTATTATTTTGTATTTTATAATTTCTCAATTTTATACAATAGCATAACACTATTAAGTAAGTATTTGGATCCTTTAAAAGCAGGTTGTAGTTCTAAATGATCTATTACAGTTACAATCTTGTAGAATATCTCTTCATATTCTACGGTTTATCAGAGATTTCTATGTATTATTTGGCCGGTATTTTTGTAGTTAGTGAATATATTTTTGTAGTACTAATTGATGTATACGATAATAAAATAATAAAAAAAAAAAAAATTGCACAAGCTTTTGCCCCGGCTCCGCCCGCGTGCAAAAGCTATATCCTTTCTCATGGTTTCATCTACCCCTTTACCAAATTTCATCAAAATCGGTTCAGTGGTTTAGGCGTGACAGCGTAACATACAGACAGACAGACATTTTTACATTCACATTTATAATATAAGTGTGGATGCTTTATTGTTTTGAATGAATTGTCAGATAATGTTGATTCAAGAATATCAGAGATCAGAAGATAGATTATTTTCTGCTTTTTGGGGAATGCATTGCTGCTCCCAACCTTCTAAATTAGTAGTATAATATATTACAAATTCATAAAGCTATTTTGGTTGCTAACATAATAATATAACATATTCAGTGCTTTCTGTACATGTGTATAAATACATATCAATATCTCTATATCATTACCATTTCAAATTATGTGTATAAATAAACTATTTTTATTCGTATTGAATAATATACTCACCTAAATTGTAAAAATTGTATGAGTTTGTGGTAATATTACTCATAGCAACCTTTTGTGTCTTCATTTAAATAGTGATGTGCCTTCCACCTGGTTAAGTACATGTTTTTATATTTACAGACTAGCCGTAGAGGAACTATTACGAGAAGCAGTACAAGGTGCTGCCAGAGCTGAACTTGTAGGTCCCTCTGGTTGGATCAAAGCACCTCAACAAAAAACCAACAAGCGGTTCTTAGTGAATACTCTACGCAATGCTGTAAGCTCTAACAAGTATCATTCAAGGCATCACAAACATACGCACAAATCACCCAACCGTGATAGGCACCCAGAACCCTCAATTAAGAAAGACAGGTCTAAAAGAAAAAATTAAAATGGAACAATATGATGTAAACAATATAATAAAAGACATTTTTGGCAACAATGAAACAAATTGGAAACCTTCGGAAAAGATTCCTCTCATATCCAAAGAAATAGAATTACTTAAAGCTGACTTGAAGTCATATTTGAACACCGCTGATTATGATTTATCAGCAATCTTAGATGAAAGTGCACAACTATGTAAAGAAAGTAGTTTGCTTGTCCAGGATATGCAAACATGCGGGAAGGAAATAGAAGAAGAGACCATGGCAGAAATACTCAAGTCTTTAGAGAACCGTAACCAATTAAACAAAGAACTGCAACAAATTAATTATGCTATAGACATAGTTTACGATGTTGTGCAATGTGTACAATATCTTAAGGCGTACAATAGTGGAAGAGAGTCCAAAAAATTCACAGAGGCTGTTGAAGCTGCTCATGATCTAAAACAATACATTGAAGTTCCTGTAGAAGGTTTCCGAAACCTAGAAGTGTATGCGAGTACTAAGAATATGGCACAAGCAATCTGGGATAGCTTAATGCATGATTTATTAGAAGAGTGGTCAGGTATGATCTCATGGAATGCCAGGGCAAGTCCTCGCAAAACTGTTGTAACCATAAATATGAATATAGAAGATACAGTGCCAGTAGCCAATATTTTAAATGCACTAGAAACAAGTAAGAAACTTTCTGAAAAAGTGCATGAGTTCTCACAGTTTCTGCTAAACCACGTAATTGATCCTCTCATACACAGCGACTGCTCCATATTGAATGAGGCATCAGACCTCATGGTTATTGCAATTACACATAAGCCAAATTTTAAGCCAGCATATGAGGATGTGTTATCAAATCTAAGATTACTGTTTGAATATCTTACTTTTAAGCTGGAGTTTGAGTTTAGGCCAAACAAATCAATCCTGATGATGATTGGTGATGAGATCCGTAATGAATTCAGTACTATGTTGGAGAATGATTGTTTGGTGGACACAGTACCGAACAATATTAATGATCTGCAGGCTTACGAGAAAATAACAGCGGAAATAGAAGACTTTCAGAATTATCTAGTCGTAGTCAAGTTCTTCCCGGAGAAGTTCTCTATTTTACAGTATGTTAAAAATATTGATGTGCTGTTTGCCAATAAGTCTAGCGAGTATTTTTTGGAGACTGCAAGGAGTATAATGCTTAAGGATTTAAGTGTAACTATGTCCATTGGAGTTGAAAGTGTACCAGATAATATAAAAAAAGTTACTACAAAGAAACCAAATGAGGAGTCAGAAGCTTTGAATATACTTGATAAAACAATTCCAAAAAGTTTGTTCTATTTTCCAAGGTGTATGATTTCAAAAACTGCCCAAGAATTGTTGGACCTGGTGTATATGATTATGGAGCAAGCTGTGCAATGTTCTGATGTGGTATGCAAAAAACTGTACAATACCAGTAGGCTAGTTTTTGAGCTGTATGATGCTGTGGTTCCATATCATCATGAGAACTATTTGCAAACCATTCCACAATATGTTGGTGAGTATTTTATTCAAAGTTCCTTAATGTTGGAATGCTGGTGTATAGAGTCCTCTAGAATATAATTCTTTGAATCTATTTTCTTCTCTTTTTTTATAGTATCAAGCTTACTGTGGGTCCATTCTGGATTCTTCCGGAGTGATTGTACCTTTAAAGTGAGTTTAAAGGGGCTTATGCCAAAAGGCATATCAGACTAAAGATCTAATTTGATATTATGCTTCTGAATGCAGTCTCAGAATAACAAAATAATATTATTGTGTTTAATTTCACTAATCCCTGTAATACATATTTATGTTGCAATAATTATTTAGTGGCGCGCACTTTCACTACCTTCAATATTAGAAATGTTGTGTTTGGTGTTTCAGCTTTATTTCACAACAACTGTATGTACCTCGCTCACAATCTGCAGACATTTGGGGATAAGTGGTTAACGCTCATGGAAGGCCGCGACCTTGACTACCCTATCAGCTTTGTGGATCTGGTGCAGAAGCTGCGGGACCTAGGATATAAGCACCTCACCATCCATATGCAACAGCAAAGGAAGCAGATCCTTGACAGCATTCGATCGTCTGGTGAGTGCCAAAATATTGTTGACCTTTGATAAATTTTAAAGCAGAAGCTATAGGAAGAAGCTCCATCAAGATCTTTCGGGTCAAAGCTATATAAATAGGTGTGGCCCTAAAAATGTTCCTTGTGGAACTCCAGTTGGAATTATGAAAGTTGCTCTGACTACTGCAAGTCATACTCGATGAGTAACTATTTAACAGTAGTTCCAGACCTGTTTTTAACAATAACATTAACCTGTGGAGATTATCATTAAAAATCATCAATAGAAGATTTCTATTAATGTTGCGTGATACACTATATCAGAAGCTTTGCTGTAATCGGTTGGAACAAACTTGGAACAATGAATGTGCTGAGTCATTAATTCTGTTGAAACTTATAATTTTTGTTTGGTTCTAGATCTTAACTGCATTGTAGTCAAAGATGTATTGAGCGAAAACGCAGAGGCAGCTGTACGACAATGCCTGAGGCAACTGCATTTATTGAAGAATGTGTGGATTGGGGTATTTCCCGGCAATGTGTTCACAAGGTAATTTTTATCAGTGTTTTCTAAGTGTAGCAAGAATATTGTAACTTCATAAAATCTCAGGTGGAATCTATTTAAATTAGTAATGGAAACTGATATTGTTCTTGAATATTTCTCATAAAGTACATACACAGTTATAATATCCTTTCCCTCTCATTATATCTGAGACTAAAGCCTATTGTCTATACCTGAAATGTAACTACAAAAAACACATGTTTTTAATCCTTGGTGTACACAATAAAGAGATACTTTACTTTAGTGTCCTGGGTCATCTACTAATACTGATTAATGTTTGGTTTTATACAAAATATGCATAGTAAACTAAGATATTGCCTAACTAAACTGAAACCATGACTTATCAATATTTTATTTTTCAAAATAAGTCCACTAACATACCTAAAGACTTGACCAACAAGTTAACCAAAAATGGCTATGTGGTTAAACTCTACGCCGTAGAAGTAGAAGCAAGGCGAATTCCAGCTAAATCCCTGTATAACTTATTTAAAGACCTCGGATTGCCAAGAGCTTCAGTAAGCTCTTTACTCAAACGAATATCTAAAACGGCGTTCATAGGATCTTACCAAATTTGGATAGGTAGAGGGGGGAACACGACTGACGGTGGAGGTGAGCGCTGATGCATCACAAGGTGGCCCCTAAACCTACATCTGGGTCGCAAGTCCCAGGCGCCGTCACAGTGTTTCTCTCTGTACCACGCCATGGACCCGCGACCGCACGGTGAATCCATGGAATGCTGAGAACCGGATCTCTTTTTAGATTCCTCATTAAATTTCAAATAAATCTTATAATGTATTATATTCGTGTAAACGCAACGTGGACAGAGATAATTGCGATATTCTCTTGCAATCCGTACATTTGCACTACGCGCCTACCTACCACGGTTTTGTATGGAGAGTTTTCGGGCGGCTCGAGAAATTAAAGGAGAATGCCAATGTTAGTTTCTTTATGAAAAACCTAAATAAAAAGTGTATGGCTGCCGAAGTAACTTGATAAATCATGTAATATTTTTTAACAATCTTTTAATCCGCTCGGACAAAATCCTATGTGGCGTTTGATATAATTCGTGGTGAATTGTCTTCTAACCTACTCAAATTCACTCAACATAAATAGTTTAAAATGGATTAGGAATAATGTTGTTGAGACAGAAGTATTTACGTATATATATAAATACTGACGGTAAAAAAATATTTTATCAGGTACTTTTTAGCACGTTTATCATAGATTTTATATAAAAGAAATCAGTAAATGGGAATTATTGTAACTGACAAATGCTAAAAGCTAGCTCTTTGAACGAAATACGAACTGTTACCGAAAACTGTCGGTCGTGTCATGTCTGTCTAAAGTCATGGTACCTAGAGCTTAGAGTATATTACCATGTCTATGTGGTAGAGCTCCTTTCAAACAAAACGTCTTTTCAGTTACGAATGTGCGGTTTTGTTTTCACTTTTTATTGATTGGATTAAAAACATACAGCTCAAGACAAAGGATCCGCTAGGCGGCAATAGGCTCGCCCCCCTATTACGTCGAGGGACCGAAAATCATAATTGGCGAAACGTGGGTGCTAATACACCTCTGCCTACCCCATGTCCGTAGGAACGGTAAATATGAAATAGAAAAGATGACTTACCATTAGTTTTAGGAACAGATAAGTATTTGATTAGGGGTAAAATTAAGTCACGCCATATTAGTAGCAAAATATTCCTACTTATTAATAAACAGGGCTACTTGTAACACAGTAACAGATATTGCTGAATATTACTGTAATTGTTTAGTAGGCTTTCGTACGGAGGGATGCTGTGCCCACATTATGACTATATTGTGGTACCTAAGTTGGGCTCGATTTAAATCCATTGAACCGCCAGCTGCATTTCAGCATCATGGTCATTCTAGCATGTTTGTCATTACACCCCGAAAGGATGATATAGACATCATAGATTAATAAAAATATTCTAGCAATTTCATTTTCTACTTCCTATACAAACCTGTACATTTAGCATAACCTAGTAAGTACTAGCTGACCCACCCGGCTTCGCACGGCACAGTCCTATAACGATTGCAGTGCTACCTACCGCGTCCAAATTATGTCGAACCGAGGCGGGAGCTAGTGGCGGCCCTGGGAGTGAGATTTCTCACCCTCGCCACCCTGCTCACAGCAATCGTCCGCTGCGCGGACGCGTGGGCGGCCGGCGTCTCCTTCAGCGAGCAGGTAATGGTCGTGAAGGAGACGGCGGAACGGGAGAGGCGGCGCGAGCGAGAAAGACTCGCGGGTCGCGCCGCCCGCGCGCGCAGGCAACTCGGGCGTCGGAGGGCACTGACTGACCTCCGTCCCCCATGAGCGCGGGCCTGGGGGTGACGGGTGGAGCCGCCTGTCACCCCAGCAAAAGCAGGCCACGGCGGCGGTGCGCTGAAAAGCGCCCCTCCCCATTCCGGGGGCGAGTCGGGGACACCGTTGTCCCCCCTCCCGAGGAGGGCCAAACCGTAAGGGATGGCCCTGGGTCAGCCGGGGTGCGAGGGATATGTCGATGACAACCTCACCTCCAGCCTAGCACCACGACCCACAGTCGGCGTGCGGTTTTAGTCGGTTCGAGTCCGACATAACCTCCTTCCGGCTTCGGCAGGGGGGTATCCGAGGGGATGTCCGCACGAAAAATAAAATGCTCCAAATTATGTCTATGACTTTCACGCAAGTGCAAGCATGCATTAAATAGAGATATATAAACATTGATGTGTATGTATCTAGCTAGGTATTACATCAGGGTTATTATAAGTGTGTTGGAACTATTACTTCTATCTTATTTGAATTAAATCCATGTAACGATTAGCAGTTTTTGGACAAAATTGATTTGACGGATTGATGGACATTTACTTCAAAACCAACCTCTAATTTGAACAGCCAAACGAAAAATGAGAGAAAACCCCACAAAATAACAGAATATTATTTATTTCCTATGAAAGTACGATATCAATCCAATTTAATATCCGAGTTTAGCTGTCATACAAAATTATTTGTTACGAAAATATTGTGTGAGAATTATTATACAGTTATTTGAAGCATGATGAATTGTAAATGAAATTATTATAATTAAGTATGTTGCTACTCTGTCGCATTGGGTTTGCCTGTAATGACATAGTACCTATGTTTGAAATAAATAAATAAAAAAAAAAAAAATAACAAAGAGTGGGAAATCTCCTTTAAAAATTCAAATGCCTTCAAAATTATTTGTCGTAAGAAAAAATCAGTATAACAGTTCATGACATTATGGTTAAATGTACAGTTTACGGTCATCATAATATAAACACAACCCTATTATAATATTTTCAAATGCAATAAGCAAATATTATCAAATTGCAGGTTAATGGCAACTCTGGTAGATATGTTCGTGGACGAGTTGATTCACCGCGTGTGTACCGTGGAGGACATATCCATGGAGATGGCTACGCAACTCACCGAGATGTACACCATTGTTGTGCAGAAAGCTCCGCATCTGTTTCAAGTAATTATTTCAACATATTTCTAGTTTTTTTTATGGAATAGGGAGGCGAACGAGCAGACGGATCGCTTGATGGTAAGCGATCACCGCCGCCCATGGCCCATTCTGTTGTGTCAAAACTAACAAAAATACGCAAAAAATTTCTAAAATGGTATTATACACCCAGATTGTATAGTGCCGCCGTTTGTACTGCCGGTTTTATGCCGAGCAGGTCCGGTGGCTTCTTTGTGCGTCAAAACCGACGGCTTTATAAGCCGCCGGGTTAGCAGCGGCCTGACCGGTGGCTTGCCCGGCGGTAGTGCCGCCGGCTCTGTGTGTAGCAGCAGCCCTTATGATAAGAATGGTTACTCATTTTAACACTTGAGTCGCATTACATAACTTTACAATGTGTTATTCTGTTACCATTGTGTTACCAAGAGCTTAATTAGAAATTATTCTTTCCAGTCTCCAAAGGACATAGAAAAACATGTCAAATCTTGGGTGAAACTTCAAGAGTTGATCTTCGTGCTCGGCGGGTCTTTGAAGGATATTGAAACGCATTGGAAGGACGGCACCGGTCCCCTAGCAGTCCATTTCAGGACAGAGGAGCTTCGCAATCTGGTCAAGGCTCTGTTCCAAAACACGCAGATACGAGCCAATTTGCTGTCGAAAATAAAATAAATTATTCTTTAATGTTTTGATGTCAGTATCCCATACTCGTATATTAAACGGTGTTAAATGGTCGGTGTGGTGATGTTTTATTTATTAAAAACATTACTGTATATTCTGAATTGTTTTATTTAAACCAACAACTTGGCAATTGCTCTATTTATTACTTACTGGGGAAAATATGGTATAACGATTTGGAGTTGGAGACATTGGCACTTTATAATTTCCTTTATTCGACTAAATAGATAACTTAAATTCCATTTTTAAATACATAACATAAACTCACGCCTGTATACCCCGAAGGGGTAGGCAGAGGTGCTAGCACCCACATTTCACCAGTTTATGTTTAGGTCCCAATGTAATATTGCCATTAACCGGGTGGCGAGCCTATTGCCATTAATCGGGCACTTATAAACCTGCGATAAATGAAAATGAAAATGAAATGAAAATGAGTTTATTGCCAAAAACATTTTACAGCATTGTGCGTTTCACAGTGGCCCCACACTAGGCAAGCCTGTCCTGTGGGTACCAGATACGACTTAACCTAATGGTACACATACAGCTCGGGCGACATCAAAGATTTCCGGCATACCTAATTTACATTATACACTTTACACAGTTTACATTTACAGTTTACACTTACATTTATTACTTTTTATACTACAAAGTTACTAATTAATACACATACCTACATTATTCACAGAAATAATAAGATCACATAGGACATTTTACTTATATCTATCTATACGTCAAGCTATGTACCACTTCTACAGATGTAAAAAAAGTCTTTCGGTTTGGTCATAAGACAGGGTTTGGAGCCACATTGTGACCTTCGTCTTTGCTTCTTTCACAGAATACAGTTTAATGTCGCAGTATTTATTCGTGTGATTATAGATATGTATATCTTTATTTTTAAGCTATCGCGGTGTAAACTCATTGTTATTTTATGCAAGTTCGGGACTTCACGCGATAAAAACTTCCACTAAGTTTTTATCGAGTGAAGTCCCAAACTTGCATAAAATAACAATGTATATCTTTAAAAGGACTAAAACGTCTTGCAAAGCTTGAGTTAACTTTAGGCAGCGGCAGTTTGAACACCCGCCATTTTGTTAACTCTGTGTAATCTTCAGAATTTATTGTTTTTTTATGGGTGCCAGCAACTGTCTTCAAAATAAATAACTGACGGACATTTAATAGCTTACATTCACTGTAAAGATCTGTGGTTGGATACCGAAAGGGTTTTTTATACATAGTCTTTAATACTGCTCTCTGAGCTCTTTCTAATTGTTTCATTTTTGACTTTAGAGCACTTCCCCAGCAAGTGATACAATATGTTATTAAAGACTGACTTAGCGCAAAGTATACACATTTTAAGATGTCTGCTGGTGCTGATGAACGAAGTAACTTTAAGATATTTGCCGTTTTTCTAATTTTAGCGGATAGAACTTCGATATGTGAGTAAAAATTAAGATTTTCATCAATAATCACGCCTAGGTACTTTAAAGTATCTGCTCTAGATAATGTCTCGCATTGACAGGGCTGAAGTTGATTAGAGCATTCGTGTATTTTAATTCCAAGAGAAGCACTAGGCGACGTTACACTGGTTTTATGGAAACATATGTATTTTGTCTTTTTGGAATTTAGCGTAAGCAGATTGTGTTGAAGCCATTTGTTTGTTTGCCTCATTCCCTTTCCTGCATTTAAGAATGCCTCCTCCCAAGTGTAACCTTCATATATGATAACAGTATCGTCTGCATAGGATATTACCTCCCCATTTACGCTATTTTGAATGTCATTAATGTACATGATAAACAAAGTTGGACCCAATATGCTCCCCTGTGGTACACCGTACTGAGTGGTTTGGAGATCACTTGTATAACAACTATTCACTCTTACACACTGCTTCCTCTCTGTCAGGTAGCTTTCAAACCAGTTTAGGGCAATACCACGAATACCGTAATGTTTGTCCAATTTCCTAATTAATATTGGAAAAGACACTGTGTCAAAAGCTTTCGCCAGGTCCAAGAAGGTGCCTATACAAGCTTTTTTTCTGTCGAGCAGAGCTGACACAGTTGATGTTAGAAGTGTGACAGCTTCTTCTGTTGATTTACCGCTTCTAAAACCAAATTGTCTGGGCGAGATGAGTTCATTCGATTCAATATATTTGACTAGCCTATTATTTACAATCTCCTCTAGTAGTTTTGCAAACGTTGTCAGTAGTGAAATCGGTCGATAATTTTCCACAGATTGCTTATTACCATCCTTATGGATAGGTATAACGGAAGCTATTTTCCATGTATTTGGAAAAATACCTGCCTCTAGACTTGTGTTGAATATTTTAACTAGGGGTTGGATAATAGCATGTTTAATTTCTTTTAGGAGTACATTTGTAATACCGTCTATACCTGGTGATTTATCATTTAGTAGGGACATTATGAGCGAATCGAGTTCGCATTCATCGGTGGGTTGCAAGAAGAAAGAGTTTAATATTTGTTTACTGGTAATTTCTGCAGCCAGTGCTTCCTGATTTAGCTGAAGTTTATTCAGAATTTTATCTGCTAACAGTTGTAAAGTAATTTTTGCATTTGTCCAAAGAGTTTTTGGGACTTAAACTATTCTGTAACGTAAGAAGCTCTGTAGGTTGCTTGTTAGTTTTTGTCGGATGGCACACGGTTTTTATGGTTTTCCACATCTTTTTTGGATCCTTTGCACTGCTCATAAGTTCGCTATGTTCGTAATCTGATTTAAGTTTACGTAGTAGACTGTTACAGAAGTTCCTATAGCGCGTATATACCACCCGTAATACTGCATCATTTGGTTCTTTTTTTGATTTCACATGTAACCTGTCTCTGTGTTGCATACAACGAATTACGAAATACACACATAACTTCGAAAAGCATCGAAAAGTCATTGATGTGTGCCATGGTAAACTTGGGATCGAACCCGAGACCTCGTCTCAGCAGTCCATTACCCATGCCACCATAGATTATTAATACTAGAGACGTGCATGCCACTAGGACACCGCATACATTTTCCAAAAAAAAATATCCTGGAAAATACAAATAATATTTAGAAATTTAAAAAAGTACCCCACTGGAATCGAGTACAAGAACCAAGCCGGTGGTCATGGCTCCAGAGAGAGAAACTTACTATGCGCGCCGTGTCGAGGAGTACCTACCGCCTTCTGTATCAGGCCCTTAATCCAGTTGCCCAACGCGAACCTCCTTAGGTGATCGAAGCTCTTGGCTATAAGTCCGTTGACGGTTACGAGTGTTACGACTATTGGAACAATGATTGTCGAGTTCATCTCCCACATGTCAACATTCTCGTGAGCAAAATTATTATTTTTTAGCAGGTCTGACTTGGTCCAGCTCATGGACCAGGTTAAGTAATGGGCCTGTATTTTACGCGATTGGTGATTGATTGCCAAGGCGCGGGTGGTAAATGTTAATGTTTGAGACCCTTATAACGTAGGCTATTTATACCGGTTAGATTGAAGTTGCAGGTCTATTATAGTTAGTAGTACTAGCTGATGTTTAATGTGTACATTAAAGAGTTGAAATGGACTGTAGGAAGTGCCTGAACTTATGCAACCTTCTAGAAATACATTTAATTCTGTTCTATATTTGTAAAATGTATAAAGTAAGAGTCATCAAATTGCAAAAAAATGCGTATAAAGGAAAGTCAATTTCACTGGAAACGTCAAATAGAAATAATAGAATACCTACTCATTTTGACATTTTTGACAATACATGTCGCACTTAACCTCAAAACAAAGGCTTATTTTTACTAGTAAATTACCGCTTGAATTAGTAGAATTACTAGAAAATGTTCTAAGTTCTAATAACCATGAATGCTATAAAAGTAGCCTTACGGAATAGGGCTCCATGTACCTTCGGGAACCGTCTCTATGCGACAACTAAGAAGAAAATACCGGATCCTGATGAAGAGGAATCGCTTCCAAGTATGTGTTTCTGTTAACTGTGGTTCTATGAACAGAACAACCGTTTTCGAAACTTCCACCCACCTATACATTCCTTCCTTCCAATAAATCTTTCCATCTCAGGACCAAAAAATGATTAATTGAAATTGATGTTAAATATAATGAAAAAAGAAAAATGATGATAACAATGTTTACATTTACCGAAAGTCAGTAATTTATTTTGGGTATTTATTTATAATTTTGTTTATAATAAACTTTGTTTCATGCATTTCAGTATTTCAATATCCTGTAAGCAAAAGCTCAGACCGTCGCATGTATGTCTGGGGTCTAGCAGAGACTGGCGCTCTCGGTATCCATATGCCCCGGGGCAAGAAAGGAAGGAAGCAATATAAACACAATTTCACTAACTGTTGGTACCCTCTGAGGTCAAGTTTCGCAGAACGATTTGATGTGAGTTCAATAGATATTAGTGCATGTTTACTTAAGCATAATATTATAATAATAATAACCTTTATTAAGATATTTCCAAACATTTTTTAATAACTTTTTACAATAATTATTAGACCTTGAATGTTTGTATATTGGCATTTTTAGCTGTCCATAAATTGCCTGTTACCTTGATCTCTTCAGCCCAATAACTGGATGTCTTGCCATTTTCGTTACTTTAATATTTATTATTATTATTTAATGATTACAGGTGACCCATATAGCAGCTGGCTATGGCTTCACGGTGGCGTCAGTAAAGACTGATCAACAACACAAAATATTTGGTACTGGTATCAATACGGACTCACAGATTGGATATCACGCACCAAGGACTGGGCGCCCACTTGAGTTGATTTTGAGTCCGGCTCCCATATTTCTGCCATATAAAAGTTTAGAGACGAATGTAAGAAAATCCTCTATCTGTACTATTACAAAAGCTGTCAAGGCAAAATGTGGCCCTGACTCATTGATATACAATTTTTTGTATACCACTGGGCTTTTAATGGTTTCCAAACATGTTTACCTCTAATCTAAATACAATTATTTGTTTGATCAACAGTTCTTTGCCATGCTTGTTTGCTGTCTAAATATTCATGAATTATATTATAGAGTCTTTGATATTAATAATATATTTTATTTCTTTAGATAATAGGTATCTCTGCTGGCCGTGCCCATACTGCAATACTCACAGACAATGAAGGTGTGTTCACATTAGGCAACAACGCATATGGTCAGTGTGGGCGGAAGATCAATAAAAATGAGGAATACAAAGGCAGCATGGTGACGCACAACATAAAGAAGTTGGGCAAGGAGAAGATTGTGCAAGTGTGCTGTGGACAGGATCACACGTAAGCATCTAATTTATTAATGTACCTAGCGTAATATCCTTTTAAATGAATGTATATTGGTAGGAATAATAACTCGGAACAATGCATAGCCGCTTGTGTTAGACGATCAGGCTGTAACCAAATCTAATAAAGGCAGTTTAAGCCACAACAGTGCGTTGCGACAACGCATCGTAAAACAACGGTACTGAGTGAGTACTGAACTTTTTACGACGCGACGCCCGCACCGCAGTGTTGTGGCTGAGCCCTATGGTTGATTGATGATTTATTTTTATCATACGACCTGACACTGCGTGCGGTTTTAGTCGGTTCGACTCCGACATAACCACGTGGAGGGGTGGTTGGTATTCGTAATGATTACCACACGAAAACGGTTACCAATCAAAGATTTTATTGTGATATACAATAATATTTTAATGAAATATCTTAGACGAGTGAACCTTAAACAACTTTTCAGTTTGTTCGTAACAGAGAGCGGCAAGGTGTTTGCGTGCGGTTGGGGTGCGGACGGTCAGACTGGGGTGGGCACGTTTGAGAACCAGGCCATTCCTGCTTTGGTACAAGGCGATATCACCTCTGAGAAGATTGTGAAGGTTGCTTCGACGGGAGACTGTGTGCTAGCTTTAAATGGTAAGTTAATATTCTCTCATTGCTAGACTTTATGGGGTTCCTTTCTAGAACATAGCAGATTACCTAGCCACACAGGCTGAAGTCCGACATACCCACCTCATCAATAGCTCTAGTGAGCTGAATGTGATACTTGGCCATAATAACAAAATATAAAACATTGGTTTTCCCTATAGTCGCTTTATTTTATGTAATTTTCCACCTGGATTACATTGACCCTTACTCTCAAGTCATTAGACCCTTTTGACGTGACAACGTCGTATAATTCGATGGAGTCGGGCTGCACACAAGAAAATACATGACGTCATGCGGCGTTACCTCGCTCTGAGGCGTTCCATTTAAGGCTTGAAGTGCAAGCGAGAGCGCGGAACGAGCGACAAATCAAACAAATAAAATTAAAATTTTCTTTTGAAAAATGAAACCAATCCATCAGTTTTTTCTTATGACGTTGTCACGTTCAACTATCGTCAGTAAACCGACTTTACAGACAACCGATTTTTTTTTCAGACAGAGGTGAACTATTCGGCTGGGGTAATTCAGAGTACGGGCAGGTGCCGATGGCGTCTTCACTGCAGCAGGTCAACATGTCGTATGCCCTTGTTAACTTCACGAAGGGTTTAGGCAAGATCATTGATGTGGCTGCGGGCGGATCGTTTTGTTTGATTGTTAATGGTTAGTAAGGCAATAATTTAACGGGTACCTATATAACTAGAGCTCAGCAGAGGAGTGCTGTAGGTATTTTTTTTTACACAGTCAATACATATCGCGATTCAATAATGTCTCATAAAATATTTTTTCGCGTCATTTTATGTTATGCAGATATAAAATCAGTTTAATGTAAAAACGCTGAAATAATTCTCTGGATCACTAATATTTACACCTTCTTTAATGTCTCTAGCTTATTTTATAGAACAGAATAGAATAGATGAAAGCTTATTACAGTAGAGAGATCCGGTTCTCAGCATTTCATGGATTCACCGCGCGGGGCGGCCGGGTTCATGGCGTGGAAGCTCTTGACAATCCGAGTTCTTTAAACAAGTTATACAGAGGTTTAGCTGGAATTCCCCTTGCTCCTACTTCTACGGCGTAGAGTTTAAGCACATAGCCGTTTTTGGTTAACTCGTTGGTTAAGTCAAAGTATTTGTTTACTATGGTACTGTGAGTTCTACTAGTACTGTACGCTTTTGCAGTTTAGAAAACGAATATATCGAGCCTGGACACTTATGGAATTCGAATCTCAGTTCTTCTCTTATCAAAATTCTCTCTCGCGTTTACATTCTCAATAAATAAGTTTTGATTTTCTTTACAGAAGCAGGAGACGCATTCGTCTGGGGTTACGGCTTACTCGGCCTAGGGCCAAATGTACAACACTCTTCAACCCCGAAGCATATACCACCTCCGTTGTTCGGCCGGAATGAATTCAACCCTGAAAGTATGGTGCAGAAAGTAGCCTGCGGCATAGGACACCTGGCAGCTATCACTAATTCAGGGGACTTATACATGTGGGGTAGAAATCGTCAGGGTTGTCTCGGCCTAGGACATATGAAAGATCAGCATTTTCCTTTAAAAGTGTCAATCGGAGCACATGTGTTGAATGTGGAGTGTAGTGTTGATCATAGTGTAGCGACATGTAAGCCATTTATGTAAATGGCTGTGTATTTATTGTTTTAAGACTGTTGTTATGTTATTAATTAGTTAATAAATCGATTATGAGAGAATAAAACGGATTTTTATTTTTGTACAAAGTTTTGTATTGATTCTACAGTAAGGCTAGAACTACACTCTACATCTGAAAAAGTAGTTGGGATTGTCGTGGAAGGTGGAGCATCAGGTGCTATGCTATCAGCATCAGGTGGGTAGTGTAATATAATAATGGCTCATGTCATGTATTGTTGATGTACAGGCTTAAAGGATACAATTTGGGTTTTGCTTTGAGTATGTACTATATTAATTATTTTTTATGGAATTAAATACAAAAGATGAGATTGATGATGATATTCTACATACAAGAATGATTACAGTTTGAGGTATGGACAATAATTTTATATAACTAATAAATAGTATAATGATCCATTGTTTTCATATACAAATGGCATTTCAGCATTACTATAGTTTACAATTATTGGGGCTTGATGCGGCTTTATAAATTAAGTTATAATTCAAGTATAAATAATACAAATGAATTAAATTCAATTTTTGTGTAATGGCTTCTGTGCATTGCACAATTTGCACTTACATGAAAATTGTATATTGTAATTGAAACATGAATATATTATCCTGTTTGCAATTAAATATGACAATTTTTTTTGTTGAATATTTTGGTAGGAAATGATTCTGTGACTTTGAGTGTAAATAGATGTCATTTTTTTGACAAGGTTGGCATTTATATATATTCTCTCAAAGCTACATAGCTTAATTACATCTTATTCTATAGTAAATAATTCATTATCATTATTATATCAACAAACAAATCATCATTTATTATTATAATAGCACTTTCCATTATTATGGTCTATTCTAAATAATTACAGAAACTGTATATTTTCGAATTGTTATTCAAAGTTCTGTTCTGTTCCTTTTTTTTCACATATAGGTTACACTAGTGTTACTGTGTTTTTGAGCAGACCATTTAAAAAAGCTGCAATTTTAATTATTGAGTTTAAATATTGTACCAGTTACAGCAGCAAAAAAAAACTAGTCTATCATTATTCATCATTTAAAAAATTGAGTTCAGTACAAATATCTTTCTGGCTATGAACAATAAAAAACTGTTGTCACCACTCACTTCAGTCTTTAGAAGTCTATATTATCTATTGAATTGTTTAGTTATTGAAGGAAAAGGCACCAAAACCATTCAGTTTGCCTTCTCATTCAATACCACATTAACTATTGCTTGCATTCATCATGAAAAGGCTCCAGAGTACGGAAATCTCGCCACGCAGGCGGCAACAGCGAAGTGTGGTGGAGGTGGCAGCCACACCGCTTGCATTGCTCACTGAACAGATTTACATAACTGTGTAGCCATGTCATAAATGAACGGACAGCCAGCTCCGGTAGTGTTGGAGAATAGAAATGCAACATGGCCGCATGAGCGTTTTCTGTGACTTTCCTAAATACATGATGCCTCGACTCTGTCCATAGGTCAAGGGTCTCACCGTAGCCTTTGACCATCACCCATTCCATCAATAGGCCTTTGAATGCTACTACAGCTTTTAAGACATGACTCAAGTTGATCTGGACGACTGCGTTGCTAGCAAATGGCCGCGATATTGTTATCTTCATATCACTGTAGGATCTGTCGATGTTATTTATGACGTTATCGACTTGTACAGGAGCAACGTTGTGGTTACTTTGCATTTTACCGCGTCGCTTCGTGCTTCCAGAATTGATGTATGATCGTTTCAGCGAGTTCTGACTTAGTAACGTATGTGCAAAAGAGCTGTATTCATGTATTTTGTCAGTCCACTTATAGCTGTTTACAAGTTGCGTATATAGCGCTTGCCGGTCTTGAGTAGTTTCCTGACTGAGATACGTGGTAGTTCCCAAGTTAAACGGTGCGGTAGGTATTGGTAAACTATTAACGGTTTGATCCAGATCTCTCAGATTGATGTTCACGTTGTTGAGAAGCTCTTGTAGTTCCAGAAGGAACTTTTCCTTGCCATCTTCGCCGTGATCAGCACGCAACCCGTTTGAGAGTGTCTCGAAAACATGACTGACACTCGAACGTAGTGTGCGGAGGGATATTAGAGCAGAATTTAGCTGTTCCACGTTTATTGTTTGATTCATTTTGAAAATATATAGTTAATTGTAGTCGTATTAACCATTTATTTTATTTATTTACGGAATATAGAGCGTCCAATACAATGATTACAATAAACAATTGTGACTTGTGACATTACTGACAGTAGTGAGTGACCTGTGACCATAGACATAAATATACAGACGTGAAGCTACTACGAAATTCATTCATAAAATCATATTAGGAAAACGCCAATTCTCCATCTTGCTTTCCAACGTAGTGGGGATGTAGTAGCACCTGATTGGTCAAATAAAATTGCTAGTGATGCGGTGATAGAATTTTAATTATCGATATTTTCCCAAATATTTAAAGAACGAAGACCACTTTCCATACATAGTGAATGACTTTTGAAATGCCATTGACTTTTTATTATTCTATCGCATAATGGTACTGGTATTACTGATGAATAGATACTAAAACATTTTTTACAAAAAAAAAAAAACAAAAATATTAAATAAAAATTTGAATTTTTTTTTGTCCAAATCGATTTTATTTTTGTGCCAATGTGTTATGTACCTGGAGTACTACTAAATATATATATATATATATATATATATATATATATATATATATATATACATACATATATATATATATGTATATATATATATATATATACATATATATATATGTATGTATATATATATATATATATATATATATATATATATCGTTACTCAAAGACTGTAAAGAATCTTTGTAGATTCTACGTCCTTCTGGGCGAATTATTCAAAACTCCGGCTATCACAAGGAAAGTCTGACAGAAAGCCATAAGCACACTGCAACCTGAGAATACAAATAATCGGCATCCACTTAAGCTAATCACTTAATTTTTTCTTTCAAATGTATAAATTTTTAGTCTGTGACCTTTTTATATCGATAAGTAGTTATCGACAGTTTACTGGATTCCCTACTAGGCCGCCATACTGCTTTCCATTCATTCATAAAATCCAAGTTTAGGTAGGCAGTTTTTTTTCGTAGGTATGGCACCTCTTGATATACTCTAAGCCTGTGACCAGTGACAGTGACATCTATGTGTCAATGTCATCACAGTGTCGATTGCAACTACTAACTTGGATCACTGGCTTTTAAACAATGTCGATATTTCATTCTGAAATATGTCTGAAATTTGTGCTTAAGCTAGTTTTTTCTGTTTTGTGTGCGCAAGCATATCAAAGCCTTTTGCAAAAACTTATCTGGAGTAGAATGCTATCGTGTGTGAGGTATAGAATAGTAGCGACATCTCTGAATGCGATTGAAAATTTATCAGCTTACCTACCTTAGAAAGTAAATATTCTAAGTTATGGTACCTACTACCTTTTGCCCGCGGCTCCGTCCGCGTGGATGTCGGTTATCGTGACTAAACATAGCCTATGTCCTTTCTCAAGGTCTAATCTACCTCTATATTAAATTTCAACAAAATCTATGGTTGAGGCGTGAAAGCGAACATACAGACAGACAGACAGAGTTACTTTCGAATTTATAATATTAGTATGGATATGGATTTATATTTTCTTTGTCTAAACATTTTATTTTTCTTTTTTTTTTTTTTTTCTTTTTTTTTTTCTTGACGGACTTTGAACATTATAAACATAGTGATAAAATAAATACTCAGTGAACATTAACATTAACAAGTGCTGTGATATGCACGCATCAGCTTTTAGCTGCTAGTGCATGACTAATAATAATCACTATGCGTGGCTATTTTAATGGGGCCCATGCAATGAGCTGGCGAGTCACCACCTGCCTTTTTAACAATTTTGAGACTTATTGTCATGGCAGGCGTCCGTTAGTCTCCCCCATAGCCCATTCACCAGTCCATCCAATACCCAACCCCATAGCCCATAATCTAGTTTCCATTATTCTAATAGTCTCTGCACCTGGCGGGGACCATCCCCGGGTGTATCATATTGTGCGCTCGGGGGTGGTATCCGCCATGTGTGTCTATCCCTAGCATATTAAACTCTCTTAAAAGGGCCTCTACGTCTTGGCTTCGGCCCGACGCACGCCTTCCAAAGATCCGGGACTCCATAGTCCCGAGAGTCATGGAACAGAGAAACATAATAATAATAATAATAACCCCGCAGGGGCAGCTTGTGGCGAGCTGTTGGTGAGTGGCGACACCACGAACCCTGATTCTCCCGAGGGTTGGAATTTATTCCGCCCCGCCTCTTGTGCTTGCCTTTATTGGCTGGCCAAGAGTGGAGTCGCAAGAGCGGAACCTATGCTCCAGGTTGGAAGTGTAAAATGTCATAACGCCGGGGGCCTGCTGACCGACTTCTGTATCGCGATCTTGCACCCCGCAGACTCACCTCTCGACAACCTTAGCCGCTCAACGTGTGTTGCTCCATGGCCGCATTATGCGTGGCTATTTTAATGGGGCCCATGCAATGAGTTGGCGAGTCACCACCTGCCTTTTTAACAATTTTGAGACTTATTGTCATGGCAGGCGTCCGTTAGTCTCCCCCCATAGCCCATTCACCAGTCCATCCAATACTCAACCCCATAGCCCATAATCTAGTTTCCATTATTCCAATAGTCTCTGCACCTAGCGGGGACCATCCCCGGGTGTATCATATTGTGCGCTCGGGGGTGGTATCCGCCATGTGTGTCTATCCCTAGCATATTAAACTCTCTTAAAAGGGCCTCTACGTCTTGGCTTCGGCCCGACGCACGCCTTCCAAAGGCCCGGGACTCCATAGTCCCGAGAGTCACGGAACGGAGAAACATAATAATAATCTTTTTTGTTGTTTTTTTTGTTACAGATATTAGTTCGCTTTCTTAAATCGATAAGGATTTAATTTCTTGGATTATGATATGACAACAACATAATAATTATTGTTCTACGGGGATAGTGTCATCTATTTCGGAACAGGTATATTTTGGTACTTCAATGAGCTACGATTACTGCTATGTTTACTACTGTGCTACGATAGAGCTATAATCGTAGCTGCTACCGTTATATTAAATTAATTCGTTATAGTCGTATATAATAGTATTTTAACCCTCTTGTAGTGTGTGTAGTACAACTTGCAATTTCAGTTCCTGAACATACCTATAACGCTTCTAATACCTAATTTTGTCCATCAAAGTCAGTTTCGATATTAAAATGAATACCTTACCATACTAGTAGGTTCTACTGCGCTGGAATATACAAACATGGCCAACATGTACTTACACAAAGAACACCAAAGTCATACGATACAACATCATACTTTTTTACCCCATATTTATATTCATACTGTAACATACTAAAAACCACCATTACGCCCTTTGAACTTTAAAAAAAAAAACTATCGAATAAATATTTCGCATTTGTACAGAATGGTATGACTGTAGAAATACGCTTCAATGTATGATAACTAGTGATGTGCCAGATATTCGGCTTCGCAAATATCTGAAGGAGAAAAGAGAGCCGTAGCCAACCTTTCGATGGTTACGAAGGGAACTCGGGTACGATTCTTGCTTAGTGAAAATATTTACATGTAGGTACTATTACATTTATGATTGCATTGGTTTCTATAATATGTATGTATTTACAAAAAATATTATTCAAATATATTTATACGCATTTTAGATTCCAAAACAATTTCAGTTATGATTCGTTTTGGGTCTAAATAGCGCTATGTAGAAAGTCGGAGAATATTTTATCCGTGGATCTTAACACCAAATATGCATGATATATTATACTGCTTGGCTTGCTTGCTTGGACCAAGACTCTGAAAAAACCGAAGACCTTCTCAAATTTACCGCGTCAAAACAACCTAAACATTATTCTTGTTTCCTTTCTCTTCATATACTCAGACATACACATAAACGCGTGCACGCACACACAAAAAAATTATTGATTACAATTATAAATATATATTAAATACAAAAATATTAATTATTATATTAAGTATCAAATATGTAGCACGTTATTCTATACTTCTTGTACAACTTTTACACTGCTGTCGTACATACAGGCTTCACAGCCTAGTTTGGGGGTATGTTAGGTAACTTTTGAAAATTGTATTATAATGAAACGAATAAATAAATAAATAAAATTATATACTTACAACACAAATAACAAAAAAATAGTATCTACCAAATATTTAGATCAGTATCCGCATGGATACATCTTAAACGATTCGGTACATCACTAGTAATTACCTTTGGGAGGACTGTAACTCTTTTCCTTATATCCTGGAACATGCTTATCTACCGTGGCGAAACGTCTGAGGTATATTATGGCACTTTTCCCGCCTATTACCGCCGTGCGTTCCTCCGTACCGTGAAACGCGAACGCGAATTTTGCATACAAATATGAACATTTTGCTCCGAAACCATGTTTCCGAATTAGCGTTAAGCTTTTAGGTGGCTATTTAAAATGGCTATATTTAATAAAAAGATTATACTGTTTTGATAAGATTGCGAGTATTTTATTTTTAGGCGGCGTTGAAGTTTGTTTTTGTGCTAAATTTTTATTTACATTTGTGATGATATAATTCTGTTGTAAATAGAGTAAGCCTTAAAATAAATGTTTTCTTAAAATGTACAGATAAATATGCGAACGCATAAATACACAATAGGTACACACACAAACACACATACCTCTAAACAAGCTAAATATACGAACGTGGAATGACCGCATATTGATGATAATAACATCTTTTAAGTAATTATAGATAAAGTATTCGAGATACGTGGTTTATTAGGTGCTCTAACAGAAGTGAGCTTGTTAGAAAATTTAGCAAATTATAGCTACTTAAAACTTTGCCAATTGCTTAATTAAAGCAGCCAGGTTTTACTACGCTCAGTTTAATCAACTCCTTATTGTTTGAGGGAATATTATGTGCATATTGATGATACTTCTTAACCACGTTGTTCTAGTCTATGAATTTTAACGTTATTGACTGTGGTGTTGTGGAATCCTATTTCGTAGCACCGTAGCGCTTGTAGCATTCGTAGCGTTTGAGGCTACGAAATTTTACAGTAGCTTCCATAGTTATCGTTAGTTACAGTAATAATCATAATAATTTTGAAGATATGCTTAAGTTCAGTATTGGATGTTTGATGCTCAGATAGTGGTGGTAACCCTACGATAACATGTGATGTGATATAGCGTCGGTAGCTTAGTGGTTAAGGAGTTGGCCTTACGATCGAGAGGCCCCGGGTTCGATCCTGGCTATTACACTACCGATGTGAACCCATTCTTAGCACAAGCAATTTAGCTTAGTTGGAGGGGTTAGAGGGAATATTAGTAACTACGGTTCTAATATTCTTTAAAAAAACACATGTGAAACTTTATGAACATGTTTGCTACTAAATCAAGCTCAAACAGCTGAACCGATTTGGCTGAAATTTGGTGCAGGGATAAATTAAACGTCCCATTTTATGGTCTTCAGCCATCCATACTATCCATACTAATATTATAAATGCGAAAGTAACTCTGTCTGTCTGTGTGTCTGTGTGTTACGCTTTCACGCCTAAACCGCTGAACCGATTTTGATGAAATTTGGTATAGGGGTAGATTAGACCATGAGAAAGGACATAGGCTATGTTTGGTCGCGATAACCGACATCCACGCGAGCGGAGCCGCGGGCAAAAGCTAGTTTCTCATACTGCGATAGAAACATACGAAAACATTTTTTTACAAAAAGGCTATGAAATACTGTTTTTTATTAGGTAAATAGACATTTTTATTCAAACCTTATAAATCTTGAAATCTAAAATGGTTCCTATCAACCATATGACTATAGAATCATTTTTCCTTATCCCATAATGTTACCAATACCGAATTCTGAGAAAGGTAAGAAAGTAGAATATTTCTCTGAACCAGCCCACGATTAATGGGAATAAGCTTTAATATATTTCGTGTGCTTAGCAGGCCGCGATCCCGGACGAAGTGAGACATATTTTTATATGGCGACACTCTGTGGGTTTTGATCGTAAGCTATAAATTCACAATGGATATAAATTGTGCGTAACTCTGTACTCAACAGGCCGGGCTTAATATCGAGAAGGAAGTGAAGACATTCAACCATTTATTGTTTCTGAACGCAGACATTATTTATCTGTGATAATTAAATTTATATCTATATCTATTAAATATTATAAATGCGAAAGTAACTCTGTCTGTCTGACTGTCTGTCTATCTGTATGTTACATTTCGCGCCTAAACCACTGATTCGATTTTTATGAAATTTGGTATAGTGGTAGCTTAGACCATGAGAAAGGACATAGGCTATGTTGCGATAGCCGACATCCACACGGGCGGAGCCGTGGGCAGAAGCTAGTACTTTATATTTATCTGTAAAAAGATTGTTATATTTAGCGCGATTTGTACATTGTTTAAATATACACGACGGCATTATTTTCATGTTTTTTGCAACTTTACACAATGTATAATACTCTTTATTTATCACTAGCTTTTGCCCGCGGCTCCGTCCGCGTGGATGTCGGTTATCGCGACCAAACATAGCCTATGTCCTTTCTCATGGTCTAATCTACATCTAAAAACTTTACACAACTGTTCGGGACATTTTTTACAAAGTTTTTTTTTGGTAGCGAACTGTCGCCTATGAGTGGTCGAAATTTTTTTAAATTTAATTTTAGAGCGTGAACATCATATTATAGTTTATAAAATGTCATTGGCAAATCAGCTGTAAACGGGAGTTTTGGCGGGAAAGCGTAGAGGACGTATCGCGGTAATATTTTATTTTCTGAAATTGTTGTGAGCTCGAGTTTTTATGTATAAAAATGGTGGATTTTAGCCATAACGCCTTGGATAACGCACACGCGTGTAGAAAAGTGGCATATTACAGTGAATAGTGACTCTACGTGTTCAATCCAAATCTCCCCAGAGAGCTTTTAGTTAAGTCCCCACAACTTTACTAAGGCATCAATCATCATTCACCGCTATCATCTTCATCATCATCATCATTAACGTCATCAACTCATCATCATCATTATCATCGACAATCATTTCTGAGAAAATAAATAAAATCGATGACAAGGCAGCATGGTCACAGTACCTTAGCCTATTCCGAAAGGAACTAAAAGAACAAAAAAAAAACACCTGTAAACTTGAAATAGAATCTGAACTTAAATGTGAAACAAATATTACTCACATGTAAGCATGTCGTGCGACTGAAATCAGTAAAAAATAAATAAGTAAATCAGCCAACTGATATTATTAATAGTAAAAAGACAAAATATCACATTGTCTTCCAAGATTTCGATAAAAAATGTTAATATCACTGAAGGCGTGGCCAAAACGTCGATTTTTATCAATTTTCATCGCTGATCTTAGTCATATTTATGGGCCCGGGGGCGAGAGAAACGGCCATTCTCTTACGAGAATATTAAACAGGTTTCGGGTTGTGCGTAGTACTCCGCAAATATGGATTTTGGACATTGCCATAATTTATACTTACTTTATTAAATCGACAGTAATTCATACAGATTTATCTATATCGAGATGTAAAATAGCAATAACTGTTAAGCAGTTCAGCTTTCGTTTTCGTTTTCGAGTTCAGCAGTAGTTTTGTAATCTTCAGAGGTGCAAGTTTAATATACTCATACTTTAAGTTCGGCACATGGAATGTGTGAGCTATTTTTGTTTGCAACTGTACAGTATACTTAAACGAGTCCTCGTAGTATTAAAGGCATTAATATTAATTATAATAAAAATTACACTACGTTCTAACAGACAAAATTCGTCTCCGTGGAACAAAATCACAGACAATATCCATTGTTCCAATCACAAAAACTTCACTTCGCACCACTTGCGCCATTGCAATAATCACTGTCCCTCACTATAGGTATTAGTCTATCTTATTAGTCCTGTCTCTCTTATTCCTCCGACGATCCGGAGGAATTCCCCGACGCATTATGTATGTAAATATTTTATTTATTTCTTTATTCTTTTTAGTTTATTTTATCTCCATCATATGGGTAATAAATATTATTTTATTAGAATAAAAAAAATAGTCCTCGAATTAGATAATTATGGCTTGCTATATCCGAAGGTAGGTAATAGCGAGATTTTGACAAGAACTGCGTTATCATTGAATTTTATTATTTTATGGAATAGGAAGGCAAACGAGCAGACGGATCGCCTAATGGTAAGCGATCACCGCCGCCCATGGACATCCGCAACACCAGAGGAGTCACAAGTGCGTTACCTTCCCTTCAAAAGAGAGTACCTATACACTCTTTTCTTGAAGGTTTGAAGGTCGTAAAAGATTCTCTTTAGAGGTCTTGTATTGAATTTTAATGAGATTTAGGTGTAGAAATAAACTGATGCCTTCTACTTCGGTTCGGTTGTTGCAAAAAAGCCTGTTCTATTTGAGAACTTCATCCCTGATACTGTTATAATCTACTCAACCAATTGCAATAAAAAATACGGCAGTTTTTAAGTCTGACCAAGACTTTTTAATAAAAAAACCATACCAAAATTGGTCCTTAACCTTCTTAGGTGCAAGACTACTGTCCAATTTTCACGAAAAATTCGAAAAAATATTTTTAGGCCTTGGGATAGTATGAATCAAGACTTTGTTCTCAGTGTATAAAGCAGTCTCTCAGTACATACAAATAACACATATTTTTTCCTAATAATTTATTGTCAGTATTGTTTTTTATGTAGATGAGCTAGTTCATTACATTTATCGCCAATACGTATAACGAGATTTATTTTTTCTGTCAATTTATTATCTATGGTTTATTAGGGTTCCGTAGCTGAAGGGTTTATCAATGGGATCCTATTACTGAAACTCAAAGAGCTTTTAAATTATGACTGTATTATACTTTTTTTTTCGTGCGGAAATCCCCCGGATATCTCCCCCGCCGGAGCCGGAAGGGGAGGTTATGTCGGACTCGAACCGACTAAAACCACACGCCGACTAAGGGTCGTGGTGCTAGGCGGAGATGAGGTTGTCTTCGACATATCCCTCGCACCCCGGCTGACTCAGGGCCATCCTTTACGGTCTGGCCCTCCCCGGGGACTGTATTTATACTATAAGAACTATTAATAATTATTTTCTATGCTTACACGTGCTATTTAGACCTAAATATGTACATATGATAGTCTGCCATCAGGCTTGGTGAAATCAAATGGTCGTGTCCCTTTATAAAAAAAGCTTGACTATTTTGTACTTTATAATAGTTTCTAGAATACGGATGAATATATACACATTTTCTTTTTATAAACATATTCATTTTATACATAGAAACATTCAGGATCAAAGCAAGTACATTATTCATGAGTCAGTGAGGAATCTTACTCGCGACGTAGCGGGTGACTTTTCTACCGCTACGCCAGCGCTACGACGTTCGTAGCATAGTCGTAGCAGTAGAGAGTTCAAGTAGTGAAGTTGAATGTTTTTTTTTTTTTAGAAAAGTATTTCAATAATACATAGTTTTACATTTTGTGTAACGGTACAGAACCCTTCGCGTTAAAGTCCAACTCGAACTTACCAGATTTTTTATTGAGAAGGAAATTTTCATTAGGTTTATCGCTAATAACTTAGTCAGTAATAAATTGTTTTTTTTTTGTCTCAAACTCAACAAACGTTATGTACTACTATAGTTTTCTGATAGTAGAGAATTAAGACGTAAGGATCATTTTAAATCTCGGTACAGATATTCGACTGTGGGTTGAATGAAGAAGGAGCCATTTTATTTTGAAACAAAAGAAGGGCTTCTTTGGTGTAGCATGGGGCACGGGGCAAATTTCATTCATTAGCATAAGTCATCAAAATTCAATGTTTAAAAATGGTTGAAAAATCATTCATTGTTTCCAACAGTTCGTAAGAATGTTGGTAGATGGCTCCATCGTCGCCCTTAAAGACGGATATAAAGAGAAGGAAAATATGAAATGATTCAGGTGTGGCTCAATAGCTCAGTTCTCATTCCGCATTCTATCTGAGTCAGCATTCCCCCTGTAAGGAAAAGGTCGTGAGTTCAAGTCTCACTTGAGCATTTTATTTTTTCCGATGTTTTTCGAACTTAAAAGTTAGCAATATGCAATGCTATGAAAATTAACTTAAATCCCAAAAGATGTCAAAATGACAATTAATTTGAATACATAATGGGCTATTTGACTATTTTTTTTTTACTTTCGAAAAATGACCACTGTCTTATAATATAATGAACTGTAAAAGTAAAATTTTCGTACGACAAATAGTTTTCAAGATATTTGATTTTGAAAATTTCAATTTGTCGCGCCGCCCGAAAACGCTCCATACAAAATCGTTCTAAATTTTGTGACGTCACGCTTTGGTAGCGCGTAGTGAAAATGTATGGAGTGCAAGATAATATCACATTTATCTAGGTCTACGTTGCGTTTACACTTATATAGTTCATAATAAAAGTTATTTAAAATTTAATGAGGAATCTAAAAAGTTATATATTTGCATTGAATTATATTGTTTATATTTTGACTTTTTTTGGGAATTTCAAGTGATGAAAAGTCATAGTTTCAGTTTAGATATTCAATATTTTATTTTGCAAGGCGTATTTTTTCACAACAAGCTATCATATTAACTAGTATTGGGAAGAATCGACGACTTAGTCAAATACCCTATTATTATAGGTGCTAAAAACTGAAAACAAAAAACAGTATTATTTGCTTGCAATAATTCTAATTAATGAAATATCTTGCACCATTGTAATCGACTCAATCCCTATGAAATATATCATACTGATACTTAAATTCCATATAAAAATATATAATGATATTTCCCGTGCTTACCCCATCCACCTATACCAGGAAAATCATGTCGCTAGAACCTTCCATCGACTTTGTATCCCAAATACATTTAACAAATTAAACTTTTCCGGTACCTATCGTAATTGGGGCGATTTGGTACACTACTTGAGGCAAAGCTGCCCCGGTTCGCCTCCTTCCATGAACGGTGGAAAGTGCTCGAAAAGTTAAATAAGCCTCACAATATTGCGGGAGGTTGTAGGCCTACTATGTATATCCGAACTTGCGGACCGAATTTTCGGGCAATTTTTTTTTTCCACAACATTCTACACAACGCTATCTAGACCCATGGTAAGCTTTTATAGCTTGTGTTATGGAATCTAGAATGCGGATAAACATACTTATATACTGTTTTTTTTGTTGTAAATACATACATAATATACATAGAAACACCCAGACCAATGCAAATAGCCATATTCATGCATACAAATATTTGCACTGAGCGGGAATCGAACCCGCGCCTCCTGCGTGGCAGTCGCGTGCACTACCACCACGCCACAGAGGCAATTAATCTGGATCTTTGCCGTACTGATTACATACGAAGATTTTGCCGGCATACGGCTTTCTTCTTACTGCAATCTTGGGTTCTTTATTCTAAATCCCAATTCTTAAGACTTTACCGTTAGTTTATCATTTTTTTCGTGTGGAAAAGAAATTATTTCATCAGTTCTCGGCTCGTCACCCTTTGTTCCCTTTCCCTTTACCAAAAGAAATCCGAAGTAACTTCCTAGTTCGTATGAGCTACAATGTTTCGTTCAGGGCTCGAAGTTTCGTATTTATATTTCATGGTAGTCCCCTGGTTATAAGTAACGGGGTCAAAAACTATGCGAGAGAACCTTGCAATAAGTCTTCGAATACTCACGCTTGCATATCCCCCGAGGGGTAGGCAGTGGTATATCAATAGGTAAATTATATTAGCTATGATTTTTGACGCGAAATTATTCCTATAGTTGTCAATATAGACTTTTTCATGAGCTGTATGTTTGGGAGGAAGCAAATTAATATTTTTAGTGTCCCCCACAAGACACTTAAGTAATGAAACAAAGTGACCTTTGCATCCGTTCACTAAAATCACTCGGTAGGCAATGTAAACTTATCAAAAACATCAGTAAATGTGAATCATTAGGGCGGGACTCGAATCCGCGGTCTTGCATTTGAGTCACATCAGGCATGGCTCGTTAGTTGTTTAAGGCATTCCCCCTGTAAGGGAAAAATCGCGGGTTCGAGTCCCGTCCGAGCGATTCACATTTTCTGATGTTTTCGATTTGTATAGTTTAAAAAAGTCATTCAAATGTAAACTTATTACTGAAATTATAACTCTACAACATACTTACTGGTTTTCAAGAAATCATAGCTTAGCTTTTGTTTTTTATTGTTTTTCCAAGTACGTACGTTATCTTTCCCGTTTTTTTTGTCGCTCCTGTATCGGGTGTTACAGTAATTCTAAGGTATGCCATGCCACACAGATGCTGTTTGAATCATCTTTTTTAAGATGCAAAGGCCTGCAACTACGTATCAAGTACAGTCGACAAAAGATGTAAGTAAGTATGTATACAACTTTTATTACGCAATAAATGCCACGTAAATGAGACATTCAAAATAATTAACAACTGCTAATGAATGGTAGTATGGTTACCAACGCATCCCACGCGTCTTGAATATTTGATAGCGCGTAGATATGCGCGCCAAACGTTCCAAGGGCGCACGAAGATTGGGCGCGAGGGGCTGAGCGCACGGGACCCGGCCAGCCTGCACCGACCTTGAGCCCTTGCCCTACTTAGCGCCCTTCACTTTACGACCTGTGCTCGTCACACTAAGGGCGAGCTATACAAACCTTAAATACCAGCCGCTTCTATTGAGTGATTACTCGAGATGATAGTAGAGCCTTTTTCATGGGGTAGGGCTCAGGTCGGCGGGGCGCCGCGCACCTGCCCGCGACTGCGCGGCGGCGGGGAAGAGGTGGAGGGGAGGGGGGTGAGTGAGGGGGGCGAGGCGCGGCGGGGGCGGGCGCGCCCACTAGTCCCGCGCCGGGCGCCGCTCGGGCCGGCCGCACGAGTGTCCAGGCCGCATGAGCGCGCCGGCGTGCTAGCGCAACGTGCGCGGGTGTGGTATGCCCGCGCCTCGCCGCTATGGCCCCTATGTTGGTGGCCTTGGCGCTGCTGGCTTTGCTGCCCGGTGAGTGTTTCGCCTCGTGACGCGACGCAACAGGCGTCCGCCGCGCCCCCGCGTTTGTTTACCCCTATGGGGATCGATTCTTGTGATGGTGAGAGCTGAGGTGTTGTGTGTGGACCCGTGAGCTGACGGGATGACGGCTGACGGAGGTGCCATCCGCAAGGTTTAAGGTTCCTAAGTCGGCCAGGTAAACGGTATCCAGAGAGCAACTTCCAAATCGGAAAACTTGAGCTTGAAAAGTTTAGAACTCTTAAAAAAGGTTTCTCTGTTCATATTTATATTTAACGTTGAACCAAGGTATTGGTTCGAGTATTTATGAAATTGATTTAGACTCGTGTTCAGGTGAAGTTTTCATATCCGACACGAGTCTGTTACGAGGTAATAAAACAAAAAAATGAGCTTTTACGACTACATCTGTACGTATTTACTGTGACGGTAATGATTTGCTTACCGCGGCTCGCGAGACGAGGTGCCAACTTTACGAGTCCCGGCCGCGAGGTCTTTCATTTTTAAGACTTTCTTTTCCGCTAGATTTCAGTCGGAAAAATGTGTTTATAGCTCGCTACACGTGTTTTATGTTCGGGGATAGCAATTTTGAGCTGGGCGCAGACATTTCTTTGGATAAATAATATTTTTGACGAAAGAGAATAATGTTCTCGACTTGATTTTAGATATTTCATTGTGCAATATTATCGAAATAAAGACGGCCACATTTTCAACAAAATCAGTTTCCAGAAAAATCTAATCAACTTTTATACCTCCATCTCTGTACCTTTTTACAAAAGCTATTAAAATACATGTATCCTAAAAATCACATCTCGACACGAAGTTAATTAAGACCTAAAAAGCAGTACTCGTCCCGGGGGATCACCGGGATGAATACATTCATGAGCACTTCGGAGCGTCTCCCGGGGATTCATCCCACTGTTGACTTACCAACAGGTTACAATCGAAAACGCCCCGTCTAACTCGCTTTGAATCTTAGCATTTCATCATATAGGTACAAATTCTCTATAGGACTGTAACGTTTAGGTGAATACCCGTCACTGTATCTTAAGAGAGCGATGCGTACGATTGTTTCATAATGGGATCGTTAAAACGGGGTTTGAAAGGAATATATATTGCTCACAGTCAAATGCCTATGAGGTTCCATAATGCTTCACTTGTTGGAGTAATAAAGGGTATGTGGAAGTAATATTTCTTCGGAGGTCACATTAGCCTCGCCTGCAAACCGGTACTCCTACCGATGAGCAGAGTCTGTAGTTCTTCCCTCTCGGAGTGGGTAGTCAAGCAACCGTGGCTTTTGTCTAATCTGAGATGGGCAAAATCTAGGTAAAGAGTGGGAGATTAGACTCGGGGGTAAGGTAAGTTTTTAGAACAGTACTTAGGTAAGTGTATGAAAAAAGCGGGTGAGGTTATCATAATTTCTTGAGCAACTGCAACTGTAATTAAGAATATTCTCGATAATCGTTGGGACGCCGTCGTTAATGACGAAGGATCGAACCCTTCGAATTTGTAATCTTTTGATCGTAACTCCAATACCTCAGTCACTACAGGTTACCTAGTCTTACATCTGTCACATACAATCTTGATCTCAACAACTGTTAAACAAGCTTTGATCATACTAGATATAGTCCGCAGCTTTATCCCTGTGGAACACTGATCCTGTTCCTGCCATTCAAAGGCACCTATGACCCAAAGTAGCCTATGAGCTATTCCAAGCTATAATCTATCTCCTTACCAAATTTAATCTAAATCCGTTCAACCGTTTTCCTATGATTAATTCACAAACAAATATCAATCCATCAATCCATACAAGAATTGAAAGTGCCCAAATTGACGTATCTACACATATTCGTATCATTGTGTTTGCCGACGAAATTCATTAAAGTGGAAAGATTTGCGAGCGTTCTTTCCTCGCTAAAATATGCACATCATATGATTCTCTGACGGACAGGTCAAAAGGGTACATTACATTACCCTTCGTCCTAAGATAAGTGGATACAGTGGCCGCTACAGCAGTTACAATATGTACGCATGTGCAGGCCCTTTTATAATTTTCTTTTGTTTGACTCATTTACCTTTTGCATGATTAAATTATTTGCATTATTGTGCAAAAGATAGACAAAAGGTTGTGAAAATTTCAGTTAGCTTATCTTTATTCACCTTTTCTCTTATCTTTCCTTTGTTAAACGGCTTGACAGTGATAATAAAAACTAACTGAGCTTGATTTCTATCTTTCGGGTGATAAATTGGCTGAGTTATTTCCTGTTGTTTAGTAACTTTTTTCTTTTATATTTTTTTCTGCAGTGATTTCGAACAAAACTTTACAAGTTTTATTACTAACTAGCTTTTGCCCGCGGCTCCGCCCGCGTGGATGTCGGTTCCCGGCAATTATTCGAATTTTTCTCACCTTTTAAACCTTCCCTAGACCTCCACGAACATTTCAAGACCAAGATAAGATAAATCCGTTCAGCCGTTTTCGAGTTTTGGCGAGACTAACGAACAGCAATTGATTTTTATATATTTTTTTTTTTTTTTTTTATATATAGATAATAAGCTTCATATCACTTCGTGGTCAACTGAACCATAGCTAACTTAGTTGGCAGGGCGAGTTGACCACGTCTTCTTCTTCTTTGTCAGTAATATATACACGGTTAAATAGTTTAGGCATAAACGCCAGTGGTGTCACTGGCATCGTTGAGATTTTTCTTAGTACAGGAGGTAGGACATAAGGAGCCAGTGCAATTTGGATTACACAGAGGCTACACAGTTTTCACAGCTAGTTTTTTATTAGTTATCTCAACCTACTATTCTATAACTTAGTCCATGGGTTCTGTTTACCCTTATAATTAATACAATTAATAAACTTAACATAAAAATATTCACTCACACGCTCAATGACCACATGTATCCACATTTTGATCCTGCCATACCAAATTATTTAAACTTTATCAAATATTTCTAACATTTCTATGAAAGTACTTCTGAAAATGTACTTGAGGGGGTGAATAGGGACTTCAGGGGGTGAATTCCAACCCGTTAAACCATTGTGGTCGATTATTGAATCGGAGTGAGTACCCGCCGGCGGGCTATTGATCCCGTGTCTTACACTCGGAGAGATTGTGAACGGGGTAACTGATTCATTGTGTTATATAATAGAATGAAATGGAGTTAACATTTATTATAAAGTGAAATATATCTTAAATGAATTAATGAAATTTGGTTAAACTATTAAACAATATATAAATGAAATTTTTATAGCTAACTTTTAAATTCGTAACACATCGGGAAAAATGAGCGTTCAAGTGAGACTTGATCCACCTTTCCCTTACAGGGGGAATGCTCTTCCAACTGAGCTATTGAGCCACACCTCAAATTTCCCTTCTCTTTATATCCGTCTTTAAGGGCGACGGTGGAGTCATCTACCAACTTTCTTACGAACTGTTAAACAATACTGTAAGTAAACTATGATAGGGTATATGTAGATTCAAAAACATTTTAGGGACTCAACTCAAGATAACCTTTATGGAAGCCAGTTCACCGACGAAGTTCTAGTACAGGCTTATTTCTCCTCAGGGTTCGGGAGTCGGTATTACTTTTCAGTGATAATTATTTTTTTATAGATTATAATATACCTTATGCAATAATCTTAACGGTAATTAACGCGATCATGGTTTATGTACTGGCTGACTGGTACTGTAACTTGGCTGAAACGCCACACGTTACATTATATTGTATATCATGGAACGCGATTGTTTAATAGTTATTTGTTATACAAGAGTGCAAAGTTACTTTTTAACCGCGTGTTCAATTTTGATGACCGAGCAAGCGAGGGAATCAAAAGAGCACGAGGTGAAAAATCTTTGCACTCGAGTGCAACACGTAACTTTTCATTCCACATCAGCGAGGAAATGACTAAATGAAAAAAAAAAACGTTTACAATCACAAGATACTGTACACTTTTATTTCAAAAGAAAAAAGAAAAAAAGAACACCAAGAAGGTTCCGAGTCTGAGCTTTTAACAAATTAAAAAAAAGTTGTATGATATATTCGGCACCATAGAGGTAGCAGTAAATAGGTTTAATGTTTTTTTTAATTCACAAACTTAGTGCACACGATGTTCTAAATTCAATTTACTTTATCCTCTAGAGAATAAAAACGGCTTTTCCACTCAGATATTGAAGATTAAAAATACTCTTTCCGAGATGGTGGGATGAAAAAGTTATGTACCTTATGGTTAGACAAATCAAATGTATGTATGTACCTATACCATGATCGCGTTAGTTCCCGTTTACATTATTGTATATCATGAAACGCGATAGTTTAAAAGTTATATACCTTATGGTTGTTATCATCTCCTTGTAAATAAAACATGTGTTTAATTAGGTCTATGTTTTATGATGGTCTGTATTGTTACTAAAGTCCATTCGATATAATTGTATCATTGTAATATAACATACTCTATATATACATATACATACCGTACTGTCCGTCTACTTCATTTCTTTTGTTATCGCTCAGACGAAATGATATCTATACACAATGTACCACAAAAATATATGTAGATAAATGAGCTCAGATAACATCCATAGAGTAAATTATATTTTCTCCCAGCCAAGCCAAGGACACAAAGATTTATTAGCTTTGATCATCAAGATTAACAGCCTATTACGAATGTCATCATCATTGTCTTAGTAATTTTCTCGGTTGCATCGATAATAATTTGTATGGAGGCTACTGCAATCTAACCTCTCATTTCCAAGAGGTAAAGCCTGCGCCAAAGCCTTTCCGAGAATCAGCAGGTGTACCGGCTTGCAAGTTAGGATAACTAGGATAGGAAAGGATTTAGTAGGATTTAGGATTTAGTTTTATACAAAAACAATATCGTGTTCATATTAATAAATGTCACTTTCAATAATGCACCTACTAATTTATCTCTGCACCACCTTTGGTTGACTGGTCTGTATGAATTCAAATATAGTGTAAATTGTTCTTGATTAAATAAACCAACTGGTAGAGAATACCTACGGTATTAAGTCCACCCATGTAGTTGTGCATAAAGTTGAATAAAAAAAAACAATATTATCAATCAAAAATTACTAATATTCCCTCTAAACTCTCCAGCTAAATGGCTTATGTTAGGAGTAGCTAACTTGGGTCCTAAAAAGCTTGATAAGCACAACCACCAGTTAAAGTTGTCAAATAAAGAACACAACAATATATTTGTTCTAATTGGGCTGATATTGGGACTGTTAAGAATGTATCACATTTTAATTAAATGAATATCAAACTCATTTACGGTAAGAATAAGTTGGTGAAAACTAAAAGCGTAGACTAATTGCTTATTGCTGCCTTTTCACTAGTTAACAAAGTTTTTCATGAAGTCGAAAAGTCTTTTCACGACGTCAAATATCTTTTCTAGCTATGTACACAAGAATTAAGCTCTGAAGTTTTAATTTGTTTTGTCTTATCTCTCCATCGATATGACGATTCTCACAAGTTTTGGGAGATTATTATGAAAGTAGTATTGAGTTGGGGTCAAAGGGAATGGTTTATATGCTTGTTAATTTGAATGCAGAGATAGCTGGGATTTAATTTATTTGAAACCAGCTGTTGCAGACAGACGGACAGACAGTTAAGAGTTACTTTCGCATTTATAATATAAATCTATAATATAAAAATGAATCGCAAAATGTGTTGGTAAGCGCATAACTCACCAACGGCTGGACCGATTTCACTAATTCTTTTTTTGTTGTTTTTGTTATTATCGGGAGAAGGTTCTTACGAAAAAAAAAATAAAACATTTGTACAGAAAATTTCAGAAAGTAACTTTTCTTTTTCTCATACAAACTTTTTCTATTATGTGAGAGAAGTTTATGTTTACGTTACGGGATTAGTATTTAGTAGTAGTAGGTAGTAGTAGGAATGGGAATGGGAATGGGAATGGGAATAGGAATGGGAATAGGAATAGGAATGGGAATAGTAATGGGAATGGGAACGGGAACAGGAATGGGAACGGAATTGCACGCGGGTGGAAAATATGGCGGTACGAAGTTCGCCGAGACAGCTAGTATAAATATAGAAATATGAGTGATATATATGAGTGATGAAAAAATGACATTAAGTCAATTAATTAGTTTGACTTAATGTCATTTTTTGCAGTGATTTTTGGACCACAATGGTTTATTAGTAGAATCGAGGGCATGAACAACTCTTTCTTTCTTGATTGGTCATCCACAATTCAGGCTGGGAGGTCAGATTGTAGTCGTTCACAATATAGCCGAAAAAACCTAGCCAATGGACTAATGCAAGGATTGAATGATTTTTTACAGCATTAAGTATACTAACTATACAAATCGAATACATAAGGAAAAAGAATCTTCTCGGCCGGGACTCGAACCCGCCGAATTGGTCAAGGCATTCCCCCTGTAAGGGAAAGACTGCGGGTTCGAGTCCCGCCCGAGAAGATTATTTTTCCCTATGTATTCGATAATGCAAGGATGATTTCTAATACTCGTAAATCTTATCATCAAAAATTATTTATTATAAAAACAAAATTTAATACAGGTTTTTTGATGGATTAGATAATTCCCAACAGTCGCCACTGAAACTGACACCATGGTACCCGTTGGGATAAAATTGTGTTTTTATTCCCAACGACCCGGTCGGAGCTTGTTGGAGATGAAAAATGTATTCCCCTTTTTATTACTTTCTTACGAAGTCTCTTGATATTAAATGTTTCTCTTATTAAAACGTTGTTTTTCCGCCATCCCGCCCGTTCTAGGAAAAAACGCGGAAAATGGAAGAGTACTTTTTAAATTGGTAATTGATAATGACTTTTGTGTTGCCTGTTATAAAAATATATCTTCAAATAGGTCTTCAGAGATCAATTAAAGAGGGCACGAAGGACAATTTAGAGATCAAATCCGAAGGGGATTGAAGTTTGTCGAATATTCAACATCAAACACGTTAACAGAAGCGAAGTCAAATTTTCCACATAAATGTATTTATGGTTTTCTCTCATGCTTATGGTCAAACTTGAATGAGGATAAAAGTTGATTGTGTATCAAACTGGATGGTGGATCAAACCATACCTTTAAAAAGTTTAATGGGAGGCTGTTTATACTGGAGATTGATGGCGCTTGGTGGAATCTACTACACATACTGAATAACACACTTCTACTTTTCCACTGAGTTTATTTTAATTCTGACCTGATTGGTTTCGCCTTACGGCATTTTCAAAGTTTTACATTGATGTTTTAAATATTCTAATTAAACACTTGTACTGTTTGGGAATTAGAATATTGTGTGTGTGTTTGGTTTGTTTTATTTGGCTTTTTTATGTGGGTGAATGTTTAATGGGAGGTTTACTCATTTTTATTTATTTATTTTACTGCAATATTATACTAAAATATAACAATCATAACAAACTATAAACCAAGTTAGGTTTATGTGAATTGCCGTGCTGTTATACACCTGAGGCTTCATGTAGGTACTAAAAGAGAGATCCGGTTCTTAGCATTCCATGGATTCACCGTGCGGTCGCCGGGTCCATGGCGTGGTACAGAGAGGAACACTGTGACGGCGCCTGGGACTTGCGACCCAGGAGTAGGTTTAGGGTGGCCACCTTGTGATGCATCAGCGCTCACCTCCACCGTCAGTCGTGTTCCCCCCTCTACCTATCCAAATTTGGTAAGATCCTATCAACGCCGTTTTAGATATTCGTTTGAGTAAAGAGCTTACTGAAGCTCTTGGCAATCCGAGGTCTTTAAATAAGTTATACAGGGATTTAGCTGGAATTCCCCTTGCTCCTACTTCCACGGCGTAGAGTTTAACCACATAGCCATTTTTGGTTAACTCGTTGGTCAGGTCAAAGTATTTGTTTATTTTTATAGCGTGGTCTTTAGGTATGTTAGTTTCCCACGGTACTGTGAGTTCTACTAGTACTGCACGCTTTTGCTGTTTTGAAAATAGGAATATATCGGGTCTGGATGACGAGGCACAAACCTCCGGTATTTTATAGTGTTTCTCATACGAATCTGCGAGTAATGTCCAATCAGCGGCTGCTATCAAAATTGAGTACGGCTTTTGATTTGTCTTTTTTGAGCAGCCTTCCTTTACAAACGCGACGTCATTTCTTTGGTTTGTGGTTAAACCCTTTTTCGCTCTAGCTACCGCCAAACTTACCGCCTCACGTACGATTTCTAATACCTTATCATGTCGGCGCGAGTAATGACCCCGGTCTAATAGCGTCCTACAACCCACCAGTAGGTGCCTAGCAGTACCACTTGCTTCACCACATGAGTTACATGTTTTATCTGTGGCTTTTCCCCATCTGACAAGATTGCTTTGGTCGGGGAGGGTCAACTGGAATGCATTGAGATAGAATTTAAGGAGAGCCGGTGACCAGTCGTATATTAAGGTACGCCATTTTAAGGCTATGGGAATACAAATGCATTACAATTGCAAATTCGGTTTTTACGAAAGAAGAGAAAGTTTGTAAACTCGTTTCAAGATCATGTCCCCTATAGATAGAAAACGCACTTTTGCTTAGTAATCTCATCTTAGTTCATCACCTTTTAAGTACAACCATAATCTCTCCCATTCATTTAAACAGTCAAACTATATTCCCAGCCTCTTCAACATTCAGAAATGTTATAAAATAGTTTTAATAGGGTCAGTTACGGCTTACGTTGGTTTAGGATCAGACATATTTGCTTTAATATCCACCAATTTACCAAAGTGTCATACAACTTGAAAGGGTTTTCAGGGGAGATTTACTGCGATGTTGTGTGATGCAGGCTTCGATCTATCATTTTCGTGACATTGCCGTCGTTGGTTGTGTTCGTTTTATTGCACTTTCGATATAACGTCATTTATTACGGACCAGCTGTGGTTCGAGCCTTCGCCCTAATGATAGACTGGTCCAGTTTTCGCGGCTCACAGGAATTTATGCCAGGCTATAATCTATATTATATGGACCAGGAATTCCTTACCAGCTCACGTGTTTCGTTCTTCCTACAGTCCCGGGTCCTTTAAACGGGGTGTGATGAAGTATCCGATGAGGCCGTCTAGCTGACTGCCACTATTGTTAACATCGTACGTGTTTGTAATGGTGGGCCTCTTTACTGAGACTTTGCCTTCAGTTTACCATCACGCGAGGTGAAGTCAAATTGAAGTGTCCTATAAAAAAAACTCTTAACAGTTTTCTTCAGATTCATTTAAAGTTACAAGTCCGACTATTAAATTAACTGTAACAAATATACATTTACGTGTTCCCTTATTCCTACAATCCTGGATCCTTTAAGCGGGGGTGAAAAGGCATCTGATGAAGCCATCAAGCTAAGTGCCACCATTATTAACATAGTACATGTTTATGATGGTGACCGTCTTTCCGAGACTTTGCCTTTAGCTTACCATCAGGCGAGGTGAAGCCAAATTGACGCGTCCTTATATAAAAAAATAAATTCGTACGAACTTTCAAATTTATAATAGCAGCAAAAATGCAGTTTGCACTCATTGTGATCAGATCTAAAAGTGAAGTGTCTTATATAAAAAGTATTCAAAATATTATAAAACATTCGTTTTATAACTACCGCGAACATAAGAGTATAATTTTAAATTGTATTTCATTGAAACGTTATCACATATTTTATACCATTGATGTAAGTGCCGGAAACCTTTCATTTCTTCACTGCCTTTCTACATATTTCCCTCTCTTTCTATTTCTCCTCTGTCTGGCAACGATACATCTGGTATTGTATATACGAAATATAACCACCGCTCATTTGCTATCTCAGTATCCAAAAACAGTATTTACACAAGAGTATATTTACCTGATCGCGGTCCAAGCATTCATTGGTCCAGAACATTCCACATTGGCCTCGCAAAGCCGCTGAATTATCTGCATTAACAATAAAATAACACTGTAGGTCCGTTGATTTATGCCCAGTGTTTTTGCGTCCGGCCTGTGGGCCCACACTTAATTGGTATTGACACAGATTTATGTTTTCTGTTTTGTTAAGCATTTTCACGGGAATCGTTCTGTTGTTAAATTTGTATTGTCCAATGTTATTATGTTTCGGAATTCGCTATAGAACGATATTGTTTTGATTTGTGATCGAGTTTTGGTTTTAAGTGGTTTTGTTTTTTTCATTAATCCAGGAAAACGTAGTACACATATGAGTTCGTAATATTTACGAGGGTAGTTTTAAAGGATAACCAACTACAAGACGCCTTCAGGACTTGCGAAGTTTCTGATTAAACGTGGAGACATATTATAATACTGTTTATACTGGAGATTGATGGCACTTGGTAGAATCTACTACATATATTGTATAATACACTTGTACTTTTCCACAGAGCTTAATTTAATTCACAGGGTGTTCAAGAATAAAATTAAGCTCTGTGGAAAATTACAATATTTTGAATAAGTGCAAAGTCGCCAGTGTTATTTATGGACTGACAATTAAAAAAACGTCTAATATCAATCAACCAATTAGCCTGCTGGACATAGGCCTCTCCTAATGTACGCCATCGCATCCGATCCTCCACCTTTCGTATCCAGTTCCTCCCTTTTTCAAGTCGTTGAGCGACGACATCCACCTTGCGTCCCATTCTTTATAACTAATTCTTTGTAGATAACTAGTTTGGCAACTGGTTGTGAATTTTAGTTACCCTGCGACCCCTAACGTTGTCTCACATACAGATAAAGTTAATAAATAACAATATTGTAACACAAATCAAATCGTTTATCCCACTCAAAATTGAATACGAGCGTAATTGCGAGTACGTTCAACATTGTACTGACATGGCGATATATTCGGGCAACCCCGACGTTCAAAAATGTGATTGCCGAGCAAATTGCCAGTATACAGTCCCTATTCTGCCATATTTAAATTACAAATATGGCAATAATTTGCCGGGGGTAATTAAGTAACTCTGCTCTTTTTAACATCAAAGAACAGGGTTTTTAATAGGCCGGCATTTTTGAGGTGTCGGTGTTCAAAGCTTTGAAGAATTTAGCTAATACCGGGATAATCGTTTCTGACGCTGCTTTTTAAAGGCATAAAGAAAAAGATTTGGAAATTGTGAAAAATGGATAAAATAAAAACATCAGTTAGCAGTACTGCCAATAGAAGTGAAAACAGCCTGTATAGTATAGACGCTTCTTTAATTAAAGGCTGAAAATCTAGTGGGGATGCCAAAATTCAATATAGAAAAAAAATACTATGTTTCATATGTTACCGTTTTGCCAGTTGTGTTCTTTTTCGCAGATATTTAACTGAATTTACGTTTAATTAATTTGAATAAAACAGTGTTAATCTATTTAAGTGACAATATTTTAAAGTTAAAGTTAGGTCCTGAAATCGGAGTGTTCTGGAGTGTTGCCAGGATGTCTATTGGGACACTCCTTTACACGTGAACATTGAAATATCACGAAGAGCATGCAATATATAATATTCGTGTACTGCCGGCTGTAGGTATATCCCGAAGGACATGTATATTGTACTCACCACACAGCCAACATCTGCATACAACTTTGTCTGTACTGCAGCGTTACCATGGCAACGTGCACCACCTGTGTTGCCTGCAACTTGGTGAAATGTTTCACTTCCTTTGGATTGAAACTTGTTCCCAGTAATGAAGTAAAGTCACATTTATAACAGAATCAATCGCGATTCTTTCTTTCTGTCAAAGGACACGTACAATTTGACTTCACCTCGCCTGATGGTAAGCTAAAGGTAAAGTCTCGGAAAGAGGCTCACCATCGTAAACATTTACCATGTTAACAATAGTGGCACTCAGCTTGACGGCCTGATCAGATGCCTTTTCACGCCTCACTTAAAGGACCCGGGACTGTAGGAAGAAGGAAACACGTGAGCTGGCAGGGAGTTCCAGGTCTTAATGGCCAGAATTCAAGGTATTTTTTACCTTTAACCCGACCTTTCGGTTATTTTTCAGCAGTCATGGTCACGGGGTAACTAAAGATGGTAGTTGTCACATAGCGTTGGCGCCCACCGACCTGTAGTTTTCTTGCGCACTTTTTAAGTGTTACTTAAATATCAACCTTATATATTTATCATACATTGCAAAATTGAATATACGTCTAGATTACATATCAGTCTATGCTCGCGGCAGCTCGCGCATGCAACTGCACGTGCGAGCGCGCTGCTGACGCCGCCGCGTGCTATAATCTATGGTCAGTAATGCCATAGCGACACAACTATAAAGACTTATTTACTGCCTTACCCCAGACCATTTTACGGAGCTTGCTCATGGAGGAGCGAGGATGCAGGCTGCATGCTCGCTCGTCCGCGAGCTGCTCGACCATGCGCGAACAAACTGCAGGTTGGTGTGCGCCAACGCTTAAAAGTATAAGTTATCTCTAAGTACCTGAATTATGATGAATTTTTGGTGTCGAAAAAGCTCACTGTGTCGTTGCGTACCTATGTGTTTTAAAAAGCAGTTTTATTTCAATGAGTGGTATACTCGTCAACTTTAGACAGTATCATTTAGAACGGTACAAACTAAGTTCAGTTGCTAAACTATATGCTCAACGTCATTATGAAGACCTCGATTTAACTTTGAAGTGTCGAAGTGCAAGATAATTAAATTAACTATCGCCGTACATCCTGTAAGGCGTGCTCACCTAGCTCAGTTAAAGGATTGATTAGTTCAACTCAATCTTACTTGCGAGAGTTCAGTTACAATCTATACTTATTATTATGATGAGGTTAAGTTTGTGAATTAGTGACGTTGTTGTCGCAATCTCTGGTTATACTGAACCTTATATGAAAAATCATTTACGAATAGTAGGCCACATTATTTATGAGTGCCTGCTATATTTCATCACGCAGTGGATGAGGCGTCAGAGATTAATGAATAAATAAAATGAATTTATTCATTGAGAAAAATGCACTTTTATACAATGAATACCTCTGCCAAACTGTACATCAGTTTGTTGGCAGATGAAGCTCCCTAGTTACAATCTCTAACACACTTTTCCCTTAAATTTCATATTATTGTTCGTACATACATTTATGTATAATATATGCATCTATCGCCAATATAGAGGTAATACACATCAGTATTACCTCTATATTTTAGTATAATTTGAGATCTTAATATCACTACCAACATCAGAGGATAATTATATTGGTTATGTCGGACTCGAACCGACTAAAACGCACGCCGTCTATGGGTCTTTGGTTGCCCGAGGTGAGAATGCAGGAAACATATCTCTCGCCCCCCGGCAGACCCAGGACCATCTCTTTCGAGCCCGAAACCCTTCGGGTTGTGGGGACCATAGTGTCCCCATGCTTTTGTTGCGATCTGTTTATTCTTGGTCTATAAATCTAACGTTGTAACTAAGACCATATTCTGAATAGACGCTTTGTTAAGAAAATTCGTCGAATAAAAAACGGCGTGAAGTCAATTTTGTGTGAGCAAGCTAATGAAACTGTTAATGTGTGCAAATCATGGTATGTATGTGTAAGTCAAATTACACCGAAATAGCACAATTTTTTTACGTCGTTTTTTAATGACACTTGCGGCGTCTATACAGTCTGTATACAACGTGAAAGATTATAATTTCCCTCACTCAAAGGAAATATTCCTTCATTTTATTAAAGAAACAAAACTGCATTCAAAGATTTTCGAAAACTCGCTTGACACACCCGGTAATCGACTAGACTAAAATCCGAAAAAAATACATCCCATATTTTAATGGCTTCAATCGATTCGATATCCTTCCCCTCCAGGTAGCATGAAAATCTTCCACCTTGTATAGTTTAAGACCTCAATGTTCTTAAATATCATTGTCTTAGTAACACACCCAAATGGATTGCAATCCAAAATACTAGAAATCCTAGTACCAAAACTTTAGATTTAACGATCACATTAATGAAAGGGTTTCGTAATCTATTATACATTTATTGGCCCGTGGCGTGGTTTATTGAAAACTACCGAATTACTAACTAGACGGTTACGACCCTTCTGTGGGCGAACTGCTAGCTCGGGAGTTGCCATATGGAATAAATCTAGATAGTTTGTGGGAAACTTTGAGTAATGCTTTTAATGTTTCATTTTAGTGCTCTTGGTTTAATATTTGGTTTGGGTTCGACCGATTCCGTTCGATTGAAACGAGAACTTATAATAGACGATCGACATTAGTCATTGTTTCTTATGCTTGTATAGGTACAGTTCCCTTCGGGAATATTCAGGGGTAATATGACAAAGTAAATTAATCTAAATCTCAGGTACTCAAAATAATTCATCCTTCATGCGTGACACAGTCACAAAAAGTCGTGATTGTAGAAGACTGGGTATGAGCATTCATTGCCAGGTTCTTTCCTCACAGGGTATATTTATTGTCGTACGAAATCCATACTAATATTATAAATGCGAAAGTAACTCTGTCTGTCTGTCTGTCTGTATGTTACGCTTTCACGCCTCAACCACTGAACCGATTTTGATGAAATTTGGTATAGGGGTAGATTAGACCTTGAGAAAGGACATAGGCTATGTTTTGCCGCGATAACCGACATCCACGCGGGCGGAGCCGCGGGCAAAAGCTAGTGGGCTATAAATCTAATTTGTGGTAATACAGTCATAGACTGGTCATAGACAGTGTCAGAATGATCTTGACTTCAAAGTCTCAAAGTAATCTTAACTCTTATCTTCATCTTAGCGTTAATACCAGTTGCATCCGAAGCTTCCAGCTTGGAGTCTGGGGTCCGCTTTAACCAGTCTCACAGCATTTGGCTGAACTTCGATATTTTCTGTGAAGCAACTGACATCTGACCTCCACAACCACAACCCAAAGGCGATATCGAAGTATTACAGCTAGACCAGTTTTTGGACTTTTGAGGGCACCAACTACCCGTAACAACTGCCATAGATGTTCGTATGGCAACCAGGACCGACGACTTATCGTGCTCTCCGAGGCACGATCAGACCAATGCAAATACCCATATTCATGCATACAAATATTTGAACTGAGCGGGGATTGAACCCGCATCTCCTGCGTGGCAGTCGCGTGCACTACCACCCCGCCACAGAGGCTGTCATAACATACATACAGCCCGAGACAAATTCCCTCTAGATGGCAATAAGGCCTATCCCTTAGTAACCTGTTACGACAAAAGATTGTAAGAAGAGGGAAACACATCTACAAGCACGTAATTAAACAGAGTTCATTACCGTGCGACACAGAAATGTACGAGTAGATTGGTAAAATACTCAATCTATATCAGTACAAAACATTTAAGTATTGCTTGTTACAGGTGTTTACACAATAGGTATTATTCGTGTACTAACAGCCATTTGTAGTGGATAACCACAAACTTCCTGAAGTTAGGTGGGCGCCGAAGTTTGTAGGCGGCTAGTTTAGTGTTTACGGCGATCAGCCTCGCGCCTTGTAGTTAGGGAAATTTATGCTTCTACTTCCTACATACATATACATTACAGGATATTTATAGAAAGATCTTTTTCATTACTTCTATTCGAAAATTGACACTGTATTGTCACGGTAACGGGCACCAAAATAATTTCTGTTATGAGCTTATCAGCAGTCCGGCAATGTGATTTAAATTTGGAATATTAACATTCATAGAAATCGAACGGAAATTGCACGGATTACTGGCTGGTATGTGTTGGCTGCATAGCGCGGGGTGACCTGTGCTAACTAAAAAAAAAACAAAGAACGCCATTTATCTTTCTGTTCTTGTAATTAGTACATAGATTCAATCATAAATTCTCAGGATTTTATTTCACCGGGACCATACATCAAACACAAAGAAAATCGGGGCTACTTGGTTGTGCTTAACCCGGAGACAAACCAATTAAATTAACAGTCAGTCTGAAATAAAATCACATCCTTAGATACATCCACAATACACTCTGTATACAAAATTCCCAATACAACTGTAAATCAACGCCAAGAACAAATTTCCACTATTCTTGTTATTACCATTTCAATTTGAATAAGATATTTTCTCGCTTTCTAGAATGTTCTCAATGAATAGCGCTCAATAAATTGTTTTCTGTTCTTAGCCAACAGAATATCCAACAGCCCTTCTATACTGAAAGTGAATAGGTACTTGACAAATATAACAAATTCATTACGCAATGAGTTTCACTCGGCAAACACAGAAATCGGCTCAAAACTCGTTCGTTTACAATAAAACTGGTCAAGTGCGAGTCAGTCTCGTGAACAAATGGTTCTGTAACATTAATTGAACCTCCTTAATTTATAGTAAAACACTCACCGGGATATTTATCATGTTTTTTTTTAAGTTTTTGAGGATCCGATATTTCGGCGCTGTCACTATCGATATGAATGACCATTTTTTTTATAGGACACGTCAATTTGACTTCACCTCGCCTGATGTTAAGCTAAAGGCAAAGGTCAATCTCAAATCATACACTCCTTAATTTATTTTTGAAGTATAAAATACATATTTTATTATGGTCAATTAATTACATAGATTTAATATAACATATAACATAGATAACATAAACTCACGCCTGTATTCTCCGAAGGGGTAGGCAGAGGTGCTAGCACCCTTAGCACCTAGCTAGCTAGCAGATTTAATATAAAATTACTAAAATAACTAAAAACTTGAAGAATAAATTAAAAACTAAAACTAAAAGAATGGATCGATGGCCGGTGGAACTTCGGACATCACTTCCGAAGTTTGGTCCCAAAACTGAGGGGGGTGTCAGCTGCACTCGCACGGCTGATGCCCAACATCAGGGGACCCAACGCTCCCTGCAGGAGACTGTACCTGGGGATCGTGCGAAGTATGGCTCTATACGGCGCCCCCGTATGGGCGGAGACCCTGACGGCCAGTAATGTGGCTAGATTGCTGAGCCCACAGAGGGCGATGGCCGTCAGGGTGATAAGGGGATACCGCACGATCTCAGGTGAGGTGGCATGCCTCCTAGCCGGGACCCCTCCATGGGACCTGGAAGCGAGAGCCCTTGCGTCTCTATTTAAATGGCGCAAGGAGAATTATCTTCTCTTCTCTTGTGGTATACAATACCTTTTTGAAGTGAATCATCACTGCATAGTTTAAAGCAAAGTCACTTTCCGCGTGTGTCCGTCCCTATGTATGCTTGTTGCTTAAAAACTTACAGATTTGGATGCGGTTCCTTTTAATAGATAGAGCAATTCAAGAAAAAGGTTTATATGTGAAATAAATGCTAAAAAAAGTTGAGGGTACAGCGGGAACGGGATAGGACGCCGCGCGGACGCAAAAAAATTGGCGGTACGAAGTTTGCCGGGTCAGCTAGTCTATATATATAAAAATAAAGACCGATTTGGCTAATTTTGGTCTTGAATTATTCGTGGAAGTCCAGGAAAGGTTTGTACGTAAAGAAATTTAAAAAAAAAAGCTATAAAGTAAAATATTCTGTGAATATTTCAGGCGTTTACCTGTTGCCGTTATTAATATCGAGCAAGATAGGGTGAAAATCACGTTCACTATTAAGTTATTTTTAGTATTTGTTATCATGACAATAGAAATATATTATCTGTGAAAATACAGACAGACGGATAGTGGATTCTTAGTATAGTAACAGGGTTCTGTTTTTAATTTTTAGATACGGAACCCTGAACATTAAAACCGATAAACAAAGCGTGTCGGATTTGAATGGAATTCAAGAGCAGTCTTTGGGGACCTCAATAAAATACAGGGGCTGTTGAATTGGGTACACAATACACAACAGTGGGTCCAGACTTAGTAACAAGCGCCTCGGGAGGTGTCGTCACCACGAGTAGGACTCGTCTGCCCGTTTTTTCGAAAGGTAAGAGTGATTCTTGACCTTTTGCGATTGAGGCTTTTTACAGTATACGATTTTGTAATGCTTCTATAGATATCTTTGCTTAAAAAAGTCTAAGAAAAAGAGGTGTAGATAATCTTCTTTAGGTAGAAGTTACGGGGCGTTAATTTTTTTTTTTTTACACAAGACACGTCAATTTGACTTCACCTCGCCTGATGTTAAGCTAAAGGCAAAGTCTCGGAAAGTATCCCACTCGGAAAGATATATATATAAGTTAAGTAATCTATATATATAAAAATCAATTGCTGTTCGTTAGTCTCGCTAAAACTCGAGAACGGCTGAACGTATTTATCTTATCTTGGTCTTGAAATGTTCGTGGAGGTCTAGGGAAGGTTTAAAAGGTGAGAAATTTCGAATATTTACCGGAAACCGACATCCACGCGGGCGGAGCCGCGGGCAAAAGCTAGTACGTTATAAATTAGGTATTTGACCTATCAACTTTAAGGGGATATTTCGAAACTGGAGATGGCGAAGGGTCTGCTGGGGTGCGGGGGAAATGGATTTATTGGACCACTTTACACTCCAGCATTTGAGATCCAAGACGGTCGGTTCGAGTTCGACATAATGGGACGACACATGGGCATTTCCACAGGAAAATGAAGGTATTTGAGTAATCAGTACGGGATTACAAGACAGCATCGAGCTGAAGCATATTAAATTATGCCTTGCAATAGTTGCTTCTCGGGAAGTTTTATCGTTTCGTAAATAAATTGAAGTCGACCCCAACTGACCAGTCAGTATCCACCTTCATAAATAAACTAGCTTTTGCCCGTGGCTCCGCCCGCGTGGATGTCGGTTATCGCCACCAAACATAACCTATGTCTTTTCTCAAGGTCTAAACTACCTTTATACCAAATTTCATGAAAGTCGGTTTAGTGGTTTAGGCGTGAAAGCGTAACAGGCAGACAGACAGACAAAGTTACTTTTGCATTTATAATATTAGTATGTATACTACTAGGGTTGTCCGTAACATTCAAAACTTTGGCAAAAATAGTACCATCAAAATGAAATTTGCGCTCAAGATTTTTGGCAACTACCACGGCTCAAAGGTACACAAGGCTACGATGTCGTTGCCAGCGATTTCAGTACGTTAATTTATCGTCTCCGTGTCGTTGTCGTTCCGCCGGTAATTATTCCGTTGTTTTGTACCGGCCGTTGGCAGCTAGCCGACGATTCCAAAATATACAAGGGTAGCCATGAATGTTATTCTTGGTATTGCATGCTGAAATAAGCAAACAATTTACCTGTATGTAAGTTTTATTATTAACATCGTTATGGAGACGTATTTTCCTTCTCCACTTCGGTCTTGGACGTCCATGGTTGTGAGACCACAACGTCAAGTCTAGACTTCTTTGCCCTACCCCTCTTTTCCTATATATTATTACTACTATATACATTCGAATTCATCGGGAAAAATAAATGCTCAAATGAGACTTGCACCCACAACCTTTTCTTTACAGGGGGATGCTCTTCCAACTGAGCTTTTGAGCCACACCTCAATCACTTCAAAGTTCCGAAGGGAAAAGAGAAGTCTTTTTATATTTATTTCCAACAGTTCGTAAGAAAGTTAGTAGATGGCTCCACTGTCGCCCTTAAAGACGGATGTAAGAAGAGAAGAGAACTCCCCCTGTAAAGGAAAGGTCGGGGGTTCAAATCCCACTTGAGCATTTAATGTTTCCCGATGTCTTCGAATTTTAAAGTGAGCCTAATAAATGCTTTAAAAAATTCATTCAACTATATCCAGTATTTTAGTAGTAGTTTATACTATAAATATACCCTGAGACTACAAAATAAAGACACCTTTGTGGCGTGGTAGTAGTGGAGATGACAGCTACGTAGGAGGCGCGGGTTGGATTCCTGCTCATTACAAATATTTGTATAATTGAATATGGTTAACAACTTAAGTTTAACTTCGATAACGCAAATTGGTTGTGGCCGTCACAGAAAATATTGAAATTCATCCAAATATTAGACTAGAAAGCCTGTAAGAGATCGGTCTTAGCCATAAGGCCGCCATTTCTACATAATGTCATGCATTGTCCATACATTTACTGTATTACTGGTGTACAATAAATATTTATCTATTTATCTATCTATCTATCTACCCCACAGGAGTTGGGGAAAAGGCCCAGCGAATGGTGACTATGCGAACACGTATTTGATGAACGATGTGGTACAGAGAATTAGGCATGTATCAACCTCGCCGGTCGGGCTTAACCATCGACTTAGTCTCTCTCCTCTATTGGCATTATTCACTACAAACTGACGCCTGTATAACATGGATTTTCATGAAATAGGAACGGCCTTTGTACTTTTTTTTAAATCTATCTCTGTTGAAGTTAAATTTTTTTTTCGAGCATAGACAATTTGGCTTTCGCGCCAAATTGTCTATGCTCGAAAAAAAATTGATTGCATCGTTGTGTTTTGTTTCATCTATAAACTTCAATTCAAGTGGTATTTTTATTCAGAATTGGCTTTCTCAAAGTTTTGGTCTTAAATGAATACGAAAACACAAAAAATAAAACGTAAATATAAAGGTGCTAAAATAAATGAATCTAATATTGACCAAATTAACAAACACCATTCAGGAACTTACTCAAACACACGACAGTTTATAAAAAATAGTTCAAACATTTAGGAGTTCAATGATATACACACGAACCTACAACAAATACGTTTTAAACATAAAGATAGCCAAATACAATAAGTTATAAGTATAACTTTTTAGTGTTGTGTTCTTTTCCAATCTACAGTAAACCACAATTACCAATTAGTGGTTTTAGTTTGAATTTTTCTATTTGGCAATGTAAATTTCAGGCAGTGAACACGAGGCCTTTGGCACGGTCCGAGGTTAGGTGGTATGAGAATTTCAATTAGCGAGGATTCACTTTTCACCGAGATTCGAGCCAGAACTGCCATTACCACATTTCAGCACAATTAACTTTAGTTTACAGAACATGATTGTGTAACTTTCAATTGTATATTGCAAAGAAAGGGTTGAGTATTATAGTTATTATCTTTAACCACATACATACATACATATATTTTTTCCGATTTGGTCTAGGTATGTGCGCTTAGGTCTTTCCCTACCGACGATAGTTTTCTTTCATTCATTCTCTCAACATGTCCGAACCATTCTTAACATTCCTCTCTCAATTCTCGTCACTACATCTTCTATTACTTCACATCAAATACAAATACAAATACAAATCATTTATTTGCATAATACATGTGAGAATCAGATGGTCATAAAAAACATAGCAGTGGTACATTGTATTATCACCAGTCATGGCATGCAAAATTTATTATTTGGGTTTAGTACACAAATATAGATAATTCAAATGTTAATAATTCGAGAATGTGCAAATTCAACTATTATATATACTTTGGTGCATCAGGGCCGTTTTACTGGGAACCAAACATAGCTTATCAGCGTGACGAGCTCTTTGTTTTTTGTGAAAAAGTTGCATATTCTGTTCGACAAACATGGCACACTCCTGTATGTAATCGTAATATCTTGTAAGTAATATGTGATGTTCTCTTATCACGCTATTTCTCACTCTATCTCTCAAGGTCAATCCACACATATTTCGCAACAACTTATCTTTAACTGCAGGGAGGAAATTGTACTTGTACTTTTCCATAATATTTATTTAGACCCTGACCGGACCTTACGGTTGGTAAGGTCCGGTCAGGGTCTAAATCAGGGTCAGGGTCGGTAAGATTTACATTGATGTACTGGACATTCTAATTCTAGCCGTATGAGTATGCCGTAAGGTGAAACAGATCGGGTCTAAATTATAACGTGGAAAAGTACAAGTGTAGTTTCAATATTATATGTGTAAAAAGCCTTTGCCTGCGGCTAGGCCCGCGTGGGCTTTGGGGTCCCACCAAGATCTTCGGGACCCAAGCCAACCTCACCTGCGAGCCTGTGCACCTGCTGAAAAACGGACGAGGCTCTGGCGCTGGCTTTCCCTTCAGGGTTGGGGGGTCAGACGGCAGTCGCCCCCGGAAAGGCCAAAACTTAGCCAAATCACATGATAGGCAATGTAAGGGATCGCGTGAGGGATAGGGCGCCGCCGCAAAACAGCGCGCAGGAGTGTCGCCCGCCTCTTGTGACAAGTGGACGAGGGCTACCGTGCCTGAGCCAGGCACGGCTAAAGAAGATAGGCCAAAATCGCGATCCCCGTAAACTCCGCTTCGCAACGTGGAACATCGGCACGTTAACTGGTCGCGCGAGGGAGTTGGCCGCCGTACTCTCCAGGCGGAGGGTGGCCGTGGCGTTCCTGCAGGAGACTCGGTGGGAGGGCAGTAGCTCCAAGCTCATTGGAGACGGCTACCAGCTGATGTACACAGGTGCTCCTGATGGGCAGGCCGGGGTGGGCGTGGTGCTCTCCCGGGGGCTTCAGGATGACGTCTTGGAGGTGAAACGCCATAGCGCCCGACTTATGGTTGTGAGGGTGCTTGTCGATGGGATTGTAACCCACCTGATAAGTGCCTACGCTCCACAGTCTGGGTGTGGCGAAGCCGAAAAGATCTCGTTCTGGAACCAACTCGGGGGAGTGCTCCGTGACATTCCGCTGTCGCAGGGGATTGTTCTGGGTGGTGACCTGAACGGTCATGTGGGTGATGGGTGTGAGGAGTTTGGGCGTGTCTGCGGTGGTTATGGATACGGTAGCCGTAACCCAGAGGGTGAACATATCCTCAGAACGTGTGCGGCTGCTGATCTTGCCATCGTGAACACGTACTTCAAAAAGAAGCCCGAACATCTTATCACCTACAAGAGTGGGGGGCGCGCTACCCAGATCGATTTCCTGCTCACTAGGAGGCACAGCATCAGTAGGGTAGCCAACTGCAAGGTTATACCCGGGGAGAGTCTCACTACGCAACACCGTCTCCTTGTCATGGACCTCCGCGTAAAACCCAAAGGCAAACGAGTTGAGCGCGGCCAACGCAGAATCAAGTGGTGGCTGCTTGATGAAGCCAAGTCCCAGAGTTTCGTCTCAGCTATCGGTGATAAGTGCACTAATGCTGTAGACGAACCAGTGCAAGATTGCTGGGACAAGATTCAGGCAGCTATCCTTGAGGCGGGGAAGGCAGTGCTCGGCACGTCTAAGGGTAGACGCAAGTGTGACAAGGACACCTGGTGGTGGAACAACACAGTCCAGAAGGAGATCAGGGTGAAGAAAGCCCTCTTTAAAAAGTGGCAAGCGTCCAAATCTCCCGAAGACCACGACGAGTACAAAGAGGCTAAACGCGCCACTAGGAGAGCCGTAGCCAGGGCCAGACGAGACCACTTGCAACCGCTATACAACAAGTTGGAATCGTCTGAGGGGCAAAAGCTCATCTGCAAGTTGGCGCGCTCCAGGGCCAAAGCGGTGCAGGCTATAACCAAGTGTCGCTGCATCAAAGACCCTGGAGGAAACCTGTTGTACGATGAAGTCGCGGTGAAGGAGAGATGACGCTCATACTTCCACGATCTGCTGAATAAACAGCATAAAGAGGTGCAGCCACCAGATCTCCCTCCAAATCTAGGACTAGTGCCACCGATAACGCCTGCTGAAGTTCAGACTGTTCGGACCGCTGTTGGCGACACGAAAACCTTCCCCATCACCGTCGGGGTACACCAAGGATCCGTACTCAGTCCCTACCTGTTCAGCTTGGTGTTAGACGTTTTGTCGGATAGTATCAGAGACTCACATGAGCAGCCTCCATGGTTGCTTATGTATGCTGATGACATTGCGCTGATGGACGCAGACAGGAACAGATTGGTGCGACGTGTGAAAGTGTGGAAGGAGGTGCTTGAGAACGGCGGTCTGAAGCTAAATGTGGCGAAGACAGAGTACTTGACGTTAAACTCAACAGATCCCACACCCGTTCGAATAGGCGATGACTTGGTCGAGCGCACGGATCAGGTTAAGTACCTGGGATCTGTACTTCACGCTTCCGGTGACATCGACTACGACGTCAAGGCACGTATTGCCGCCGCGTGGGCTAAGTGGCGGGAAATGACTGGCGTCACTTGCGACTCTAAAATGTCAGTCAGGCTGAGGGGGCAGGTCTATAAAACGATCATTAGACCTGTCCTCTTACACGGCTGTGAGGCGTGGCCGCTGTTGGAGCGACACAAGCAGATGCTGCGTGTGACGGAGATGAAAATGCTGCGGTGGATGTGTGGAGTCACGCGTAAAGATCGCGTGAGGAACTCGGCAGCCTTCATGTCCGTGACATCGCAGATATAATGCAAGAGAGCCGCCTCCGCTGGTGCGGCCACGTCTTGCGGAAACCGCCCAGCTACGTGGGTAACAAATGCCTGGCAATGGCGCCCCCACCCGGTCCAGGTAGAAGGGGTAGGCCCAAGAAGTGCTGGCTTGGCGTCGTGGAGGGTGACATGCGTGAAAACGGTCTCACTACCTTGGACGCCCAAGATCGTGCGAAGTGGAGGAGGAAGAGCCGGAAGGCGGACCCTGAGCTCCGAGGGCACCGTGGCCTCGGATGCAATCAGGACTAACGTCTTTATGTGGATGATGATGAAGCCTTTGCCTGCGGCTAGGCCCGCGTGGATGTCAGTTATCGCGACCAAACATAGTCTATGTCCTTTCTCATGGTCTAATCTACCCCTATACAAAATTTCAGCAAAATCCGTTCAGTGGTGTGGCCGTTGAGGCGTGAAAGCGTAACATACAGACAGACAGACAGAGTTACTTTCGCATTTATAACATTAGTATGAATAACAAGTTGCACCCAGTGCCATCAATCACCAGTATAAATATTTGTGTGTATCCTAAAAATATTTGCAATTGCAATTTGCAGTAAATTCGTCAGTTTAAAATCACTTAAATGTCATTTTTCTCGCCCGGTCGCTCTGCATCGATTGCAATTTTATGTGGATTCCCTCACGCCGCCATACACGAGTGACATAGCAGTTTTATCGCCTTCAATTCCCCCTGACGACCGTTTAACTTTTATGTCTTTCTTCCAATATACCTCAGCACGAATCGCTGCAAATTTTTATGTTTGATATCTAGTGAACATTATTTTCAAATTGTTTTGTGGGTCGTGGTACATTTTTGAGACCCTCTCCAACCTTGCCTGCAATTTGTACACCTGTGAATCACCTTACGAGGCACTGGAACTGACTTTCTTGTCAGGTTTGGAAGATTTGACGGTAGTTCAAAAGCGGACATACCATCCCCGGGATCCGGTTAAGCGTATACTTTGGACAGAACTGAGAATCTCTATGAGGATATTGATGATGTTATTGTTTAACGTTTCAATCATATCATTAACATCTGTCTGTACAACCAGACTAGCTGTTTAAAAAATAACATTCAGCATCGGATCGATTTTGACGAGTAAAGTACTCAAAATGATCTTAATACTTTCGTTTTCGTCCCTTCTTATTGACTGATTGTTCTGATATTTGATGATAATACAATATAAATCAATAAAACAGACGAAATTTGCTCTTAACACCTTGGTATTAAGATTATTTTGAGACTTTGCTGTCAAGATAGTTCTGACGCTGCCTGTGCGAGTTAGTCGGCGCCTTAAGTAGAGTACTATTCGGTGAGGTTTGCAGTTAGTTAGTGGGGCGGCGGTGGCGAGACAAATTTGTACGTCTCTTATCTCTGGATTGTGTTAGTGGCTACAAATTGTTGGTAGTTAGCCGCCAGTGTTGTGGTCATTTAGACACGTCTTGTATTTAATGAACTGGCTGTTAGTATGTGGTCCTTTATTGTAAGAGAATTTATTTATTTTGTACTAGCTTTTGCCTGCGGCTCCGCCCGTGTGGATGTCGCTTATCGCGATGAAACATAGCATATGTCCTTTCTCATGGTCTAATCTACCTTTATACCAAATTTCATCAAAATCGGTGTGGTTTAGGCGCGAAAGACAGAAAGACAGACAGACAGACAGACAGACAGAGTTTCTTTCGCATTTATAATATTAGTATGGATATGGATATTACAGGGTTTTAGAATTTAGAAACCACCCGGGGTTCCGTCCGCATGGATGTAGGTTATTTCGACTTTTGATCATTTTTCAGGTTTATTTAACCTAACTAACAAACATATGGTAGATTTTAAGTTTGACTAAGACTTTTCTGATAATAAAAACCGCATCAAAATCCGTTCAGTAGATCAGAATTTTCAGTTCAGCCAGTGGTCAAACCAACATCTATGACGGTCTTTAAGGGTAGTTGGCGCCCTAAAAGTCCAACAACTGGTCTAACTGCAATACTTCGATATCGCTAATATAAACCAGAACAAATTACAACGTGAGTTTATGATGGCGGCCGAATCGGAAGAGGAAAAGTTGCCACACTTAAATTTTAATTTATCCTATTGCCTGTGTTGCAATACAAATATGTTTATGGTCAATATTTAATTGAACGCCCGGACTCCGAGGTGAAAGCTTTGGACCGGACCGGGTCTACGCAATAATAATGTTTATTTCCTTGAGACAATAAAGATTATTATTGCATAGCTGAAGAAGAAGAATTAATTTGAAAACGTTTTCAATTATCTTGACTTGTACTTGAATCGTATTATAACGTAGATACAAGGTAAATAGTTTAATTTTCATATATAATTGAATATGGCAATTTGCTTCCCAGTGTTTGCACCATCATTACCCGTTTGATTCGTTCAACCATACACTCTAATGAATATTCAGGATCGGTAAAATCAATTATGAATATTCAATGAGGCAAAGTATCCGGCGGTTACATAAATATGGCACCTTTACGTAAGTCGTTGTTGCTGATACGATCATCATGAGCCATCATAACCATTTGGTCTTTTTGAATATCGAATTGCGATCATTCGATTTCTGATAGATCGCAATTCGATTTACGAAAACACCGATGATAAATGAAGAATAATCTTCATGTAAGATAAGTCAGTATGAATTTACCTTGCTCATCCTTCAAGCCTTTTTTCCAATGGCGAATGTTACTAGGTGTGAAATATTACTCGGAAATTTGTTACAGTAGGTATAGTTCTTATATATATACGCTGGTTTTCGTTTCATTCAAAAATACCAAGTAGTTATGATTTTAAACGCATTAAAAGTTTTGAAAAATTTCGAGTCCCGGACCGGCTCACGCTAGATTCGTGTGTCGTCACCATTTACTTAGTGCCTTAATTCGAAGTGTCGGTAGCTTAGTGTGGTTAAGAAGTCGGCATTATGATCGAGAGGTCCCAGGTTCAAATCCTGGCCATTACACTACCGACGTGATCCCACTCCTAACACAAACAATTTAGCTTAACTGGAGGGGTTAGAGGGAATATTAGTAACTACGGTTCTAATATTCTTTAAAAAAAACTATGAATATTCCATTTATTAGTCACAAGAAATCCATTCGCTTTGTTGATTGAGAAGCTTAAGTTAGTCGAGAAGCTTAAGTTATTTGAATGAATTTTTACAGCATTAAGTATGCTAACTATACAAATCGAATACATAGGGCAAAAGAATCTCGGGGCGGGACTCGAACCCGCAGTCTTTCCCTTACAGGGGGAATGCCTTGACCAATTCGGCGGAAGCATAAGTTAGTCAAGAAAATTTCAATTGCATGGAACGCCTTCACACAATAGCTTTTATCAGAGAACAGAGCAGACCAAATTTTATAGGATACCGAATTTGTACTCTCCTTTTCTAAGACTGCACACCGCGTATAAGCTAAGGTGCAGTTCAAAGAATAGTGGCCGACGCTGTCCCTAGAGTAACGGTTTTGATAGTCTCGGCTGTGGATGTCTTTTCACGCTTTGGTTCTAGAATATAACCTAGCCTTCCTCCATTAACACAACTACGTTCCTGAGATTAGCAGGTTCAACAAAATAAACAATCCTTTCAGCTTTATAATATTAGTATAGATACACCGTTGCAAAATCGTAAAATTTATAATTTTTTCATGGATCCCATAATTAAATCTTGGAAAAATTTATAAGGGATTCTTCTGAGATGTCGTCATAAAAAAAGAATCATCGTAAAAATTTGTGATGAATATACATAAAAATGTTTCGACAAATTGAGTAGGTCCCATATTTATTTAGTCCATTAAAATTCATATACATTCAAAGATCGCCTCTAAGAAATTGCTTTTAGCGACAAAGCTACTTTTTGTATATATTTTACTTAATTATGTATTTCGTGTATCCATATTTTAATTTGTATATAATAAGGTTAGTCTATCCTGTTCTATTTTTTGAAGTAGCTAGCTAGCTAGTACTAGCCGAGTAGAAATAATTTTCGCAATGCAGTAATCACTCCAATTATACCAAGGCACCTGACACTATGACAGAGTTTAGTGTACGTGAAAATTTGAGAACGAGTGGCAACATTTATAAGAAGAGGTGATACTTATGTTGCTAGAAGGGTGGTATGAATATTGAGGAGTAGAGGCAGACCCAATAATGAATAGGTGTAATGCGTGAAAGAGGATATCGCAATGGAAGAAGTAACTGAGGAAATCGGAATGAGGAAGAATGACTGACAGAAACATACGGAAGAATATTACATTATTTCGAACTCGAAATACATCGGCAAAAAGAAGAACTCAAGTGGGACTTGAACCCACGACCTTTCATTCAAAAAAAAAATATTTCGTACTCTAACAACAGTAACATTTGGACGATAAAATGAGGCTCCAAAGGTTCCAATGAAATCACTACGTACTCATAAAACTGATATTTTACAAGTTTATCAAAGTAAATGCGGTAGCCTAGTGGTATGGGTAATGGACTGCTGAGACGAGGTCTCGGGTTCGATCCCAGGTTTACCATGGCACACACCAATGACTTTTCGATGCTTTTCGAAGTTATGTGTGTATTTATCGCAGGTTTATAAGTGCCCGGTGAATGGCAATAGGCTCGCCACCTATTACATTGGGACTTAAACATAAACTGGCGAAATGTGGGTGCTAGCACCTCTGCCTACCCCTTCGGGGAATACAGGCATGAGTTTATGTTATGTTATATATCAAAGTAAATGAACTCAAAAGTGTTGTGTCGTAATAGGTTTAGTACCCTCAATAGTGCTACAATATTTGAGTACAAAACCCAAATATACAGCCAGGTTCCATTTCTATGAATATTTTACAAGCGCCCTTTATGTACCAAAAGCCGTATTAAGTCTACGACCGAATTATATAAAAAGCATAGGTACCCTTTTCTGGGGAGTAAAAAGAATCTTTTTTTCTTGTTGGCAATACCGTACAATCGCATTAAGAACCCTCATTTCGGTACAAATAGCTTTTGATGTTCTCAGACGGCGGTTATTTGCGTTTTGTAAAAATGCTTGAGGAAGCTTAGCAGTTCAGGATGTGACCATGTTTTTTTCCAGCAGGTTGGTAATTCTCTGAACGCGTCTGCTTGAACCTCGATGGGGAAATTACCGAACTCAGTAGTGGATTTTCCAACAAGCTGGTAATTCCCCAAATTAAGGTTGATTGAGCCTCGATCGGGGAATTACCATTCTCGGTGGAAAATACCCTTTAATATATACCACTTTTGTTATTTTACAAATTATTTTGGTTGCCACAATGGGTGGCCATTTCTGGATTTATTAATAGAAGTAAATTGAACTATAAAAAAACACACTGATCGGAAATGGCCGCAATTTTTTTTCCTCCGATAATTTTTCCGTAAAATAAATTTAGCCGTATATATATTTCGGCACAAATACTTATTTACCTCCATAATATCCATAATATACTTATATAACATATAAATAAAAAAAATACAAGCGCCTAAGATCTGCGCGTGACAACTCCCGACGGCACTGAATTTTCCGCCCCTGAAGCCTGTTTCAAGATTATCTTCATTCGATTTCTTATTCTACATCACTGTGGGACAGGACGCATAGGACGCCGCTCCCTAGGCAACGGGAGGCTCCACGGCAACGTCAGCCAAATGCCAACGCGCCTGTCAGTGTCCGTGAAACCCGAAAATAATTTTGATGTTTATATTTTTAGTGCTTTTTATGTGCAGTGTTTAGTGTAAGTTACAGTTATGAACATTTTTTATTAGTATATATTATATAAGTGCATGTCACTACAAAGCAGCGATGTGGAGGTAAGTCAACCTACTGCGTCGTTATTAAATCGAGTGCGATGCCCTCACTGTTCCCAAGCCCGTTTTTTTAACGGCGAGAGAGGCTTGAGAATACATGTCGGGAAAGTACACAAAGCCCGACATGTGTTTTCAAACCCTTCTTTGCCTACCGGTACTGCTACCGTCTTCGACCACAGTCAAATTGAAATTCCCTTTTGGCAAAAATTGACTCAATTTAAAAATTCCGTTCCGATTTTAAAGAGGATTCCTCGTGGTGCAAGACCTACCGTTGCGAAAAGCTTATCCCAATGTGTGGGTCTTGTAGTTCGAGAAAACTCTAAAACGACTTGGGAGCAGTTACTCACCTTCCCGTACAAAATTTTACATGTCAGGACAGAAAATCGATCAGCTAAAAATTCACTAACGTCACAAATTAAAATTAATTGCAACGATTCTCTCGACAATTTAGACCCAAAATTTTCAATTTTTCGCAAAAGTAATGTCTACAATTTAGTGGAATCTAAATTAAGGGATGGTGACATTAGTGGTGCATCGAGACTACTGTTTAGTAACGACGTAGTGGCGCCTTGCTCTCCGGAAACTCTTGCTGGTCTGCGGAGTAAGCATCCGGCGCCTGCAGATGGCCTTTCTTTTCCTGAGACGCCTGACGCCAACCCTGATTGCCTGTGCGTAACAGCCAAGGATGTGTTGGCAGCCGTAACCTCCTTTCGAAGTGGCTCTGCCGGTGGCCTCGACGCATTGACCCCACAACATTTGAAAGATCTACTGGGGCCGAGTGCCGGGGAGGCTGGCGAGGCACTTCTGAAGGAGCTTACGGCGCTTATGAATATGATGCTCTCCGGCAGTGTGGACGATGCCATCATAGACATTCTGTATGGAGCTAATCTATGTGCACTACGCAAGGGAGATGGTGGCATTCGTCCCATTGCCGTGGGATGCACGTATCGCCGTATGGCAGCCAAACTTTGCTGCCGATATTATAAAAATGACCTGGCCATGAATTTCCAGCCCCTCCAACTTGGTTTTGGCTCCAAGGGGGGCTGTGAGGCTGCCATACATGCGTTGTCAACCTACCTTGACTCCGGGAAAAGTGAGGTAATTCTCAAGGTTGACGTGAAGAATGCTTTTAATTCGGTGAACAGGGATACCTTGTTGACCCAAGCTAAATTAGAAACCCCCAAAATATATAATTTCCTTTGGCAATGCTACAGGTACCCCTCTAAATTATTATATAAGGACAATCTTTTAGAATCTGCTGTTGGCTGTCAACAAGGAGACCCTCTTGGACCGGTAATTTTCAGTCTGGCAATTCAACCAATTATTCGGCGGTTAAATTCAAAATTTAATGTATGGTATCTAGATGACGGGACTTTAGGGGGAGACGTGGAGACAGTTCTATAAGATTTGGCCCTCATTAAAAATGAATTTAGCTTAATAGGTTTAGAACTAAACGATAACAAATGTGAGGTTTTTTTAAATAACGTTTCGGACAAAATTTCTACTATTTCTAAATTCAATTCTTTAACTCCCAACATTAAAATTATAGAAAAAGACTCTCTACGCCTCCTCGGGTCCCCAATCCTAGAAGATGCCTATACCTCTTTTATAGAGGAAAAAATTCAAAATTTTAGTGACATTTCGGACCGCTTACTTAAAATTAATATGCATTCGGCTTTCACTATTCTTCGATATTGCCTTTTTGTACCTAAATTCACCCATGCCCTCCGATCCACACCATTTTGGAAACATTTAAGAATTTTAGAAAAAATGGACAAAATTATAGAAGATACCCTCAGAAAAATTTTAAACGTGACTTTGGATGACCGAGCTTCACTTCAAGCGTCTCTACCGATCCGCTTGGGTGGACTCGGTATTCGTAAAATTTCAGACGTCAGCCTGCCAGCGTTCCTGTCCTCAGTCCACAGTACGGAAGAATTAACTAGGAAAATTCTTGCACCTACACTAGTTAATTCTGAAGTATTGTGTAAGGCTGATGCAGTGAATGCTTGGAAAATTGCATGTCCAAACACCGATCTCCCAAGGAACCTTTTCTCACAGCGTCAGTGGGACGGGCCGCTCTGCAGCTTAGTAAGACAAAATTTACTAAATACATGTTCTAATGCTGTTGAGCGTGCCCGTTTGCTGGCGGTTGGAGTGTGGGAATCGGGTCTTTGGTTACAAGCTCTTCCGTCGTCTAACGTAGGAACTATGTTAGACGACACTACCTTCCGCATTGCAACATGCTTACGGTTGGGTGCGCCATGTGTTTCTCCGCATCGATGCCGTTGTGGAGAGGCTGTTGACCGACTCGGACACCATGGCCTATCGTGCTGCAGGAGTGCGGGGCGATTTCCACGGCATGCCAGCCTTAATGACATAATCCGCCGAGCTCTTGTCACCGCCGGTGTGCCAGCTGTGCTAGAACCTAACGGTTTGGCGCGCGACGATGGCAAGAGACCGGACGGCATGTCATTAATGCCTTGGAAGATGGGTAGGGCTCTGGTGTGGGACGCAACATGCGTCGACACCATTGCCCCTACCCATATACCTGGCACGGCTGGCTGTGCTGGTGCTGCTGCAGCTTCTGCGGAGGCTCTCAAGCGGCGCAAATACTCTAATCTTATCGGAGATTACGAATTTGTGCCGTTTGGAGTCGAAACGTTGGGGTCATGGGGTCCGAGCGCCCGCAATCTCTTCAGGGAGATTGCGAAGCGTATGGTCGACGCTTCCCGTGACCAGAAGGCTGGCCTCTTCTTAGGTCAGAGATTAAGCATTGCCATACAACGTGGCAATGCTGCCAGCCTTCTGGGAACGCTACCGCAAGAGGCATGCGATGCGGAGGAATTTCATGACGCATTTTAATCATATTTTAGTACAATTTGTAAATATGTATTTTAGTTTTACTTTATTTAGTTTTAGTTTTATTTTATTAAATCGATTGAATATCAAATATTAAGTATAAAACCCTTCATACCAAATTGAAGTAAATTGGTAGTATGTTATGGTATTTTAGAAGATTCCGCCTTTTTATATACACGTACTAGCTTTTGCCCGCGGCTCCGCTCGCGTGGATGTCGGTTCCCGGCAATTATTCGAATTTTTCTTAACGTACAAATCTTCCCTGGACTTCCTCAAATAATTCAAGACCAAAATTAGCCAAATCGGTTCGTGCGTTCTGGAGTTATAGCGTCAGGAAGGAAAACCCGACTTATTTTTATTTAGTAGATGTATACCGCTGAAGTCAGAGCGTCTTAACAACAATTTTTATTTCATTACTATGTTTTCATTTCAACATTGTAAGGGGGCGACTCCATTGCCATCAATTGGATCTTAATTCTTGATTACGAGCATGGAAAAGTTCTTAAAGAAATCGAACTTGGGACCATATCGTTAACAATTTAGCTACTGAAGCAGTCAATACCAAAAGCAACGTTAGCAAAACTAAATTACTAGTTCTATATCGACTGGATAAAGGTTCATTAGACATTTCTATTCACACGAGTCTTTCATTACGAAACATAGAAAATCTGACATTAATAATGGATAAGGCATGTAGGGTAATAATTAGCCCCATTCCTTTTCAAAGGCAACCGTATAAAGGGAATGAATGTTGTCATGTATATAAATATGGAGGAAATGTGGTGGCTGGAAGAGAAATTGCTGTTTGATACGGGGGAATGTTAAATCTAAAAGGATAATGCTGTTTTATTATCTTTTCAGTTCTACGGTAGGTATGTAGTAGGTATGTACCTACTTGGAAAATTCTAAGAATATGTTATTGTACGTAAGGTACCAAGTTTATGAGAATGGATTGTTATTTTTATATTTGTTCATGCAAAATTTACTGGAGAGATCTAGATGTTTTTTTTTTTTTTTTTTTTTTTATAAGAAAGAATATTAGAACCGAAGTTACTAATATTCCCTCTAACCCCTCGAACTAAGTTAAATTGCTTGTGCTAGGAGTGGGTTTACGTCGGTAGTGTAATGGCCAGGATCGAACCCGGGACCTCTCGATCGTAAGGCCGACTCCTTAACCACTAAGCTACCAATACACTAAGCTATATTCTGCGAGTTTATGACGTAGGCTGTCTTTACGGGGATGAGAGGCAATAGAAGAGAACGTATAGAAGGAAATTCGGTAGTTACTCGAGCGCGTCAGATTAAGCTAGGGAGGCTAGTTACATATCGACAAATTCCTCCAGTCAGTAGGCAGACTTCAGTACGGGCGGAGCACATAAAAAAAATTGTTCCACGAATTTACACCTACGCGTCAGATTAATATAAGATAGGTTATCTACTAGCTAACAGGTGTCCATCTCAAAATCTCGCGATTTAAATGTAACATATGGGCGTGAGAAGCTTGCAAAGATATGTCTGTATTTACTAGAACGCGTTGCGTCTTTTTTATGTTTATTTTAGAGTTAAACAAACCAGAATAACTGAAACATTGAATAAGACCAAAGTAATACAAAACTTTAATTAAGATGAATAATATATATATTTATTTATTATTATGTTATGTATACTCTTCCACTAATACTAAAACTGGAAACTTTATATATCATTATTCTTTCTATCATCCAATCTACCAATTCTAATAGGTTTCCACTACGCTCGAGTAACTACAAATTTAGCTGCGTGACCTCTCTACCTAAAAGGGCAGTTACTGACATTAAAACTAAATCAAAAGGAGGAAAATAAGTAAGAGGGCTCCAGTTTTCGAGCTAACAGCCTCAATTGTAGCGAGGTCCCATGTAAAAATGAATTAAAAAAAACGATTGAAATTTTAGGTACTTAATTTGCACTAACCCCTTCAGTTAAATAAATTACTCGTCTTAAGTACTCATCGGTTCACGTCAGTAGTGAACCCAAGAACTCTCGATCGTAATGTCAACTAAATAACCACGCTATTAACCCTTTCAATACTACATATGCTACTTTTTATCCCAGGAATAGGCTCTTATGGGTCACGGGAATGAGATCAGTCGTAGCTAGGGTTAAGTACATCATATGTAGTGGATTCTTTGTCTGTCGCACACAGCTTATCCTGCCCGAAGTTAAAATATAACCATCAAATACTGTGAAAATATATTACGTTCCCGGTTAACGTCTGGGTATTTGTCCCACTGTATATTTTGTATTGTGTTTTCGATAGATATTGTACCTCTGTACTGATGTTCGCGGCGATAAATCTGTGGTTTATTACCATTCTGGATCGGGAAGCGGGAAGAAAAATGTTTTATGGGGTAAACAGCGGTAAGGTATTGGCGGGTATGTTTTTGAATTAGGTGATTTAGTTTTTTTTGTGAAGGAAGCTCGTGAAGTATGTAAGGACTCGAGCTGGTGATCTTTCCCTTATAGGGGGAATGTCTTGACCAACTAGGCTACCGAGACACGCCCAATTTGATTAGAATTTCCCTTCTATTTTTATCTGTTTTTAACATCATAACATAACATAACATAAACTCACGCCTATATTCCCCGAAGGGGTAGGCAGAGGTGCTGGCACCCACATTTCGCCAGTTTATGTTTAGGTCCTAATGTAATAGGTGGCGAGCCTATTGCCATTAACCGGGCACTTATAAACCTGGCGATAAATACACACATAACTTCGAAAAGCATCGATAAGTCATTGGTGTGTGCCATGGTTAACCTGGGATCGAACCCGAGATCTCGTCTCAGCAGTCCATTACCCATACCACTAGGCTACCGTAGAGGTTTTTAAGGCGACGGTTAAGGCGATATTCATCGATGTTCTTACGAACTTTTGGAACCAATGTATGATTTTTCAACCATTTTTATACTCCGTCCAAGTATTTGAATGCTAGTTAACATATTTAATGCTCTAAAATTAATTCAAACACTACTGTTCCTAAATCTATAGACAATATACGAGTCGCAATAGTACGAGTATACGTCATAACCCAAAGAAATAACTTCACTCGTCGAACGTCGACTCATAAATATAGGCCTCGGGGATATTTTACAAACTCTTCAAAAAGAGTGAGCATAATGTTATGAACCTTTTTCTCAGAAGCACAGACACGACTTGTATACCGACGTATAAATTTTATATTCTACTGTTCACGAGTCCGTATAAACCCGGGCGACTTTATGTAATGTTTCGGACTCCACTTTCATGTTCATACTTCGTGAAGCAGAAAACAGATTTAAAAATCTCTATAAAATAAGTTTTGGAACGTTGAAAGGATCGGTATGCGGACAGTGGGTTTAAAAGACATGTTGAACTTTTTGGTAAGCATGGAAACTTTTTAGTACGTGAGCATACATTCTAAGGTAAAATACTTTTGGTTTGAAATGAAACTAATCTGTGAAAAACTTCTCTCAAAACCGCACAAAAGTCACGCTTTTCATTAGCTCGGGTGGTAAAACCCTTTGGTTGCAGTTGTTTTGAATACTTCTTGCTAGTCATTGGAATATTAACGTTATCATCACGCATAATCGTGGAATCACTCCTATCCTTATCACAAGTTCCAAGATGTATGTATAGTTATCGGCGTATAGGATGACTCTAGTCACATCACAATATATACGGCTATTATGGGGCTTTTTTCAGGAAAGCGTGGGGTTTACAACGGCGGCGGAGGCGCGCCAATCCACCAATTATTATAGACTATACTCATATCAAACAAGTCCAAGTGCGGCAAGATCTCGTTGCTCTCGTGACTTGGGTTCGTCATATATGGCAACAACTATATTTATGTGTTCATCGTTTCTCTCTATCAACTCACACCTGTGTATGTATAGGCGTAAGTGAATAATCCTAAATTCAATATCTATTTGGAAAACTTATTACCGTCACGAGGCACATTTTCCAAACTCCTTGTTTTCTTATATTCATGTTTCTGTCGGTTTTAGAACGAAACTACCATAAAATATCCACACGAGTACGTGTTAACATTGTGGCATAATGAATGCGACAGCGCTATTCAACCGCACGCTGTCTCCTTCCCCCGGGACATATTTCTCATACACTTCATAGAGTAGTGGACCTGTTGTGAGCGGATTATTATGATTAGTTCACATAATGTGACGCCATTTGCAAACTCCAAAGTTGAGACAGTTTATGGGAGGTTTAAACTGACAAGATTAAAGTAATATACATGTTACTTGTGCAAATTGGGGTCAACTTTGTTGACAGTAGTACTTACCTACACTTACACTGACAATAGAAGATTTGATATTGTATTTTATGGCTGTTAGAGACCTGAATATAAGCAACTAAGGAATCCATGGTAATTTATTACTATTCAGGACTTCACGCGATAAAAAATTTTGACTTACTTTTCTCAACGTTTCGAGTGCGATGCTGTACCCGTGGTCACGACTTGACCGGCCAGCGAGTTTATTGTGCGTCTACCCTCCATTACTTTCAGAATGAAAGTAAGGCTGGCGACACACTTCATTCACGACGTCAGTTTTGGACAGCACAATGTTGTAGGGTTTAGTGTTTTTATCACTGGTTTCCACGTCCCGGATAGTTTGAATCCATTTTCCCTGTTGAAATTTTTATATTTTTAATTCCAATCGCTTCACGTACAATCCTACAATAATAGTGGCGATCAGTGGAGAGGACTTTGGATTGATGAAAGAATTTACTTAAACTTAAGAGGAAGTTTTCTTAATTCTCATTAATATGACAACTGATGATGTTTAACTCTCACAATAAATATAATGAATCACATTACTAAATAGTGAAGAATCACTTCACTACTTTAATTTTTCACAGAAAACCATAGGTACCTCGCTGCGAACTAACTTTTACATGTTAAAAGTTGATTCGTGGCGAGTCACGTACAGAGTCACGTACAGATTTATTGAATTGCCACACAACCAATGGCTACAATTCAATGATTACAATATCACAATCCAAATTCGCGGGACAAAAAACAACCTGTTACTTTTGTAGTGATTTTACTTCATTGTGCAAACAAATAATCTAACTCTCTTTCGAATATATACTATTAGGGAGATAACACATCAAAGTCACTCTTGCGCATAGAGAAATGCTGCCTTAGTACCCTACCTTTACGTAGTAGATGCTTCTAACATGGCTTACCAAGAAGTATTGTGTAAGAAGTGTTTGTGTAAATGCTGTTTTTTTATGGAATAGGGAGGCAAACGAGCAGACGGATTGCCTGATAGTAAGCGATCACCGCCGCCCATGGACACCCGCTACACCAGAGGAGTCACAAGTGCGTTGCCTTCCTTTCAAAAGAGAGTACGCTCTTTTCTTGAAGGTTTGAAGGTCGTATTGGTTCGGTAATACCACTGGCGACAGTTTATTCCACAGTTTGCTTTAGTGTATGACCCCTCCCCCCTTAGAATGTATCCCAAAATGCCTATAAACACGTGTGCAAAGCAGAAAAAGATGTCTAATAAAAACGTCCATGTCATTGTCGAATTAAATAATCTGTTGTCTCAGTACGGCCGGTGACAAACGAGTGAAGACGCCTCGTCATTCTGTCAAGATGGCCGGCGATTACCGCGGACGGGCCCGATCTATTCACAGGGCTATGGGGAAATTTATTTTGAAATCGTTAGTTTTTTTTTATGTGGAACGTCGGTTGACGCGTCTGGTCGGTGAGAATAACTCGTATGTCATGGTGGTATACGTTATTATATTTTTTATATGCCCAAATTTCACTGTTGCCTATGGCCATACCTTATGGCCTTAAGGCCTAGGGCCTTTTCATTATTGTATTATTTTTTATTATTATACAATATCTATCTTCATTTGTTTTCAATATTTGAACCAAATAAATCTCGTCTAGACTGCTTTTTAGTGCCCCCGCCGGAGCCGGAGGGGAAGGTCATGTCGGACTCGAACCAACTAAAACCGCACGCCGTCTGAAGGTCATCGCGCTAGGCCGAAGGCGAGGTTGTCTTTGACATATCCCTCGCTGTAGACTCCTAATACATCACCACATAGTATAAGTAAAGCAAAGTCGCTTTCCGCGTCCCTATGTCCCTATGTATGCTTATATCTTCAAAACTACGCTACAGATTTTGATGCGGTTTCTTATAATAGATAGAGTAATTCAAGAAAAAGGTTTATAGGTATAATACATGCTTAATATAGTAGAGGGTGCAGCGGGAACGGAATCGGACGCCACGCAGGCGGTAAAAAATTGGCGGTACGAAGTTCGCCGGGTTCGCTAATTACTGAAATATAAATGTCAGTCAAGCCCTTACTAGTTGAGTTGTCTAGGCACTATAAATTTTACTAACAACTTAGACTTTGCATAAATACCAGTCATCTTTTTATTTCTTCTTTATTAAAAGACATCAATTTTAAGTAGCAGCAGACATTGTGAGAACAATGGTTGTTTCACCGCCATTGCAGAAGGGCCCTTGAGATTTGGCGTTTCATTTTCATGTTGCCAAGGTTTTTTTACCTTGCTTATGAATGTAGTAACGAAAACATGACATTGTTTTCTTTAAATGAAGCCTGGATTTGTAGGAAAACTCACGATGATGTCTTTGTGTGTTGCATTGTCATCATCATTAATCCATACTAATATTATAAATGCGAAAGTAACTCTGTCTGTCTGTCTGTCTGTCTGTATGTTACGCTTTCACGCCTAAACCACTGAACCGATTTTGATGAAATTTGGTATAGGGGTAGATTAGACCTTGAGAAAGGACATAGGCTATGTTTTGTCGCGATAACCGACATCCACGCGGGCGGAGCCGCGGGCAAAAGCTAGTTCCAAATAAAATGAAGTGTGTTGGAATTTTTTTTCTTCCTCTAATGCTGTATGCTAAAAAATGTGTTTCTTTTTGAGTCAAGTACAAAGGTTTCCGGAACATTTATACATTTTGTGTAAATAAATACGTATATACATGTTATGTTACGTATCTAATACCAAAATAACATACACAAATATTTATACTGAGCGGGAATCAAACCCGCTTAGCTGACGAACGGTTTAACGCCACATCATACCACACAGGTCACCTAACTTTACTTATGCAGTATAACTGCACTCCAATCCTCATATACTTTGCAGCTTAGGTGCCATAAAAATTAAAAAGTACAACGCTACTTTAGCCTGACTTATTAATTACAACTGCAGCCAAATCTCATAAGCCACAGCAATTTGAACTTTTTCAGTAACAAAAACAAACCACAGACTCACAAAGTGACTGCATTATTACAGGCTGTTTGAACGCCAGAATGACATATTAAATATACATAATCTGTGTCCACTTTGCATTTACAACATACCCGTACATTATTCTAATCGTAAAATGGAGCGCAACGCCGGTAGACGTACTCACTGTGACCTAATAACCGCAGTCCACTGCAGCCCCTATGCTGTCCGCTACCTTCCCCTGCCAGCTAATCAGGTCATTTTTAAACTTAGAGGGTACAGACGGGTCTCGTGTAACAAAGAGACTTGGAAAGATGTACAATTAAAAGTTGAAAGAGATTAACCTGCAATTATGCAATGCAATGACTTACATATTAATAACACCATTAGCAAAGCCACGAAAGCACTGGGTTTTATTCTAAGAATCTCGGCCGATTTCAATAGTATTAAAACTATAAAAATTTTGTATTGCTCTTTTGTTCGTAGTATCCTTGAATATGCTTCACAAGTGTGGAAAAATAAAATAAATTATTTCTTTATTCTTTTGCCAATCTAATTATTCGGGTAAAAAGGGAATCGTTTAGGGGTGTAATTTTATTTCTTTTAAATTTTGTCAGCCCTTATGGTACAGATTCTACAGGTCCTAGATTATAAAAATACTAGCTTTTTCCCGCGGCTCCGCCCGCGTAGTTGTCGCTTATCGCGACCAAATATAGCCTATGTCTTTTTTTAGGTCTAATCTACCCCTATACCAAATTTCATCAAATTCGGTTCAGTAGTTTAGGCGTGAAAACGTAACATACAGACAGACAGACAGACTGACTGAAAGGCAGATAGGCAGACAGACAGACAGAGTTACTTTCTCATTTATAATATTAGTATGGATAAAAAAGCTTTATATAGATAAACTGTATGTGTATTCCTTTTCCTGAAGGTGAGGTGTACCAACATCACATTTTTCTAGGTTTTCAATCACCCGTAATAGTGTGCGTGAAACTAATGTAGGTAACTGGTTAAATTCCTGCGTGCAATACTGCTCGCACCTGTGGTATGGCTCCGCATATACTTACTAGATGCTCTCGATAGGTTGCAGCGACGTGCGGTCCGCATTAGTGGGAATCCTGAGGTCAAGAACACGCTCAAACCTTTGCAGATGCGTAGAGATATTGCATCTTTGGCAGTATTTTACCGTCTCTACCATGGTTAATGTTCTGATGAGCTCTTCCAATTAGTCCCCCCTTGACCCACCTTTACTTTATTGAACCAAGCGGTTCGCTGAATAATTTCTCTGCCGCACTATTAAGACCTGGAACTCCCCGCCAGCTCACGTGTTGCCTTCTTCCAAAACTCCAGGGTCATTATAACATGAACGAAAAATCATTTAGGAGCACAAAGTTACTTCGGATTACCTTCGATAGAGCATAGGCTGAATTAAGTGCCATGTTTCAATTGTGCGATAATTGCATTTCATAGTACGAATTGGTCCAAACTTCAGTCCACAATTTCGAATGTACGTTTTTGTCCTGGAGCATAGTCACTTTGTATGAAAGCCACGAGCCGAGAAGAGTTGGCTGTTATATTCTAATTTGTCGGGAATCACGTTCAAATAGTTTTATAAATTCATTGAATGAGTTAAACAACTCGTGCAGTAGCCAATGGATTTAAATAGTTTTAAATTTATTCATAGCCATCGATTGTAATTGCTATTAAAATTTGTTGAACGCACAGTCAACGAGAGAAGTAGATTGACATTAAAATATTTACTTTTTATATTGGTGTATGAAGCGAGTGTGGAGGATACCGTCGGTAGGGGAAGACCTAGGCGCACATACCTGGACCAAATCGGGAAAGTTTTAGAAAAGGGGCAGGTCAGGAGTACCCTAAACCGATGAACATGCATGAAGAATGTAATGAGAGTGAATGAAGCGAGAGTAGTTTGTCAGGATCGTAACAAATGGAGATCCGTGATCTCTGCCTACCCCTATGGGAAACAGGCGTGATTTTATGTATGTATGTATGTATTATACAGACACGCTTCTTTCCATAGAAGTAGGTAGGGACCACATGTTTCTACTTGCTGCGATCGTGGCCTACCTCTTTCGGTTCGGTTCTATTTTTATAATTATTTTTATATGTGCACATCGGTTTCGGATACTATTAATATGGCCTTTATTTTAAAATGTCAACGGTCCAGACTATCCCAGTCATCTTTTTTTAGTCATCAGTCAATTTGGTGTCCCATTTTTGCTTGCCAATTTGCGCTGTCTACTCTAGGACTTGATCGCTCCAGTATGTTATACGAAAATAAGTAGGAAGGTGGCTGTGACTGCGGTGCACCTCTACAGTCGATGGACCACCTCCCCTGCTGAGCCCCTACCCCTGCGAAATTTGCTGAGCTAAATAAAGCGACGGAAGGTGTGATAAAAGTTACGGAGTTTTGGGCTGGGCTCATCTAAATATTTTAAACTAGCTTTTCCCACGGTTCCGCCCGCGTGGATGTCGGTTATCGCCACCAAATATAGCCTATGTCCTTTCTTATGGTCTAATCTACCCTTATGCCAAATTTCATCAAAATCCGTTCAGTGGTTTAGGTGTGAAAGCGTAACATACAGACAAATAGACATAAAGATAGACCGACAGAGAGAGTTACTTTCGTATTTATAATATTTGTATGGATTGTTGCCTGTTTCCACTGACACAAAGAAGAAGAAGTAGTAGGTATTTGTATAATATTTATTAAAGATGTGCAGTTTGAAACCGCGAAGACAAGACAAGGGTATAGGAACAATGAATTGTTCGTACTCGTACATCTATTCTTCTTATCGTGATTGCTATAACAAATTAAAACAAAGCTGCAGGACAATGTAGATGGTTAATCTTGAATTCAAGAGTTTAACTTAGACATTCGCTAAACAGTGAGTGAATGAATGGATCTCTTGAGACCGAGTAAGTGAACCACTGTTTTAATATTCTGTTGGTTCGTTCGCTTTTGTTTCGAAGCCCCAGTTTTTGGCAGAGTTTAACACCGGTGTGGCTTCTGTAAATGGGAATATTCTTTGTTCTGTGTAAGTCTAAATTCATAAGTTTGGTTAGTTACAGAATCTTGATTCAAAATCTAAACAATGGATGTATACTTACAGTAATGTCTGCGAAATTGACTTGGTTGTCTATATAAACAAAATGTTACAATATTTCATTAAATTACTTATTGAATGAGGGCTACCTCACTTGGCTGAAGCATGAATTTATCAAACATGGCTGATTCGGAAAGTAATATTAGCACCACAGGTGTTGACTTCTAGCTTTTTTTTATACCACTTAGATGGCAGACAAGCACACGGCCCACCTGATGGAAAGTGGTTACCGCGGCCTATGGACGTATGCAACACCAGGGGCGTTACACTCGCGCTGCCTACCCTGAAGAAACCTTCTAATGCCCCTCTTGAAGAACCCCATATTGTAGTCGCTTGGGAAAACCATGGCAGGGAGTTCATTCCACAGCTTGAGCGTACGTGCTGCTGCTGCTGTGACATAAGTCATATAGCAGCTTATATGTCACATCAGCTAAAGCCTGCGTACCACCATTATATGGAGGTTAATCAGTGCAATTTGAGATAACAAACAGTTTGGTAAATTTCTGGTTTACTATGGTTCAGTGCATGGTCTAGCAGCTGCCCGTTATTGTGAACTGCGTTAGACCCGTCGCACATGAGCACACTCGCATTGGCCGTCACGAGCCGCGTGCGAGTGGCAGCTTTTAAACCTATAGAACAGTACCGAACTCCGCATTTACTCTCACGTGTCGACGCAGGCACGTATATGACGTTTACGGATGGTATGGTGTCAAGCCAAGGTAGGACACGGCGGTATATCCGCCCAATTGAGCAGTCCGACTGGGGAAGTACCTTCGCCCTACAGAATACTGCGGCTATAATAACCGCGTGTTGTGTTCCCGGCGGTGAGTTAGGAAGCCAGAGCTCACTGGAGAGTTTGTGTGCTGTCAGTGGGAAAACCAAAGGCTTGTCCTGCTTCTTTCACACTGACGGCACAGGGCTTAGCGAATGTAACTAATACCCTCCTGTCTCGTAGAAGGCACACTAGGTCCCAAACATGGAACGAAATGACTTTGGCAGTGTATTTAATGGCATGAAAACAATTATCTCCTATAAAGGATAGGTTTGTTATCCCCGAGGAGTGTAAAAATGTCTTTAGCGTTCTATAAAGACATTTTTCAATTGCTCCACAGATTGGAATCGTGCCCAGTAAATTGTGGAGCCTCTGGGACTTAATATCTAGTTCCCTTTGGAGGTTTTAAAGACGTGACAGTTAAAATGTTCGTCTTTCATACTGGGTGTACCGTCTCACAATATTGCCTCGGAGAAATTCTTGTCTCATTTCCGTTACACTAGGCTTCATTGAAATTTTTCAGTGAGTTCAAAAGTAATTATTTTTAGAAGTCTACGTTCTTAAATGCAAAGTAAATTAGAATTTGTTCCTTTTCGTACAGAGAAAGACATACTAATTGGATGTTTTGTTTCTGGGTCATACGTTTGTTCCCTGAACAAGACGTGGTGTTGGTTTTTTTGTTAAGAAAATTTCAGCAGTTACTTCATGCTGCCATTTGGTAATTAAATGTGCCCCATAAACAGCGAATTCTCACCTCAGATCTATCTTAATACATCCATTCTTTTATACAACTTACTTACGTGGCAGACAAGCACACGGCCCACCTGATAGAAAGTGGGACCGTCGCCTATTGAAATTTGCAACACTGTGGGCGTCATACCAATCCTAATTGAAGGATTGTATTCGCTTGGAACTACAGAAGAGAATATTAAAAAAAACTAATTAATAACTAAAAAATCCAACACAAGTATTGTTTATCTATGTTCAAAAGTAAAAAACTACACATTAATGAAAATTTACGGTCTCCTACAACGACGCTGCCGCTGTAAAAGATCCTACATTGTACCCTCAAATCCCCAGATCAATGCGAAGCCTTGAAAAGATTTACAGCCCACAATTTCAATTACACACAGCTACAATCTACTGCCTGTTAAAGTCTTTATTGGCCTCCCATCTCTTGTAAAGACAGCTTCGAGCACCTATGCCGTAGGTGCAAATATACGTGATTAAACCTTTGAACTGCGATGTTAGTTGCCCATACATTAGTTCCACTCAATCAATCTCTAAAACATTCTAAGACAGCTTACATAAACACACCGTCATATACGCTATCTCTTTGAAGTAGGAACATTAATAGAATATGAAATGTATTCGCATAATATCGAGTGTGCCATGGATATTCAGCCCTATCTAGACGGTTGACAGTTGGATGAGATGGGTTTTCTAAGGGACATCCTATTAGTAGGTTTATGAGTTGCGGCTTATGCGAAAATATTTAAGAGTAGCATGGGCGCCATCTTGGTTGCGTCGCTCACGTTTTAATTTATGGTAGGATTTTTTTTATTTTATCGTTATTAGGTACTACTAGTTAAGTACCACGTTATGAATTTCAAAGGTAGTGTTTTCCATCTTATAAGTCACTCGCGTTCTGTTTGCGTTCACATTCGCGGGTTTGTTAAAAATGTATTTAAAAAAATGTATTACCGAATGTTTAAAAAAAAACGTGCCAAAATGATCAAGCTGTTCTTGAGTTGTGCGCACAGCAAGATCCATTATTATGTCTATGAAGGAGAAAAAGATTAATTAGAATAATAAGAATGTAACTTAAACTCATCATAATTTTAGTTTCAAACATAAATGTATAAGTATAAAGAGAATACCACTTCACAAAACAGTAAATCTGATTGATGTCTTTTTTTTCGTCAAAAAAAGTTATCAATGACATGAATCGAATGAGTCGTTGACGTAGACCTCAAACAAAGAACAAAGGGCTCTTCATATCAACGATAGAATTATAGAAACGACTTGAGGGGCCTCACTGACTTTTTATTTGCAAATACGAAGGTTTTATTGTACATTTGGAATTATTATATGCAAAAGACATTATATACTAACTCAATTTATGAGGATGTGGCTATAATGTTAAATGTTTAACATTATTCGCAACGTATTGACTAATACTACAATTTTTAAGTTTAAAACCAATATTGCAACGCTGTTCCAGAAGCCTCAGCATGAAGGACATTGACAAATCCGAGATATCTTTCCGACCAATGAAATCGCTGAAAAAAGTGTCATATGTCAAATTGTCATGACGTACAACATGTCATTGACTGGTTGAAGAGAAGCGAAGAGATTATGCCTACACTACCATGCTAAAGCTGCTGAATGTTTCCATTCTAGGTGGGCGGGAATGAACTTTGAATTTCGAATTTAGAAACTAGGAAAAGGAGTTTTCATATCCAACAGACAGACTTTTTATGTCATCTGTATGACAGTTATAAAAAGTTGTACACTGTTGATGGTCAAGTGATGGTCTTTTGCGATAAATTTCAGTCTACTGTAACTGATATTTTAGTTTTGGTCGTCACTGTTTTGTGTGAGAATGACGTTGCTGGCTCATCTTAATTTCATATTCCATGGATATTATCGTCTTTCCAGGTAACCACTTTACAAAGAAATAAATCTGTAACTTATATCTTTCTTTAGAACAAGATGGAGAGAGGAAATTAGGATTCTATCCTTTTTAATTAATCGCTTCGTCTGTTCCACGTAATCTTGACAGCTCCGGAGTTCTTTTCTTTTTTTAAATTGAATGGCTCGAAAGGCCAAGGAATCTATTTGTAGGCATGATATTCCAAAATCGTATTAAATTGATTTAGAACTGGCCGATAAATGACACTGGCTAAAGAAAATAAATTTGAATTTTAAACCAAGAATCGTTTTAGAAGGCACCACACCTAATCATATTGTTTCTTTAAATAGTTTTTTTGTTATTATTACCTTGATTTATGGATTTTTTACCTAATTGATTAATTAGATGCAGAAGAAAAATATAGCGCATTAGGTTAATTATAGACACTGGAGGATGGAGAATAGCATCATATAGGTATTTAAATAATACAAAACAATATGTACCATAAACAATACAACATGGTAAATATCCCGATACCTTTAATAATATTAAGAACAGCATCATCTGTAAAAGAGTGAAATTTTTCAAATTCATTCAATAACTCATTGATTATAGTGATCGGCAAACTTGGTGAAAATGGACTCAGGCAGCGGAAAGCGCGTTTTTAGGTCTCTTTCGTGGTAAGCGTGCACCAATCATAGATTATATTAAACCAATCATTGGTTCAAAGAACTTGCACACTAATCAACTAATGACGTGAGCAAAAAAAAAACAATAAAAAAGCTGCCTCATAATTGTTTTTTGGTGCCTTTTTTTTTTGGTTGATTGCAACATTTTGATGTTTGTTCACGAAGTTTCTGCATCCGTTCCAAATTCCAAATTCAAAACTTATTCCCGCCTCCTTGATAACATTTTAGTTTTATACAGCCTATGTAATTCAATGGTTGAAACAAGAAAAGGATTCGTAAATATTTATCAGTGAGATTTTAAAGTAGCCTGGTTCAAAGTAGGATTTAAAGTCAAACAGAAAAGCCGAGAATATTTTAATGTTAACCTAAATCGTTTTTCGATTTTCAAAGTCTTCGTAAATATATTCTTGTTAACTACGTGCCTTCATTTGTTAGTTTAATAGTGAATCAATTAAAATTAATGACATTCCGTTATACGGTGATGTATACACACGCGTTCGTTATACAAATAATCTTGTAAATTAGCTATTTGCTCGCTAAGCTACCAGCGGGACGAGTAATTTCCATAATTGTGTAGGTAGGTCGCAGTTATTTGCTATATGATACAAGGTTTCTAATAACTGTAATTTATATACGATCATTCAATCATATGTGTGGGTATTTGTTTTCAGTATTTGAAGCATATTCAAACCACAGTTTTTTCTTGTAAATAATTGTGCGGTACAGGACACCCAGACCAATGGGGATAAACGTATTCATTGATGCAAATATTGCCACTGAGTGGAAATGGAAGCCACGCTGCGCCGCCTGTGTAGCAGTCCAACCCATACCACAGAAGCCGTCGACATTATGGACGGTATCAGATTAGGGGCTTACACAAGCCCGTATGTTGTTACGCGCTTCAAAAAACCGGACTCGCGTAAATGGGCATATTTTAGCGTGTTCAAATTCAATCCAATTTAATTTATTCCATAACTAGCTGTGCCCGCGACTTCGTCCGCGTGGAATGTACTTAATAAAAAAAACCAGTTTATTTTTTTTTGTTTTTGGGCATTTTTTTTTTTAGCCTAAGTTACTCCTTATTACATAAGCTATCTGCCAGTGAAAGTCCCGTCCAAATCGGTCCAGCCGTTCCAGAGATTAGCCAAAACAAACAGACAGACAGACAGACAGACAGACAGACAGACAGACAGACAAAAAATTTAAAAATATATATTTTGGTATGTGTACCGTATATACATTCATATGCATGTAGTAGAAAGCGGTTATTTTAATATTACAAACAGACACTCCAATTTTATTTATTTGTATAGATAAAATATACAATGTATTTAAACATTACTAAAAACTAACTTATTTTAAACACGAATAAATATCTATTAGTCGATTAATAATGTTATGTTATGTATTAATTTTTAAAATAATCGCTCGCTCGAATCGGTAGTGCTGTCGTGTCAGTATCAACGTGGATTCTGACAAAGGATCATTACCACGTACTTGCGTTACTTATTCGCCTTCGACTGAGAAGACGAAAAAGATGCTGGGTTTCAACGATAGTTGCATCCAGAACAGGTCACTTACATAAACTTAACCCAAAACTGCGAAGTGATTCTAAACGATACTAAGTGTTGACGCGCTTGTACGAGCTTAGATGCGCGTCAACGCTCGTATCATACGCAACTACAATACGCTTCCAAAAACGAGCTTATCGCGCGTACAAAACGCTAGTCTGTAACGGCCCTATATTTTAAACAATTAACAAAAATGAAAATGGAATAATTACTACTGTTTTACTTAGCAATACTACTAGTCATCTAAAAAAAACTCCTAACCTACTCCAAAAAATGCTTAGATATAAAATAGCAACACTGTCCAACTTTACCCGACATGCCAACAGCCGTGACTCCGTATTTGTACCGACAATATCCGTACTTCTTGTTCCAATATTGGCCATTTGGGATTCATTTTTATATTCAACGATTGTACCGAACCGCCGTACTTTTTGTTGCCCATTTGTCTTATAGAGAGTCTTAAGGACTGTATTGAGCAATTTAAGTTGAGATTTTGTTCTTTTTATTACTGTTTGTTATGTCTTGATCACACGCACCGAGTGGAGTGGCGAGTCAGTGAAATGTAGGCTGAGAGAGTGATTTCGGCGAGTAGCTGTTTACACGGGTTTTGAAATTAGCACAGACAGTTTAGTTCAATTTAAACTGAATTTTGGACCCAATAGATCCTAAAAAGAATTATTAGAGCAATGACGACCGTGTGGTGAGTGGCGAGCCGCGAGACAGAGCTGTATGGAGCGAGCCGAGCCGAGCGAGTGAGACAGTGCGATACTGATATGTATCTATCAAACGCTCTCATCTTTCTGTATGTGTTCGAATACCAGAATACCAGTAGTACAGAGGCCGAGCTACTGTTTCACTCGTCGGAACACACGGTCAAGTACTCGGCACTCTGTTCACACGTACCGAGCACTCGGCCGAGAGCACTACCTCATGACTCCACTCGGTACGTGTGATCAAGGCATTAGCGTCTTTAATAAAAGAGATGGCTGTGTGTATTTTCAGGTGAATCTGGTTGAAGAACGGAGTGTTGTTTTACAGCTTAACTTGTTATAGCAACTTTGGACGGCAACAGTTAAGTCGTGGTTGTTTTATTAGACTTATATAAAGTTATTTGTAGTCCCCTTGTCGGCTACAGTGATGTTTTCACTTTGGCTAGTGCTTTATTACGGCAGTTAACTATACTAATTGTGTTTTGTTTATTCAAAATTATGTTGCGATACTAAAATTGAGTTTATGGTTTTATTAATGTTTGAAATATTTTCAAAGTTGTTTTTTTGGTCTTGTGTTTTTTTAATAGTCAGATAACAAACATTTCTTAGCTCACAAAAGTATAACTAAAAAATCGAGTAAATTAAAGATGATTTCCGTACGAAAAAAAGGAAAACAGGTATATCTTGTTCATCCATTAAGTTGAATTCAACAACAAAGTTCATAACATAACAAACCAGAGATCATAATATTCTTTTCGAGATACAGTATTCAAAATAATGTTACTGCGCATAGTGAACATTTCTTAAATCTACCTCCATACATCTATTCTCTCACAATAGCTTACCTTGCTACCTCAAAATAGATAAGATATTCAAACGTCCCACGTAAAGTGTAACATGATAAACGTATGGTACAATCTCATTTTCATGTGCCATTCGGTCGCTGTACTGCCCCTGCTAGTCCTTACCGCAGCGGACGAGACCGCTCATAAAACCTACTTTATGGCTAGACTTGGCCACCTGCGTTATAGAGGCCGACCGTAAGTTGCCATTGAAAAATCGACTCCGGGACATTATTTTTTATTTTAATGCTAATACTAGATAGGAGGAATATGGTTGTTAAAAAGTAAGGGCTTTGGGTAGGATGAGAAAAGCTGCTGATTTTTTCGGACTCTTCACAGATGGTACTGCAGCGTCAGGAAATGGAATATGTATAGATATAGATACATAGTTATCATTTAAACTAAATCATTAAGAAAGAATGCTCTTGTTCTAGCTCTAGCTAGAACATAGGTTCCTTTGGTCTAAATCAACCGTTACTAAATTAATGTATAATATACCAGGTGTAAGGGGAACGCTCCCGAAGCCGAAAGCCCCTGGTAGTACTCTAGGTATATGTTGATATAAAAAAAAAACGATTGGACAAAAAAATATTTTTTCGAATTCATTCAAAAAAAAAAAAAAAATTTTTTTTGTTTTTTTTTTTTTAAACATTTTTATTTTGCATTATTTACTCTGCATCGTGTTAGTAAAACTAATTGAAACGGTAAATTCATAAAAATAAATCACCACAAAAAAAAAACACCTGGCGCTAAGCTCGTGCTTTTTTGTTGTGATGATTTTGTAATGAAATTACGCCAATGTGTTATGTACCTGGAGTACTAGTGGTTTTCAGCTTCAGGAGCGTTTCCCTTACACCCAGTATTATCAATCTAATCAAATAAAGTATTGAACTTTGGTACCTTACTTTCTTCATACGAAATGTACATACATACAGTTTATAATACATCATTGCCTACACAATTCTTTTTACAAATCGTTGACCTGAAGGAAAAGATTATTCTCGTTAATGGCAATGAATTTAATTTCACCATTTTAGGATTTAAATTCCGAACAGCGTTTATTATCTTACTTACCGAACGGTCGGGCATAAATTTCTATGAATCATATTCCCGCATAAATTCCGGGATCCTCCTAGCTAATAGGGGCCGTCTCTTCAACGCTAACTGATCTATATCCCGGTCACTTTATAGTCTGTGGGCTTACTTTATTATAGGTGTATTGGCTGATGCCCGTGGCTCTATCCACGTGGAAATCTGATACCGCTTCCGCTACCCATGGGAACCTGTTCCGGGGTATAACGTAGCCAATGTGTTATTCCAGATTATACCTATAATCTGTGACAAATTTCAGCAAATTAACTAACAAACAACCAAACCTCTTTACAAAGTACACATTTATCATAATAGTAGGAGGAATTTGCTTAAAACAGCTTTTAAAAATACTATTTTTGCGCCAACATAAAATTTTATAGACCAACCGCTTGAATTTTTTTTATGAGACAGATAAAATATACGCCCGACGGATTTTCATATTAACTTTTATGCGATATTCAATTTACTCATGCATTATAAGAGATGAAACGATTTGTTTTACTGTACGTTTGGAATATAAATTACTTATGTTTAAATAAATGACTTATGTTTAATATAAATGACTTATGTTTAACTAGGCAAGATTCGCAACCTCGCCCGGCTGTACCTCATTAATTTTACAAGGACTTCAACATGTCTATTATGAATGAGGTTTAGGTTGAGTAAATAAGTGCCTTATATGGAACAGATGAGATTGTAAGCTGTGGTAATCTTTCGAGTATTTAGTTTGAAGTTCTTTAATACTTATAATACTAGAGAATAGTATTTATAAGCCTCAGATTACGGAGGTCGCCCAACGTTTCGTCTTGAGGTTGCCCGGCAAGATGGGAACACCATCATTCCCCCACCCGAAGAGAAGTCCATCTCGAAATCAGAGATTGAACTGAGTCAGCCGGGCTGCGAGGGATATGTTTTAAGATAATCTTAGATCCTCGCAAAGTACTCAAAATGATCTTAATTCCTTGGTTTTCCCCCTTCCTGTAGACTGATTCTTCTAATAATAATTTATTTCATTAATTCAATAGTACTTGTTACATAGTTTCTTAATCTATCTATTGCTATCTTTTATACTTAGTGCATACTATCTTAGATATATTATGTAATAATACACATATTATATAAATGAGCTCTACATTTGTCAAATTAATCTTACGGTAACTATAGTTATTTAGCTGTGCTACATAGCTTGTGCCTGAACTAGGTAATCCTGTTTTTCAGGCTTGTGGTGCAATTTTTACATTTTAAATAAACAAATAAATAATTCATAGGTATAAAAGCTACTTGCAAAGTGGATTGGTAATTAAATCTAACCTTATAAATATCTTAGTTACTAAACTACTTAACAATATTCATTTTATCTCCGTTATCAACTTCTCTGTCTCATCGTGTGTCAATTTTTGCAGGAAATTCTTTAGGACATTCTTACATTGATTGTAGTTAAGAGGATATATGTCTGTTATGGCATTTACTCTATTATACAGCAGTGGTCCCAGAAACATAAAGAATTTGGCTGTATATTCGTGCTTTATCGCAATTCGCTGTGTGCATACAATATCTTGCCGTCTTTTATTTACAATTTCAGTGCTGTAGGGGAGTGCTGCGTGCTGTTTTAGTACTGTGCTCATTAGCTGGCGGACTGTTAGTAGTTCACAAGATTTGTATAGGAGATCGGTGGGATATAGAAAAGGGCGGGAAGTTGCTACCTTTAGGATCGCTCTCTGTGCTCTCTCGATGGGCAGTAACAAGGATTTACCCCCTCCTCCCCATGACGTTATGCAGTATGTCAATATTGATTGACAAAGGGCATAGTATACCTGTTTAATTAGTTTTAAATCAGCAATGTACCTAATTTTCTTAAATACAAATATCAGTTTGCGTAGTCTTTTAATTAGTGCTTCGCTATGATGAGCAAATGACAGGGTTTCGTCTATTATAATACCCAGGTATTTTATTTTGTCTGCTCTAGCTATATCCGGGCAGGTAAAGGGAATAATATAATTGAAATCAGTAAAACAGTTTGATTTGCTCTAAGTATAGCTCGATTCATATATCTTGGACCAAAATCATGAGATTTAAAGGCCCTGGCGCACGCAAATTGTTTCGTAATAATCAATACTTTGTGAATTTGAGCTCGTCCACCGCATAAGTACCCCGTGCTATCTTCAAAATACATCCAAGAAAGATGTATTGCGCATATAGAGTTCATTTACAGCATACTTTAGGTCTAAATATGGCTGAAGCAATACTTGCCATGATCTCAACCGTTTTAAAAGATTCACTCCCACCTAACCTAACATCAAAATATTAAGACCAAATCCGGACATAACATATTCATTGGGACATTTCATTCACATCACGATGTAGTAAAGAAACGTAATATTGTGCGGCACATAATCATTTACTTTTTTATTACCGTTTATATTACACGTTGCGATTATATAAAGGAAGTTGTCCACTGGCGTACAGCGGCGGTCGGTCTGGTCGCAATTAACCGGCGGCCATTATGGCTCGTTTAAATGGCGCGCAATGCGAGTTGCATAAAGCCGATTAATTACCAATGGGCTAACGAATAAGCTAAATAGTCAGTCTCATACCTTGCATTGAGCTTCTATAACGTTTCGAGAAGTATAGAATTTTGGTTGCCAAAGTTTGTTTTTATTTTCAGAATTTTATTGTAACGTTTCGTTTGGTTGTAGGAACAGCTTGTACATTCATAAGGTAGCGGATGGCTGGCTGCTCTAGCCAGTACTCTCTACGCACAATGGCCCAAAAGAGAGGCTAAGTGCGTACAAAAAGAGTCCCCTATCCCAAGGTAGCGGATGAGCGAAAAGGAATGTGGCAATAATAATAATAACATCTCTATAGATTTTTTTTTTTCGATCTCTATAGAAGGCCAGCTTTGTACTTTAAGCCAGAACGTATATGCACGTTACACACATCTATTTAGTAATTGTCAATTTGCTGCGTGCGCGACAAATACTGCGTTGGTATGTGGCCCTTCCAAATTAAAAATTAAAGTTAAAAAAAATAAATTAAAAATTAAAATTCGAAGCAAGTAATATTCTACTTTTATATTGGTAGCTTAGTGGTTAAGGAGTCTGCCTTACGATCGAGAGGTTCCCGGTTCGAATCCTGGCCATTACACTACTGACGTGAACTCACTCCTAACACAAGCAATTTAGGTTAGCTAGAGGAGTTAGAGGGAATATTAGTAACTTCGGTTCTAATATTCTTTAATAATAAAAAAAAATAATGAAAATTTTATAAAACAAATAAACTAATATATCAGCAGTCATTAGTAGAATTGAATAATTGTTTAACAATTACGTTCGACACAATAACTTTAATCTCTATCTAAGTAATTAATAATGACACTGAGCAAATAGTAAGATCCTTTATCCCGTTCTTCGGGTGACGCGTAAATCCGCTGATGTATATACCCCTTTATGCCTTGAATTTTATGTTAGTGACAAATAGAGAGGCGATGACATAATTCCGGGACAAAATTATTGTTACCGGGAATAACGGGATTCCCACACTGTTTATTGCTGTAAGTTTCTTGTTTGTTTCACATTGAATGGGGTGTACGAATAAAGTGGGAATGGATTTATTTGATTTCTTAGAACCACGTCACTATGTTTGTTTTATGACGCAATTTTGCAGACATTGTATCGATATGAAACTTACACGACTTTTTTTTTAATAAAAACGGTTTTATGACGTCATGTTTGGTGATAAAAGGTTTCGGAAAGACAGTCCATAGTTTAATCAAAGCTGGTGTATACAAATAGCATAAATAATGATGGAAAATATTGAAGAGAGACAAAAGAAAAGCCATATAATAAGAAGGTAATTAAATCACTACTCTTCGTTGAGTTTATTTCCTTCTCATTATATCACTCATTATAGCAGGTGAGATTGTTCGTAGGACCCTTCCCTGCCTACGAACAATTTTGGAGCTCACTTAATACTTCATGCACACTGCTAGACAAGAGATGAAATTCTAGCGCAGTCTTTTTCGTAAAAAAAGTAATACTTTCTATATTTTGTATCTATTATTACAATCGTGTTTTCAAAAGTTTTTGCTTGAAAAAAATCTTTACGTTTCTATATCGGCTCTTTAGTACGTTATTTGTGAAATAGCACTGTAGTAAATAAGACAATGCGAATCATTCCCAGCTGGGTAGCACCCACCCTTTAATTGCCTAAGGGCTTAAGTGCAGCTGTTACTGCCCCCGCCTAATGCTCCGTTAAGGTCAACAATGTTGGACTGGATGGAATAGCCGACTTAACTTCCTGCTTATATGAGTAGTTGACACGTCTAATGAGCTGTATTTGATGCGCCATGAGAAACTTTATAGCATTTGGGTATTACTTAGTTACTTCCAGCGGGGGACGGTGTGACCGGACGGGTGATCTGCCGTTTGTGTTGGCCATTTCACCCAAATCCCCTATTTCCGGATACCCCTTGGAGAGGCCAAGGGGTGTCCGGTAATCACGGCGTTCCGTCGAACCTACCTGAATCTTTGCAGAATCTTACGATCTGTTCAACCTTCAGATCCTCGAGGTGTTTCTAGTGTGTCCGTCCTCATATTTTCCTATCTTATTCGTGAGTACATGGGACATTGGCAAGCAGGTGGTGGCTGGTTCATGACAGGCATAGCAATTGGGTATTATCCTATAGTTGAAATAAATTATCTAACCGAGCTTATTAAATTGAGAATTGAAAATGAGCGGTAAAAATTGCGTCGATTCTTATTTTATAGTTTTTATTTATTTTTTACCATCCACCCAACCTATAATAGTAACTGATTTTACATTTTATGACGTCACTAAATCTTTTTCATACAAGTTACCTTATAACTTATCGATTTAACGTTTAGTCAAAAGTAAATAATTTGACAAGTCAGTAGAAAATCTATTTGTAGTATACTAGCTACTAAGGAGTCTCTTGAAAGAAGAAAGAAAGAAAATACATTTATTTCTCGCAGCTGCAGCACATACACATAAATGATACCAAGTAGATCGTTAAATAAATAATTCCAACAACTAATCATATTTTTTCTATAACGGCAACACTGCCCACCATTGTTGATCTCCTTCAGCCCGTAGATTATGTCATGACTATGATTTTATAAATTATCTGTACTTGTGTATTATGTCTTCTTTTTCATCTTAGTGTTAATACCGATTCCGAAGCTTTCAGCTCTTGGTCTGGGATCCGCTTTCCCAGACTAACTGTAGTCTAATTGATTTGGCTGAAGAGTCTCTGCTAGTGTGAAATTCTGATCTCGTTCCCACCACGCTTGGGAATCAGGGATAAAAAGTAGCCTATGTTATAGTGATTTCAGATTATAACGTATCCCTGGACAAAATTCAAGTCCGGAATAAGCCACATTGTCCTGGGAATTACGGAGCAATAGTAACGGGATTAACATTTTCACGCGAGTCGAGTAAAACTACTGTTTAACAGAGCGAAGAATTATTGCCATTTTATAACCTGGACCTATAAGTACTGAGACGAATGTTCATTCTGATATCTGTAGAATAAATCAATAACCACAACGAAGAACCTTTAATATTATAAGTTATTAGCTTTTGCCCGGGGCTCCACCCACGTGGACGTCGGTTATCGCGACTAAACATAGCCTATGTCCTTTCTCATGGTCTAATCTACCCCTATCCCAAATTTCATTGAAATCGGTTCAGTGGTTGAGACCTGAAAGTTAAGATACAGACAGACAGACAGACAGACAGACAGAGTTACTTTCGCATTTATAATATTAGTATGGAAGTGTGGATTTTTGTTCTTAAAAGAACCTACACACATATGGAAAAGGTTCTTGTAAGCTGTCCTACATCTGCTAATTAATGGATGAGGATCTGGTGCAGGCTTCTCACTCAAAATTTAATGCTCAGAGGGCAGTCGCTTCTGCTAAAGTCAAGTAAACAAAATTATGAAGGAGCAGAACAGCAGAGTCATCTCTAAATTGCATGTTTTGGATGCAACCAGAATTGCCGATCATTAATATGTCTTTGAAATAAAACCACTTTTTACGGATTCTATCGCGATATATTTGTTATTATTACTTTTAAACCCGACGTTTCGGCTGCTTTGCAGCAGCCATTTTCGCGGTGTGACTCACGATGGTAGTTGTCACATAGTTTGAAGTTTAAGTTATCTCAAAATACCCGAATCATGGTGAATTATTGGTGTTCATATTTACGCAGAATGAGCTCACTGTGTTGTTAAGTCTTGCTGGATTTTGCTGCTTACTGGGTTTGATTAAGTGGATGACTGGGTCCCAAGCTGGTGGTACGGTCCATCCATCCTCTCTATTAAAATTTGGGTGTTTTTTAATTTCAATAGCCTCGCGGATCATTCTAGGAATATATCGGTGTTCTTTGGCGAGTATCTGTGGTTTATCAAACCTTAGGTAATGGTTGGTGCCTTTTTGCGCGTGTTCACATACAGCTGACTTTGTTGAGCGTTGGTGTTTTATGTCAGCTATGTGTTCTTTGACCCGAGTGCCAATGCTTCGCTTGGTTTGACCAATATATGAGAGCCCACAGTCACAGTCTATTTTGTAGACCCCTGCATCTTGTAGAGGTAGTTGGCACTTGACAGATGGTAAAAATTGACTTATCTTCGTTGGCGGCTTGTAGTATGTGTTGATTGAAGCTCGCTTCAAGATGTAGCCAATCTTGTCAGTGACCCCTCGTACATACGGTAGTACAGCAGGCTGGCGTTCGACCGTGGCTGGTTTTTCTCGGGATCTGTGACTCAGGCGCGGTGGTTTGAGCTTGTTGTCTTGCAGTACTTGCTTGACATGTTGAAGCTCAGCGTTCAGGTGTTTCTTGTCATAACAAATATCTTGTAATTGTAAATGTAAATATCTTGTAATAACAAATATATCGCGATAGAATCCGTAAAAAGTGGTTTTATTTCAATGAGTGACATTCGCGTAAACTTCAGAAAATATCATTAATATGTCTGTTTTTAAATAGGTGTTTCTCCTCCAACAGTGCTGTAATTCCTTATAGTTATTAGGATAGCCGACCCCTACATAATATTTTAATAAGATTAGCTGGGTTATATGGGAATATGGGTTCATGCAAGCTCTTGGAGATATAATATTTTAACAATCAATCAATATCACTGGAAACCACTCCCTAAACTGAGCTAACAAAATATGACATGATATGACACAAGAAGAACTCTCTGTGGATGGCGTGGCGGTAGTGAATGCGACTGCAACGCAGGAGGCGCGGGTTCGATCCCCGCTCAGTGCAAATATTTGTATGCATGAATATGGCTATTTGCATTGGTCTGGGTGTTTCTATGTATAATATGTATGTATTTAGAAAAAAAAGTATCTAAGTATGTTTATCCGCATTCTAGATTCCATAACACAAGCCAGTTAAGCTATGCTTACCATGGGTCTAGATAGCGTTGTGTAGAATTGAAGGATTTTTTTTACAGTATTAAGTATGCTAACTAAGATTCTTTTTCCCTATGTATTCGGTTGTGTAGAATGTTGTGAAATATTTATTTATTTATTCATTCCTAACAATCTTTAGATTACTCGTTCTGCTGAGAACTACACGAGTTCTTAGCCATTGAGATTGTTTTCAATAAGAAGGCCACATTTAAATGTATCTAAATCACGCTTCTACTAATCGTGATATACAATAAAGGCTTATCTCACATAAGCCTCTGCTAATTTGCACCACAGCACTCGGCTTAAGCTCTTGTCATTAATGTTTATCAACACGTGTAAAGGCCAAAGCACATTCGAACGATTTAGTTGTTCGGAAGCCGGATGCCGCGGTCGAACGCTTCAGATCGGATATATGAACACCAGTTACCATGATGAAATCGCATTTTAGTCGCCCTACACAACTGGACTGTTCTGAAAAGTAGATATTGTATATGTTACCGGAAATGTATGAAATCAAGGAATTGTATACAAATCCTAGGAAATGTGTGTTAATACATAGAATGCCTGCAGTTCCACCGGCAATGTGTGAAATAAATGGGTTATTGTCTATATTTGCGGATGATTTTGTGGAAAATTTATATTTTTGAATGAATAAAAAAAAATAACCACAGTCTTCTAACCTAATCTATCCAAGTTAAATTGCGTGGTGTGGACACTGCGCCCCGACCTGGATATATTATAGGTTAGAAGACTGAAGCGAAAGCGAAGCTCCAGCATTAGTCTAAGTGGTTGCATTTTTTATAACCACCATCAATATTCTTTGATACCACTTCATACATTACCTGCTGCGCACTCGGCATTGTATAGAATGCCTAGGTATTGTATAGAATACCGGATTATACACATTTCCGGTAACATATATAATAGTTACTATGTTAGCTAAAATAGGACACATTCAGTAGTACAGTCAGCGTCATAGATATCTTGACAACGAAGTCTCAAAATTATCTTAAAACTCTCGTATTAAGAGCAAATCAAACTGTTCTATTGATTTAAATGGTATTATTGTCTGAACTAAAGGTGTGTACCAAATATTAGAACAATCGGTCAACTAGAAGAGGGTCAAAAAATTTAATTAAGATAACTTTGAGCACATTCAACAACTGAGCTATTAACCCACACCTGAATCACTTCAAATTTCCCTTATCTTTATATCCGTCTTGTTTTCCCACAACATTATACGCAACGCTATCTAGACTCATGGTAAGCTTTTATAGATTTATGGATTCTAGAATGCGTCGTCTAAACATACTTAGGTATATTTTTTTGTAAAGATATACATATTATACATAGAAACCCATACCAATGCAAATCTTTAAGAGCGACGGTGGAGCCATCTACCAAGTTCCTTGCGAATTGATGGAACCAATGAAAGAATAAAGTTAGCAAAATAAATGCTGTAAAAAAATCATTCAGATATCGTAGAATGTTTATTTATTATTTCACGTTCAATAAATGAGAAACGTAAAACTCCAGTTATAAGGTAAACTATTATTAGTTTGTCGACGGAGCCTGGCTTGCGGGCTTACGCTGACTGAGCCCTTGATATCGTATCAAAGCACCACCGACGGTCCACTTACATTAGGTTATTTTAATGTGGTGAGAACCCCACATACTCGTTGCGGTTTCCCCGAGTTTGATGAAGTAACCTTTTACTAGTTAAAAGGCCCAAATCAAGGGTCGCTGTAAGTATGTATGATGAAAACTTGCATACAGAAGCAAATTTCTACTGTTTAATTTCATAAATGTGAAAGGGTTTGACTTCAACTCACCTGATGATAAGCTAAAGGCAAAGTTAAGATATTTGGATACTAGCTTCTGCCCGCGGCTAAGCCCGCGTGGATGTTCGTTATCGCGACAAAACATAGCCATGTCCTTCCTCAAGGTCTAATCTACCCCTTACCAAATTTCATCAAAATGGGTCCGTTGGTTTAGGCGTGAAAACGTAATATACAGACAGACAGACAGACAGCTTTTGCATTTATAATATTAGTATAGATTTGTTATTCAATCAAGCTCTGGTTGAAATATAATTTGGTATGAAAGGATTCCGTATTAGTTAAAAACTTACAAACACCTTATTAACTAATAAAAAATCAGTTACAGCTCAAATAATAAAATTTACAAAGCAAATAAAAAAAAATATCCAGCCTTTTTCCAAGTACTTAAGCACGAATAGTCAGAAAATCTAAATCACGGTCTAAAGCTTCAAAGAATCAAATCACTAAAAATAACTCCAAGATTTCATATTCAAATTCAAATTGTAGAACGTCGCAAATCGGCGCACAATTTCTTGCCAGTTACGTTCTATGTTCCAAAGGCTTTTCATTCAACACCCTTTGCGTCCCACCATTGTGGCTCGATCGATTTTAGAACTGCCCTACTTTATGAAGGGATGAGAGCAGCTTTAAAGTGTTCTCGATTGAAAGGAGTAGTTTTAAGAGTATTTATTCTTCAGTATAAGAGTTTACTTGGAGATTTGGAGCAAATAAATTAGGAGACATGATTTTTAAGATGAAAAACCGCCTGACGTGCCCAAAAAGGTGGAGATAGAGAAGTTAATGTCAGTGTTTCAGGACTTTTTTGGAGTTAAAATAATATTTTTTCTTTCTTTTATCTAAAATAATTCTTATATACTGCTATCTAGAACAAAACTAAACTCACTTTGTAACACTTCGATACTTTTTTTGGTTGTAGGTAAAATAACTATTGTTACATTTCAAACAAGAAGTGTTAAACAAATATTATACATTGTTAGTCATGTTAATATATATTCTACTAATAATCATCTCTAAGTATGAGCTGAACAGAAAACACACGAATTTAACAGTCGCATAATTGTCAAAAAAAAATAAATAAATTATAAATGTTTCTTAAAATGCCTAACATGTTTGTAATTAAACAGAGCGTCGGGATTCGCGATGTTCATTTATAGTTTGTACAGGTTCGTTTAAGGACCCAAAGGACACGTTTGCAGCCAACCCAGTGTTTACTTATTGTCAACGTATAATTTGTTTAGAGATTGTATAATGGTTGCTAGCCTTTCTAGCGAAGTGTCGGGGGCTCGTAATTTTCCCTTTGCTTCCCGTTCCTCCTTTGCAAGCTTGAGAAATTGCTGTTTTCTTTTTATTGTACTTATTTTTCGTTCATATTTTCTGCTGATTAATTTCTTTGTGATTGTAAGACTCGTCCAGAAGAACGATTGTTTGAGGTGCACATAACTTTAGTAATAATATTAGCTGCACGGCGCGCGTTTTATGTAGTAGCCTAACTATTTATTATTATTGGAGATTAGAGGAAAACGTGAATTAAATAACATTTTATTATGATAAAAAAACAAAAACTTGTCAATATGAACGAAGTAAGGAAATAGGTTAACAAATACAGGAGAACATTTCGAATTTCAATTGAATTTTTTCAGGCCTGAAAAAGTAAATAAATAACAAAACAGAGTCATGTGTTCCCAACACAAGCATTGACTCGCTTGGCGAAGTAAAATTGTATGAAATAATGTAGTTTTTACTGCAGCAGTATGATGCATTCGAACAGTCTGGCATTGGCAGACCGAAACCTCAGTTTAAGAACATAGTTATACTATGCCAAAACAGTGTGACTCTCTGGATCCATTTATCTTCTATATACAAACTATTTGATGTTAATTTGTCTCGCTTCAAGGAAGAGCGAGAATGATAACGAAATTCCATGACGGTGAAGTCATGAGCAACAGCTAGTATACAATAAAATGTAGTGTCAAACACTTTATTCACTTATTTAAGACATCCACGGAGAACAGAATATGATTAAGTAACGGAGATACCCCATTGATATTTCTCCTAATAAAAACGCGCGCCGAATCCGGGTGGGAAGAGAGACGCGCGGGGTGTCAAAAGTCGAAAGACTTCATAGGTATAACGTTCCTACCGAATGAGTCCATTTGACGTTTGGATGGCACGCGAATCGATTGCCTTGCAACAACTCCGCTATCATTTCCTTCTCCATGAAGACATCCATATTCTACTTTCTTAAAAGTTACACTACAAAACCATTTCTCTACAGCATATCTTCTCAATTCAAAAACTTTCACTTACATTTAGACACCCATATTCAACATTTCCATTTAAATTTTCTCTGAACACATGCAAACTGATAGAACAGTATTCCAGACGCAGATCTTTTAGTTAGATTTACAACCGACGATGCAAATCTTAAGTACCTACATGCATTTCAATGACGTCACAAGGGACGTGAAATGAATCGAATTTCTGTGTAAACTTCGAACTGAAAACTTCTAGTTTCCTAAATTCATTTTCATATTTACCTTTGTGAAAGTTTGCTTGAATAAAACCAGTTAGGAGTGCGTCGGGCTTTGTACAGAAAATTACTCTGTTATCTTTTTTGGGAACTATTTAGTTTCCTTGTTCTTCGTAAGTACTCTAACTGATACTCAAAACTTTTACTGAGTTGGGTTAGATTGTGTTTTTACAGCAAGGTAGGCTCGACAGGGGAAGTGTTCTCTATCATCATAATACCGACATATTTTTTTATTCCAAAATGGTAGCGGTTCCATAGCCACCACACGTTGAATCTCTTTGAATTTAGCAAATATTTCGTAGACATTTATTTATGAAATTAGTGTTTTTATATAGCTTTTATTTAGGTAATATATCTACAATAAGTTTAGATATAAAATAGGCATTATAATAATAATAATAAACTGGCAACACTGGTCCCAAATGGCCGCATAGTTTTTACAGAAGATTTCTTATAACTTATTTCTGTTAAATAATAAAAACGTTGTGATTTCTCCATCGGAACTCAAAAGAACAACATATTGTACAATGAATTTACTAATAAATAATGTGCGAAGATCCAAAATAATAAAGTACGAAAAAATCCGAAATTGACAGACAGCTGTCAAAACAGAAAATAGAAAATGAATAAGAAAAACTAGATAAAAATATGCTGACAAGGGCAAAAGCCAGGAAATTAGCACACCCTACACCATCGGACTCGTCGTGCAGCTCCGCCTCGCAGGCTCCGGAAACCACATCTCCGAGACCAACTACTGCTGAGGCGTCGAGCTCCGACGAGTATTTCTCCCCGCCGACGTCGCCAACACCTGTGCGCCGGCCGGGGAGAGGCCGACCACCGTCCAGCTTGGGATCCCGAGGCCCACCGGCCTCGAGTGGGGCCCCCGCTACCGGTGGTAATGTGCGCCGCATGAAGTGGACAACGTCGGTAAATGAAAACGTTATGCGGGCATATTTTGTGGCTACAGCAGGTGGAACTAACCTCACTGCGTACCGTGTTCGGATGCTTCCTTTGTTCCAGGAGCTTGAGCCAGCTGTCAGCGTTTCTGCACAACGGTTATCGGATCAGGTGCGGGCCATCCAGCGATGTCATTTGTTGGATGACTCCGTACTCGAGAGGCTGCTCTCTGATGTACGGAATAGTCTGGCTACTCCCACTTCATCGCAAGCTGTGCTTCCAGTGGAAACCAGTGTAGTTATGAGTGTAAGCACACCACAGCTCGTCCACGCTGATGAAGTGGAGGAAAGTGAGACTATATCCGTAAGTACCCAGTATAATGAACGATTAAGGAGCGCTTTGGAAGATGCGATGCTGGAATATCGATCTATGATCCCAAGCAATCGACCTCGCTTACCCCATTTGCCTGTGCATAAACGCAATATAGCGCTGGTATGTGCCCTAGATTCGCTATTATCTAATTATTTAGAAAATAGCGAAGACCTCGGGGATACGCATTCAATTTTGTATTGTGCGGCCGTTGCAGTATGTCGAGTGGCTGGTGTCAGGTTTATTGTTAATAAACCTGTTACACGTCATAGACCTGCTGTGCCGGCCTGGCAGTATAGGATTGAATGTCGTATCGCCAAGGCTAGGGCACTTATTGGCAAGCTAATCTGTTTCAGATCGGGCAATACCCGCCCGAGGGTAATGCGCTTTGTGACACAGGCATTTTCAGGAACTAATATCAGCCCTGAACAATATGCCTCATGTGTCACAGAGCGCATCGACTTTCTGAAGCAGAAAGTTTATGCATGGGCAAATAGAATCCGCCGCTATAAAAAACGCGTTGATAGGTATAATCAGAATCGCATCTTCCAAAAGGATGAAAGGTGGGTTTACCGAAAATGGGAACAACCCGAGTTAAATGTGGATGACACTGCTCGACCGGATGCTGACGCTACGAATACATTCTGGCGTAGCATCTGGTCGACACCTGTCGTCCACATAGAAGGTGATTGGATAAGAGGGGTTGAGCAAGCATGTGAGAACATACAGATTATGGAGCCAATTACTATTACATCTGATGATGTATCAAGTGCAGTCCGTTCGCTACCGAATTGGAAGTCGGCTGGTCCGGATGGACTGCACAACTTTTGGCTGAAGTGGCTCCGCAACTCACATGCTTGTTTAGCATCTCAATTCCAGTCAGCTCTAGACTCGGGTTCACTACCTAACTTTTTAACAACTGGATTAACCCACTTACTCTATAAGTCCGGCAGTGCCATGGACCCCAAAAATTATAGACCAATCACTTGCTTACCGACGGTCTATAAGCTTCTAACCTCCATTCTGAGAGTCAAAATTAATTCTCATTTAGAACGAAATTCGATCATTTCTATCTCTCAGAATGGATGTAGGAGAGGGGCCCGTGGTACTAAAGAGCTCCTTATAGTTGACATGACCATTAGTCAACAGGTGCGTCGTAAACGCAAGAATCTGGCAACATCCTGGATAGATTATAAGAAGGCTTACGATTCTGTACCGCATACATGGCTTTTGAGGGTCCTAGAGTTGTATAAAATCGATACAACTCTAGCGGCCTTCTTGAGGTCATGTATGGGGCAATGGAAGACGGTCCTTCGCTATCCAGGATGTTACCAGACAACCGATGCACCCATAAGAATTGAGAGGGGTATATTCCAGGGTGACAGCCTGAGTCCCCTATGGTTCTGTCTAGCACTGAATCCTCTTAGTACAATTCTGGAGAACTCAGGGCTAGGCTATCGGTTGCAGAGAGAGGGTCGAGTTATATCCCACCTCCTCTACATGGATGACCTCAAATTACTTGCTCCAAATAATGCGCAATTGATAGAACTACTAAAGATGACTGAAAGCTTTAGTAGCTCTATCAAGATGGAATTTGGTTTGGACAAGTGTGCAGTCATGCATGTAGAAAGGGGTGGAATAGTGGAATCCGAAAACCTGATTCTTTCTGATTCCATTAAGCTTAAATCTCTTTCTTCAACCGAAACCTACAAATATCTGGGTATGTCGCAGGCATTAGGAATACCTGAAGCTGGCATGAAACAGGCACTGCAGGAGCGTTTCTTTGGCCGCCTGAAGAAAGTCCTAAAAAGCTTTTTATCGGGCGGTAACAAGGTGCGCGCCTGCAATGGTTGGGTCATGCCAGTCCTAATGTACTCTTTCGGCATACTTAGATGGACTCAGACTGAACTTGATGCCCTGGACAGAAGAGTTCGTTCACTGTTGACCACATTTCGGATGCATCACCCCCGATCTTCCGTAATGAGGCTGTATATCCCGCGGAAGCTGGGGGGGCGTGGCTTTTTAAATGTCAAGACCCTCCATAACCGCGAGATATACAACCTCAGAGAATATTTCCTACACGCAAACACGGATATGCACCGTGATGTGGTTGCAGTGGACAATGGTTTTACTCCTCTTGCGTTGGCTAAAGAGAACTGGCGCAAACCTATAGTACTTGATACTGCTGATCGCAGGGAGGTATGGATGGGTAAAGAGTTACACGGACGCTTTTATCGGGCCTTAAACGGACCCGATATAGACTTAAAAGCGTCCGTATCTTGGCTACGGTTCGGTGATCTTTTCGGAGAAACCGAGGGTTTTATCTTTGCAATTACGGACGAAGTTGTTATGACGAACAACTACCGGAAGTATATCCTGAAGGACGGTACGGTGGACATCTGTCGGGCATGCCACCGACCCGGAGAATCACTTCGACATATTATTTCCGGTTGTTCTCGTCTTGCCAACGGCGAGTATTTGCACAGACATAACCAAGTGGCCAAGATAGTACATCAACAACTTGCCCTTAAATACAATCTTGTTGATTCGGAGGTGCCATACTACAGGTATGTGCCCGACCCAGTTCTCGAAAATGGTCGTATCACATTATACTGGGATCGATCTATTATCACTGACAGGACTATTGTCGCTAATAAGCCTGATATAGTGGTAATAGATCGATTAGAGCGCCTTGCAATGATTATTGATGTCACTATTCCTCATGACGAAAACCTCATGAAAGCCGAAAAAGATAAACAAATGAAATATCTGGATCTGGCTCATGAGGTTGTTGACATGTGGAATATTGATTCAGCAATCATTGTCCCGATAGTCGTATCAGCCCATGGGCTGATTGCTAAGAGCCTCGACCAACACCTTAAGAGGCTCGCGCTGGGCAGCTGGATCAAGAACCTGATGCAGAAGGCGGTACTCCTCGACACGGCGCGCATAGTGAGGAAGTTCCTCTCTCTGGAGCCCTGACCACCGGTAGCTTGGTCCCTGTACTCGATGCCGGTGGGATACTATTTTTTATATTTTTAAATATATTTTGTATTTTTTTTTAGGATATATTTAAAAATGTAATTTATATGTAATATACTGAAATAAAGGAAATAATAATAATGTTTTCTTCTATTGCTTCCAGGCATAACTTCCATTGAATATTTATATTCAGTTATATCTAGATAGTCTAAAAGACAACCTTAATATGCAAATAGTAATTGAATATCAGTATGAAAATGTTCATTTGCTCATGTTGGCAAACTTCATAAAATTATAAGTTCAGTGTCAGTATTTTCAAGAATATCAGCCGGAAAATTCGCCTGCTATTCCTTTTTGGCAACTGTAGCCTCAAAACTGTGGGTATTCGAGCAAGATACTTTGATGTAATTGAGGGGTTTTTATTGAAGTAATAATTGAAATGAAGAGGAAAATTTATTTGATGATACTTCACTTAAAATTTGTGATTTGATGAGGGCATTAGGGGGTAGTTCAAACATTTTATAGAGTTTCATTATAAATAATATTAAAATGATGTAAGAGGAGGTTCAATGTAGTACTTTTCTACAAACACAACCTAAAATATACTTTTTTAAATTACCTAATTACAACTAAGTACTTTAGAAAGGAATTTTTAGGTGTTGTTTATGGCAACACAAGTGTATTAAATATTAGTATAGTAAAATATATAATAAGGCTGTGGTAACACTAGCAATCTGTCATCCGAACACTGAGCGAGGCACAAGGCCCGACTAAATAAAATTGTGTGTGATTATTTAATAAATACAAGTAACAGTGCCAGTGAATTTGTTTAATAATACAGTCCACTACGATTCCAACAGGTGTTATTTTAATATGAGACTAATGATGGCAGTTGTCTCATAATTTTAAGTGTAAGTTATTTCAAAATACCCGAATTGTTGGTTTCGTAACACATCAGCTAAATCGCGATACGATCCGTTGAAAATCGTTATTTTAATGAGCATCCATAATTATTATTAATTGACCAATTTCTTCAATGTTAACTTCACATTATAGAAAGTAATTTTCTGCTTCAGATATTACAAATATTCGGTCTCGGTTTACATCTTATCTCAAATGTACAAAAACAGTTCATCCTACTTTGGACTTACTAAGATTTAAGTCGGATTCCTAGTTTCTACGGAATGTGGCTTTAATAACAGTTGCAACACTAAGTATTAATACAGTTCCTTACAAATTACTTAATGTTCTTCTTCTTCTTCATCTTTGCGTTAATCGCAGTCGCATCCGAAGCTTCCAGCTTGGAGTCTGGGGACCGCTTTACCAGGCTATCTGCGGATTTGGCTAAACTACGATATTTTCCGTGAAGCTTGATGTTTCAAAAATAAAGTTAAGATTGAAATTTTGTCTGAGTTTTTCCTCATTCTAAGTTTTTTTTAAATTTAAGTTTATCTAAAAGTTTATTATCAGATTAGATAGGCTATTTAACAAGGTTTATTTTAATGTGTAGGTGTCTTAACAAAAAGTTAATCTAATTTTAGTTATTTAGGTGTACGGGCCACGTACATTACATTATAAAATGCAAGCGTAAGCAACATTCGCGGATACGGCGCGGTCAGTGCGATTGCCATTTAAAACAGTTCAACCTAAGATCTTACGGGAATCGGGCGCGACCAAACCGTACATTCGCGGCACATAACGTCTTGTAATTACTTATTGTCCAACGCATTTGTGACTTGTGATTACACTATATCTTACCAAACTTATCTTTTATTTGTCGGGAATCGAACCCCCTACATTAGGTTTAATTGAAATATCCCTAGACCATGTTGATGTGTGTATATTGCGATATTTCCAGTTGGCAGTCCATCTGAACTCCACAATCCAAGGGCTATATCACCACTGTTAGCATTTCGTTTTTAATACACACTAACGACTTGCCAGTGTAAACAATGAATATCTGCATATTTACTGTTCCTATATGTGTAAATATTTAAACGTTTACACACCCACAAAATAATTCTTGTTGAAAACATTCACATACCATTCAAACGTCGGCTGAACCGCAAATAAACACCCAAATGCAAATTACAATCCAGATAGCAGTAAGAGAAACAGTAAAAACATATTTACGTGACATCGTGTGGGGCCGTGGTAACCGTCGCTAAATCTAAGACATACATACAACGCTGGCTGCAGTCAGTGCATCGCATACATTATTCATTCGTGGCAAGACATGAATGTTGCATGCCATGCCTTTGTTTATATACGTCTCGTAGTTCGGTTTATTTATACGACTCAAGAAATTGCCGCGGGAGTGCAAAAGATTTTCATAATGAATGCTTTGGTGGAGGAATGTTGGAGTGTATGAGTGCCGCTTTTAGTTTTATACGAGAGTTGTAGGCAATAGTTACTATTTTTTCTTTGCCCGCTCTCCTGCTTTTTATATTTTTGAATTTTATGGGAATAATGTCAATCTTACCTCTCAACTCTGAGGAAACCCTCATCCGAGTCTAGGCCGTCAATCAGCAGACGAGTTTGACTTGAACCGCAAAAATTATAGTAAACAGTTTGAGGATTATTTAGCTGAACAGTTACTAAAATCAGGTCAATGACGATACCTGCGATGAAATTAATTGGCGTCTTTAAGATGTTAATGGGGCAAACTTGACGGACTAAACATTTAAAAAAGTGGCACTTTGGCACTGCCGATAGAAGTGAAAACTTGGCCCATAGCTATTTAGGTACTTTTGGTAATTTTTGTCTGGCCTCTTGCACTTGGCTTCACGAGTTCATTGGTTTTCCTTCCCATTCCATTTTTACAAAAAATACACACCGCTAAAAGAACTTTTGACTTCAAAAATATTCTATCACCCACCTTATTTAATACCTCATTAACAAAACTAAAGCTAACAAACGCTGTAGGAATTTTCGACTAAACTGTCAGTTTCTGAATTTAAATAAGTTAGGCTTCAAAACAAAAGTGCAAGTAACGGTGACGTGTACTTAGCCACTTCTGGGCCGGGCGCGGGCGCGGGCGCGGGAGTACTAATAATGACTTAAGTCGGCAGTGAGGTCTCCATTCAAACGGTTTGCATTCATAAAGCGGTGTGTGTTCATGATAAGTGAATTTTGTGAGACTTAAGTGACGCTGCGCTTTTATTGGCTCTCGATTTTGTGTGCTTTATCCGATTGCGGTGAGCCAAAAAGAAGTGCTAGGCTTTTGGCCTGAATAAATTATGGCCTAGGTATGTTGGTATGGTTCGTTTCCTTGTAACGACAGAAACTATTTTGTTAGATTATGTGTCATTAAATTTGTATTTATGGTGAGGGTGTTACTGGGTTTATTTCATTTATAGTTGCTTGTTATAAATCTTCGAGTTTGTTATATTTTTTTGTACTTTCATGTTCCATGTAAAAATTAGGAAAAAATTAAACAAAGAAAGAAGAATGTAAAATGTAATAAAACATAGGTACCTACAATAATATAAAAGCAATAATTTTAAATAGACCTACACCGGAGCCAGTCCACAACACCACTATAAAAGACGATTAGATACCACAAAAATACGTAGTAAATGCAAATAAAGGATATAGAATGTGGGCAATGATTTTATAGATAGAGTAATTGAAGAGGAAGGATTATATGTATAATAAAAATACTTAATATACCTAGTAAAGGGTGCTGCAGAAACGGGATCTGATGCCACGCGGGTGGGAAAAAAAATCTATGTATGAAGTTCACCGGGTCAACTAGTTAATAATATCACAGTCTAACGATTCATACTACATAATAATATGTTATAGTTAATCAAAATTCTAAATTCAAAAATAGTTTATCCTGTATAGACCATTAAATCGGCACTTACAAAAGGTCAACATAAAGTAAATATTAAATACTAACTAATACTAGTAAATGGACCACCGGTTCGAAACGCAGCCCAGACCTGAGAAGACTCCGGCAAGAAACCCAGCGGGCATTTTTTCTTTTTTGGTCTAATTACAAAACATTTACTTAATTTAAAACTTATGGTCTAGATACAATGTTTTGCTTGAGTAGCATAGCTGAGCGAACAGCTCATTTCCAAGATCTCTGATTTCATTAGGAAGCTTGTTAAAAAAGCGTATACAGTTGCCCTGGAAAGAATTACTTATTTTATGGAGTCTGCTATGACAAACTACAAGATTGTTTTTTTCTGGTATTTATATTGTGCCTGTCACAAAGTCTTGGAAATTTTGCAATATTTTTCCTTCATCATTACAGTTAAGCCTGTATAGCCTGTAAAGCAACAAACCTCCGAAGACTGCCAATAAGCTAGGGGTTGTCATGGCAAATCGGTCACAATATCGTATTCTATAATAAAACATTCTAGAGGGTCACATCCTGTACACATCGGCGAATGTGCGAATAATACGCTTTGTCGACCTGACTACGTTACAAAGCCCCGAAACTTCTATAAATATCGTCAGGAATGTGTACGAAAATATAACAAGGTTTTATATGCTTATGCACGTCATCGTGATGCTAGTTAGTGACTTGAGCAAATATGACTTGAAGGTTTCGATGTAAAACTGGATATTTATGTTTTGATAATTTGATTTTTATAGGCGTGTTAGACTGAATAAAATCGGAACCCAGTGTCCGAGGTGACAGCGACTTTTTACTGAATGATTATGAGTGTGAATCACTTGACGTTCGCGTATGTATGAAAGTCATGAAACGCAAAAATTTTAACCTCATTGTTAGTCATTCGAAATAAGTTAAAACTTACAGACACTTCTCTTAGTGTGTACCTTAATTAAGTATTTTAATAAATAAACTAGCTGTTATCGCTAAGTACTGTAGCACTTATCGCTAAATTAAAATGTAAGCTATCCTTTCTTTCAAGTTGGATCAAACTGCACACAGTGTGCAAATTTGATTAAAATTGGTTAAGTAGTTTAGGCGTCCAAAGCGGACAAACAACGTGACATGTAATTTAAATAAATTGGTTTGTGTCAAACCCAAAAAAATATATATAGATGGAGCTCTGACATGATATACAACCAGCTTAAAATTCAAATTGTTTATTTGCTTGAATGTAGGTGTTTATAATAATGGGCTATTGCATAAAAAATTTCGTGCTCCGTACATTCAACCTACCATGAGGTGTGCAAAACTTATAAAATTTCAAATATTACATGCCTTAAGAAAATTTCAATACAATTATTATAGTTCAAAGATAGTTTTTGAAGAAGTTTTCAGAAGATAAAATTAGTACTGGGCCGCTAGATTAATATAAAACTAAATAGACGTACAAAGCACAGAATAGATAATAGTGCTAGCGTAGGCCCAAAGTTAAGAAAAAATCCTGCTCAAAATACTCATCACATTTAAAATTGTAAGTAGCTTAACGTCCATGAGCCTTCAAGTTCAATTCCAAGATTACAGCTCCACTACAGAAATGCTTACAATTTGGAGGCGCCAGCTGCCGCCTCGGGGCGTTCATTTGACGCCTGGACGTAATCAGTAATGCTCATCAAGTCGGCAAAACGCCTCTCTCAGATCACCTGTCACTGATAAGCCTCCGAAAGCGTCCGAAAGTATCTTAGAACGCCCTTTTTGGGGTCCTGTATCTGTAAGGTAGATTTCAGTAACCTGTTTCTGAGAAGGCTGGACAGGTGATATTTTGACAGATTTGCTATTATGACAATTAAATAATATTTGAAATTATTAAATGTCTTAAATAGAGGATCTGCAATTTTGTGCGCTTTATTTTTAACGATGGCTATATTTTATTCAAAAATTATACTTACTTTAGATTATAATATTACCTACTTTAGACAAATATTGCCCTATAAAAACCGCGTTGTTACCAATAAATAATTTGTTAATAAAGGTGTAAATAGACTACTATTTAATTTATCAGTCGAAACACTATAAACTATAGTTTTTGTGCTACAAAATGATTTAAAAACTACATAGTGTCATATCTTTTAAGTTGGTACGAGACCCTTTGTGAATAAGTTTATTTCGTGCTTGACTACGTTTTGATACCAGCGGCAAATTACCCCAACTCTTATCCCAGTCTTTTGTCGAGTGTGTGTACTCAGTGTCTTTTATTATGGGTAGATTGTACGTATGTGCAAATAAGAAAGACTTCTTTTGTATGACAATGAGAGGAGTGGGGTTTGAAATTGTGTTGTGTTTTGTAACAATATTATGTCAAACCGCAGTGTTATATTATGTACAGTCGGTGTCAAAAGTAGAACATTTTCAGATCAAAACTTATTTCGATCTTTTCAGTGGCAGTCGTGTTTTTTTAGTTTGTAATCATTTGCCACGAATTTTCTTATCAAAGCTGTGTCTATACAGCATGTGGCCTAAGCATATTATATGCATAACACTGCAAAGCAAACATTTACATTATAAAGAAAAATATTTATAATAGCTTAATCACAATTACAATGTTTTTACCCGACTACCGAAGGAGGACCGGTGATGTTTTTCGAGACTATGTATGTATGTATGTCCCTTTATTTGGTACGCCCTACAGCCTGAACGGCTAGACGGATTTGGACATGTGAGGTGTCTTTTGATTCGCCGTGATTGTGTGAGTGACACCAGGTAGGTATACTAAAATTTCGAGAAAATTAAAGTGGCGGAGTTTTGGCGCCAAAATGAAAACTCTGATTTTTTTTCTTATCCGCATTTGCAAATAACAAATTGGCAAACAATTAATGGGTACCGCCTGCTATCAAACTTGTTTGAAACTTCCGAGCATCAGTCGGGTTTCTTATTTTTAATAATTTATTTTATTTATTATTTATCTGCTGTAGCCTAGTGGTATGGGTAATGGACTGCTGAGACGAGGTCTCGGGTTCGATCCCAGGTTTACCATGGCACACACTAATGACTTTTTGATGCTTTTCGAAGTTATGTGTGTATTTATCACAGGTTTATAAGTGCCCGGTTAATGGCAATGGCCTCGCCACCTATTACATTGGGACCTAAACATAAACTGGCGAAATATGGGTGCTAGCACCTCTGCCTACCCCTTCGGGGAATACAGGCGTGAGTTTATGATATGTTATGTATGTTTATTTGCTTTTCAGTTGTATTTTTACTTCGCAGTCGGGTTTTTGTTTTCTTAATAATTTAGTTGTATGCGATGAATTTTGTTCGCAACATTGTGTCTATACATTATATGCTAAGAACCAGATGTTGTAATATGGTGATTGAGAAATAGTAACTTGAATTTTTATTTCCTGGCTCTTCATCTTCTCATAGGTCGAACTGTTGAACACAATCAAGGCATTAAATATAAATTCTGACTATCACACGTGTCAAATTGTGACCCAGATGATTAAATAATTTCATACTATAGTGTGTGGGAGATTTTGTTCGCTTGCCGGTGTAATGTAATTTATATGGTGGAATGTAATTTAAATATTTTAGTTAGTGGTTAATGAGTGGATGCGGTCTTCAACGCATTCATGTAAAGTATGTACGTTACAACAGAGATTCATTATAACTAATAGTCCAATGGCCGGATTTAACGATGTAACTTTTTTTTTTAAATTTAGACTTGAACAAGCCAAATTTAATACACCTCAACTGTGCATAATACAATACAATATTCTTTAATGTACACCATGTGAAAAAAGTGCAGAGAATAACTAAAATTGACAGTACAAATGGCGTTCTTATCGCTTGGTGCGATTTCTTCCAGATAACCTCAATGGACATGTGTGCAATGGACTGGTGTATGGGCAGTTTAGGGTACACAGTTAAAATATACACCTAAATAAATAAATGAATACTTAAGTAAATAAATACATAAGTAAATCCATACTAATATTATAAATGCGAAAGTAACTCTGTCTGTCTGTATGCTTTCACGCCTAAAACTCTGAACCGATTTTGATGAAATTTGGTATAGGGGTAGATTAGACCATGAGAAATTACATATGTTTGGTCACGATAACCGACATCCACGCGGGCAAAGCCGCAGGCAAAAGCTAGTTTTAGATATAGAAACACCTCTATATATCAACTAAAACATTTTCTAAAGATTTTTACACTGTCAGGACAAAAGAATGTGCCTTTTGCTCCTACGCTCCTTCATCGGCAAATGTGGTCATTCTTTATTCAGCATTGACGTCTTTTCAAGTCAGTTCCAGCACTGCTCCACGGTTACTGTTGTTTCTTGTTTAAAAGTCGAGTTATTTTAAAAGACTCGTGCTTTATATTCTCAGAAAAATTCCGTTGGATTTGTTTGAATAGTGAAAAAGTTTAGTTAATAATAGGAATAGAAACTTCGTAATGAGTTAGCAGAATATTAGAGTTATATGAACTTGAAATGAAATTTTTAGATAAATAACAAACAGATGAAATCTGCGGTAGCCTAGTGGTATGGGTAATGGACTGCTGAGACGAGGTCTCGAGTTCGATCCCAGGTTTACCATGGCACACACTATGACTTTTCGATGCTTTTCGAAGTTATGTGTGTATTTACCGCAGGTTAAGTGTCCGGTTAATGGCAATAGGCTCACCACCTATTACATTGGGACCTAAACATAAACTGGCGAAATGTGGGTGCTAGCACCTCCACCTACCCCTTCGGGGAATACAGGCGTGAGTTTATGTTATGTTATGTAACAGACGTTTCGCCGGATTAACTTTATTTGCCAGGAATATGTTGTTTTGAGTTTAGCTTGATAGAGTTGCGAGAGAAACGAAAGTTTAAGTCTAAGTCGAAATCTATGATTTAAGGATCTTATAAACAGTGTAGTGACGAAAAAAGAATACACCATCTCAGCCAAGCGATGTCGTACGAGGCGACTAAAGGAAAAATTACGCAGGTGATATCACTGTGAGAGAACGAAAGCTAGAAAAATTTGAAATTTGAAATTCGAAAACTCGAAATAAAACCCTGTTCTAACCCATTTGACCAGCGTGGAAGTAGCAGGCTAAAGCCTCCCAACATTTCTTTCTTTTTTCTTTATTTTTTTTTCATTGGGAGAGGCCAGTATCCAGCTGTGGACTGCAATGGGTTGGTTGAATGGAGGAATGGCGTGCTTCCGAAAAATGCTCATAGAGTACATGTATGGCAAACTATAGATTTAATCCGGACATAGCCACATCACCATTACCTCCGCACGCGTATAGGTTATCCATTCAACAGAACATGTAAAAGTGCTCTATTAACGGTTATGGGCTCGTTGGAAATTGTGAGAAGCCGTAAAATATTGTTAGTGAATCACAATGCACTGAATATATTTAACACTTCTTTTTTAAAGGAATACTAGAACTGAAATTATTCTATTCCCTCTAACCCCTCCAGCTCAGCTAAATTGCTTGTGTTAGGAGTGGGTTCACATCGGTCGGTAGTCTAATGGTCAGGATTCGAACCCGGGACCTTTGGATCGTAAGGCCAACTCCTTAACCACTAAGCTACTAAGCACATAAAACACTGACGTAAATATACTTGTTGATATAATAGGTCGCAGGTTATTTGTAAGAACATTAAATAATTATTTATCTATCTATCTTAATAAATGCTATAAAAAATATTCAAATATTTGCGCGGAGTTATTAAAAATCGATGTTTAAAAATGGTTGAAAAATCATTCATTGGCTCCGATAGTTCGTAAGAATCCACCGTCGCCCTTAAAGATGGATATAAAGAAAAGAGAAATTTGAAATGATTCAGGTGTGGCTCAATAGCTCAGTTGTAAGAGCATTCTCCCCGTAAGGTAAAGGTCGTGGGTTCAAGTCCCACTTGAGCATTTCATTTTCTTGATGTTTTTCGTATCTATCTACTACCCAAGAGAGCGGAGTAGTAATAATAATGTCAAGAAATTCGGTAGATTCTCAAAAATTACTTATTTCGAAAATGAATTGCAGGCATACCATATATTCCTTAAAGCTATGCTGAAGTGTACAAGCGAAGCCGGGAGGGGCCGGCCAGTAGTAAATATGATAGAAACTAATTAACTTCCGTATGTACAATAGAGTTGCTATAGGGAAAACTCATTCCCATGGGTGTGGCCAAGGGATTACTATGATTGGATGGGCACTGGCAGCCATGCCTGTTTACAAAACGTGCAGATTATAACAATATGGGATTCTTCACCAAACATAATACTGTTACGGTAACAAAGGAAATCCTATCAATGGAAGATTTAATATGTATATATATAATATTAAAATGTGTTGTTTTTATATCAATCAATCAATTAATTAGCCCACTGCTAGACATAGGCCCATCCCAATGTACGCCATTTCATCCGATGCTCCGCCTTCCACATCCAGTCCATCCCAGCTACCTTTTTCAGGTCGTCAGTCCATCTGGCTAGGGGGTGTCCTACCTTACGTTTGCCTTCTCTTGGTCTCCACTCTAGGACTCGTCTACTCCAACGGCCATCTGTTGTTTTTATATGTATAAGGCTTACCGGGCTAGACTACACCGGGTACTCTGGTGGATGGTATGAAACTTGGTAATAGTCTAGAAGTCTTGATGATAAGAACCATCATTTCAGACGCTCAGAAACCCAAAATGGTGGTTGACGGGTTTGTTTCTACCGTGTATCTTACTGCAACACAAACTAGGTAAGCTTACCATGGGTCCAGATAGCGTTATGTAGAATGTTGCGGAATATTTATTCTTAGTCGGTAGCTTAGTGGTTAAGGAGTCGGCCTTACGATCGAGAGGTCCCGGGTTCGATCCTGGCCATTACACTACCGACGTGAACCCACTCCTAGCACAAGCAATTTAGCTTAGTTGGAGGGGTTAGAGGGAATATTAGTAACTTCGGTTCTAACATTCTTTAAAAAAAAAAAAAACATTCATACAAATATATACAAGTCTGCAACTGAACTTACTATCTGGGGTGCTGCAATTTGACGACCTAAATAAAAACAAATGGTATCCCAATGCGATATAACTTTTGCTCACATCAACCAACCGTCAACTACGCACAACTTTCTGTAGTCTGTTGTCAAACCCTATTATCAAAATTCAGTAACTTATTTATCTAGTCTCTGCGTGCTGAACTCTTTCCCCGTTCCCATTAACCCCTCCGGTACCGTGACCAGATTCAGACCAGAAACAGCTTCTCTAACAGTATACTACATTAGTACATTATTACACTACATCTCATGTGTTAGTTCCCAGTGGAGTAGAATATAACCACCCCAGCTATTTTTTTGGGTGTCTTAAAGGCGACCAAGAGATATTGCTGGTCTCCATCCAACAGTAGACATACTGCTCAAGACAAACTGCCCGCTAAATGGCAATAGGCTCACCTCCTATTGTATGGGACCGAAAATCATAGTTGACGACACGAGACTGTTAATGTACCTCTGCCTACGATAAATATATGTCATGAGTGTATGTATCTCTTATTCCTTCTAAAGAGAAAAACTGCTCAATTTCACAGACCACAGGAAAACTTCATAAGAGTAACTGAGTAACACATTCAGTACAAAGCCACAACTCACAGTGATAAATGACTACCACCAAAAGTATAGTTAAGTACGTCCGTTGATACCGACGCCAGAAAACTTTGCAAAGCATAAATAAATACTTTTCCCGCGCTATGGAGTGTCGCCGATTTTCTTGAAGACAAACAGTACACGATAAATCCCGGCCACTTCTACTCGCAAATTTGTTGACGAAAATGTTTTCCCACCAGCCGCCATCTTTGTCAGTTATTGGGCATAAAGCGTACTGCGTCTATAGTTTGTAGCAAGGAGGTAATACTACATGAATGGTATGGAAAATATTTGGACGGATGTTTTTTATTTTGTTATATTTACGTGCATACTTCTTATAGATAGGAAAAAGTTAATCGGATCAGATTGGATTCGAACCTCCCTACAGGGGAATGCTCTGACCAATGAGCCACCGAACCATGCCTAAACTTATTTCTTCTGTATTTCAATTGAGGTGGTTAAATAAACAATAGAAAAAAAGCGGTTTTATTTATTTCAATCTTCGAGAATGGAAATTAGTCGAAACAAAACTTTTTTTGTCTGCCATCAGTATAATACATCTATATATATAAAAATCAATTGCTGTTCGTTAGTCTCGCTAAAACTCGAGAATGGCTAAACGGACTTATCTTATCTTGGAATACTGCTCACATCTCTGGGACGGCTCCGCAAAGTACTTATTAGATGCTCTCGACAGGTTGCAGCGACGTGCGGTCCGCATTATTGGGAATCCTGAGGTCACGAACACCCCCGAGCCTTTGCAGATGCGTAGAGATTTTACGTCTTTGGCAGTTTTCTACCGTCTCTACCATGGTGAATGTTCTGACGAGCTCTTCCAATTAGTCCCACCCTCCCCTTTCCTTCACAGGACGACACGTGCAGGGCTAAGATGCCATCCATTTACGGTGCAGAGTATACCTGCTAGAACCAAGCGTTTCAGTGATTCATTCCTATGCCGCACCACTAAGACCTGGAATTCATTGCCAGCTCACGTGTTTCCTTCTTCCTACAGTCCCGGGTCCTTTAAGCGGGGCGTGAAAAGGCATCTAATGAGGCCATCAAGCTGAGTGCCACCACTGTTAACATGGTAAATGTTTACGATGGTGACCCTCTTTCCGAGACTTTGCCTTTAGCTTAACATCAGGCGAGGTGAAGTCAAATTGACGTGTCCTGTATAAAAAAAAAATCTTGGTCTTGAAATGTTCGTGGAGGTCTAGGGAAGGTTTAAAAGGTAAAAAAGATTCGAATAATTACCGGGAACCGACTACCACGCGGTCGGAGCTGCAGGCAAAAGCTAGTATCATATAAATCGTTACATTGATCAAAAATATATAATTCTAACACTGCCAGCAAACTATCATATTTTTAATACACCGAGGTCAAAATCCTTAATTTATAACAAACGATTACATCTCAATTTTGCATAAAAACTGACACCATTTACATGCATACCACAGAGATATCGATTCACAAAGCCTCCCCACTGTATATTAAAACATACACGTAATATAATACACATTTTATTGCCAGCAAATGATCAGACGGAACACAGGCGGGGGCCCAACAGGCTAATAAAATATTCCAGGCGTGTTCCACGGAAGAAATGTGGTCGACGATGCTACCTCACACGTTGGCATATTATATGTTATTTCACACTATATTAAAACACATATTTCATGTGTTTATGTTTTGTGGTGTCTTATTTGGGATATAACTTACGTTTGTGTCTTAAGTTTCTGCACCTTCTTTTGGTATACGTAGGCGGTTCCCAGATAAGATGGATGGAATTTGAGGCACATGCATATATTGCCGGCAATAAGTCTTCTTATATATCTAATAGATGGGGCAAATAAACGAGTATTAAAAAATCATGTAGGTATCGACAGTTAATGCGAATTAACTGTCGATACCTACATGATTAGAATAGCAGTTAGAAGAGCAGTTAGAAGAGCATTCTCCCTGTAAGGGAAAGGTCGTGGGTTCAAACCTCACCTGAACAGACTGTTTATACTGTAGATTGATGGCGCTTGGTGGAATCTGCTACACATATTGAATAACACACTTGTACTTTTCCACTGACTTTATTTCTAGACCTGACCGGTTTCGCCTTACGGCATTCTCAAAGGTTCCTTTGAGGTGAAGGTGAACCTTTGAGAATGCCGTAAGGCGAAACCGGTCAGGTCTAGAAATAAAGTCAGTGGAAAAGTACAAGTGTGTTATTCAATATATCTCACCTGAACAATTCATGTTTCCTGATGTAATCGGAGTTTATGCGAATATAAAATTCATCGAAAGAGAACATTTTTATTATAATTTAAATACATGTTTACATCTATTATGTAATTAATTATTGAAATTTACTTTAAGAGTTTAATATCTTACTACACAGATTACTAGGACTTACAATACAATACTGTTTTCACCTAAAAACAAGATATTTTGCACAAAAAGAAGGACCAGATCAAGCCCTTTTCACCGGAATCCTTTATTATAGTGAAAAGCAGTAATTAATCATACAGTCATGGAAAGAGTTAATTATAAAATTTGTCGGCCCTAAGCCCTGTTTGACGGAAACTCTCAAAGCTTTTACGATTTTGCTCAATAAGTAATGTCCTGTAGGTAATAAACCTTTGGATTATTTACAGTTTTGACAAAATTCGGACGACACAATGTCAAGTTTTTGGGTAGGATTAACGATTGTTATTATATATTCATTCAAATCCTGTAGTACGGCCGTTATTAAGTGTCATCATAAATCTTTTTGTTATCTGTCTCGCTTGCTCTTATTGTTATTAGGACCAACAGCAGAGCATTGAGTATTTGTGCCCAGCTCCATTTTTGTGCAGCATTTTGTTTACTTTTTTTTATAAAGGCACTTCAAATTGACTTCACCCGTGAAGGAGGGTCACCATCGTAAACATGTTAACAGTGGTGGCACTCAGCTTGCCGGCGTCATCAGATGCCTTTTCACGCCCCGCTTAAAGGAACCAGGACTCTAGGAAGAAGTTTCACATTATTTATATTTTCATGTGTGTTGTATTCGAATAAATTGACTTTTCATCTTTTATTCACTTTGATTTTGTTTTTAAATCACTATGGTCGCAGACAACTTAACACCACATTGGAAGATAATGTGTGTTGTATGGTACCTAGTATTACAGAGATTTTTCTAGAAAAAGACATCTAGAGTTCACTCTTGAGATAATAGATATCTGAAATATAAGTAATAAATTGTTTGCCTGAATTTTTTATAGCATTTTTAATGCTAACTTTAAAGTTTGAAAAACATCGGAAAAAATGAAACAAACTGAAATAATAAATAAGTATCTGATTCAATAATAGAGTGATCAAAATAATAATTTTGTTGTAAAAAAAACAGAGTGGTGCATTTTTAGTGATTAAATGTTTTTGAGAATACTTTCCCTCATGTTTTTGAATCCACAAATGGTTAAAATTCTCAACACTAGACTATAAACCAAAAGCCTAACACGCAATGTTATAGACGTGTTAGATTGACGTGTTACAAACACGCTGTGACAGGGCGTGTCATGCCGTTCTAACGTGTTTTTCCTTCACGCTTCGGTTGAGCCTTTAATAAAAGATAAAAGTAATTGGTAGGCTGTTAGGCGATGACAACGTTTTCGCCTGTGCGAGTATCTTATTGGATGTGTATAGATGTGTATAAACATTTCCGAGTCGGTGAATTCTGATTTTGAAATATTTTTGTGTATTTCAAATTGTATGAATGAAATTTTGCAGTATTTTTATTTATTAAGGAAATTTTACGCACTGCGTTTAACGACGTTTAATAGACGATATTTTCAAGTTTTGTATACCATTGATTTGGTAAGCAAACGGTTTACCTGATGAAGAGTCATCATCGTGGTCATATACTATTTCAGGGTAGTCATATTCGTGCCGATCCTGTAGGAAACTTCTAATGCTCTTCTAGAAGATCGAATCCAAGCAGTGGAATTGGTAGACCTGTCAAGCCACGCAACAAAATAGAACGAAAGATAAACAATAGACTCGCGGTGCCCGGGCACCGGTTGGTGTTTGATAGGTTAAGTTTACATACGTAGTTACCCGGGTACAAATCTTTTCCTGGTTGTAACATAGTTTGAGCCCAGGTTTATCTCAAAATAATTATAATTTATTAATTTTTACGTACAATTTTATGCTTACAACCTCTGTTTTGTGACGATTTAACCACTGTTATCAAGTGGTGGTCTCAAACTGACTGGCTCAGAGCTGTCCGCCCTCCAGCGTCGAGTGCGTGAAGCCCAAGATTTATTATCTACCCGCACATTTTCGATGTTTTCATTTGGTAATGTACCGTCACTTACAATATGTGACCATGGTGAATGGTGACTGAAAAGTAACTGAACATTAGAAGTAGTGTTGACATAAAATAATACACTGAATCGTGATAAAAAAGTTAAAAGTTTAGCTCTTATTTTTATATAGTTATCAGGACCATTTGAATGAATGAGTGAGTTATTATGAAGAATCAATGAAGGTTGGATTTGAGCAATCTAAATCATTCCCATACGCCTAATTCAACAATGTAACTAGTGAAAATGTCAAAAATAACATAAAATAGCTAACAACCAGAACTATAAGAAGTCTTCTACGCAATCGAAATAGTAAAAAAAGCAAACATTTCTTTATAAAGTGTCTCTCATGTCTGTAAAGTTTCGAAGTTTGAATAAACCTAATTCCAACTGCCAAAAAAATTTATAAAAAAAACGGTGCTGTGTATTAATATTTCCAAGCAGTTAGTTGTCGAACGGAACGTTTCGACATTGGCGGGCTTTGTGTCGTTCTTTCATTCACTCATTCGTTCATTAAGGAAGATTAATGCTGTGCAATCTGTCACACCGATAACTACCCTTGATTGGACTTATATGTCATCTTTCGATTTTACACGTTTCTGCTATTGTTTATATTATTTATTGTTATTTGGGTTTACTTGTCTGTTTCGACCTATTTATGAAAAGTCGGAAGTACTTGATACTGGCGGACTTGTGTTAAAAGTTTAATAATAGTCGAGGTAGCTAATGAAACGTGTACGGAGATATATAAATGGCGGACTGATGCCGTGCCTACCTGGAGCGATAGTTATACTTTATTTAACTTTATTTTTATGAAAAAGCTAGCTTTTGCCCGCGGCTCCACCCTCGTGGATGTCGGTTATCGCAACCAAACATAGCCTATGTCCTTTTTCATGGTATAATCTACCCCTATACCAAATTTCATGAAAATCGGTTCAGTGCTTTAGACGTGAAATCATAATATACATACAGACAGACAGACAGAGTTATTTTCGCATTTATAATATTAGTATGGATAAAGTTAAATCTATCGGTCTTAATATTTCTTTAAGACAGCATTTCAAAGTCTATCTTCTTTACAAAATATTAAGTCTGACAAACTATCGTTGAACACATAAAATTAAAAAATGTCTAGATTTTGACTTTATCTATAATAGAAATTCATTCAACTTCATTAAGTTAGCAGCATTCACTACATTAAACAGTATTTAGAAGAAAATCCTTTCAGAAACTTTGTAAAAAGGAAAATAATAGAAAGATATTATTTCAGAAAATATATTTTACTTGGGACTAAGTTTCATTCGGGATTATTAAAGGAGGGACGATTATTTATATTACGCTTAAATGTGACGCTAAGTGTGGTGTAGTATTGCGTTCGACTGCTAAGAGATAGTGGGTTCGATTCCCGTTGAATGCAAATATGTGTATAAAATGATGAATCAATATATTATTTATATTTGGGCATAACTCTAGTGGCAAAAATATTTATCTTGTTCCCGCGAACCGCAGAAACTCATGTTCAAAATATGTTACACTAGCTTTTGCCCGCGGCTCCGCCCGCGTGGAAGGCGGTTATCGCGACCGAACATAGCCTATATCCTTTCTCAAGGTCCAATCTATCCCTACACCAAATTTCATCAAAATCGGTTCAGTGGTTTAGGCGTGAAAGCGTAACATACAGACAAACAGACAGACAGAGTTACTTTCGCAATTATAATATTAGTATGGATATGTGCTGTTTTTGATTATACATCGATCTATGTTTATATTTAACTTGATCCGTGCAGCCGTTCTAGCTATATAACTAATATATACTATTAAAAGTTAGATTGGTTTAGATATTGGTATGTCCAATTGAATAGGCATCTGAGGAGGCCGTCAAGCTGAGTGCCACCACTGTTAACATGGTACATGTTTATAATGGTGACGCTCTTTCCGAGACTGTCCTGTAAAAAAAACGTATGTAAAAATATATCTAAGTATGTTTATTCGTATTCTTATAGCCATATGAAGTTTCAGGCTAAATGCAACAAAACAAAAGGCTTTTAAATTTTCAAAAACTTAAAATTATTAAAATATTATATTATTTCAGAAAAGTGTCACACTCAGGACTAAGTTTCAGTCGGGACTATAAAAATGGCGACAATTATTTGCGTTTATATAAGTATTTATCAAAAAGTCTTTGTTCTAGAATAACTTTGAAATAACTTTGCCTTTGGTTCGGGCAATGATACAGTTAGGGCCATATCGGGGAGGTCGAGAGTTCAAGTGGTAGGTCGGTTGGCGTAATGAAGTGGTTTAGATGAAGTTATGTTTACACTGTATAAATTGTACTTGCAGTATGAGCTTTGCCCGGGAATAGATTCGTGATAAAAATGCTTTAACCCGATTATAGTGCCATTTACCGACGACGTTTAAATTAATAATAAATAATAATAATGATAATAAATATTCCACAACATTCTACACAACGCTATCTAGACTCATTGTAAGCTTAATTAGCTTGTATCATGGAATCTAGAATGCGGATAAACATACTTAGATACTTTTTTTTGTAAATACATAGAAACACCCAGACCAATGCAAATAGCCATATTCATGCATACAAATATTTGCACTGAGTGGGAACGAATCGAATCGAGCCACAGAGGCTGTCGAATAAAAAGCGTCTTTGAAGAGAGTTACATATTGTGTCAAAATATGAGCTCAATCGATGCAGGTTTTTTTGAGTTTCTAAAACGCACACAAATCAAATAATTATATTTTAATCAGTCGTACGATAATTGGATTAGTATCAACGGCTTGTACGGAAGCGACTACTCCCATGACCGCCTTAGCCTCTAAAATATGTATATCAGCTTGCCAGTGACTTTGGCTGGCTTAGGGAATGTCCCGTCCCAGTCTTATAATAGGACCAGGGACCAGAATGACCTTTTCTAATTTGATAATTGTAAACTGGACCCACTTTGTTTCAGTATTTGGACGACAGCCTCTGTGGCGTGGCGGTAGTGCACACGACTGCCACGCAGAGGGTCGCGGTTTCGATTCCTGCTCAGTGTAAATATTTGTATGCATGAATATGGCTATTTGCATTGGTCTGGGTGTTTCTATGTATAATATGTATGTATTTACAAAAAAAATATATATAAGTATGTTCGAAAAACATTGGAAAAATGAAACGAAAAAAAAAAAAAAACATTCATATATAAGTATGTTTATCCGCGTTCTAGATTCCATAACACAAGCTATAAAAGCTTACCATGGGTCTAGATGGCGTTGTGTGGAATGTTGTGGAATATTTATTTATTATTATTATTTATTATTATACCATTCATTTTTTCTAAGGTATTGAATAATATAGGTACTTGTACTTTTCCACTGAGTTTCATTTTATTTCTGAACCTGACCGGTTTCGCCTTACGGCATTCTCAAAGGTTTATATTGATGGTTTGGACATTTTAAACACACTTTTTCTAGGGGTTTGTTAGGCCCTTCTTGATGCTGCTTCCAACAATCATGACGTCCCTATCTATCTAGACTTGTGTTTTATTTCTAACTAGCTTTTGCTCGCGGCTCCGCCCTTGTGGATGTCGGTTATCGCGACCAAACATAGCCTATGTCTTTTCTCATGGTTTAATCTACTCCTATACCAAATTTCATCAAAATTGGTGCAGTGGTTTAGGCGTGATAGCGTAACATATAGACAGACAGACAGAGTTACTTTCGCATTTATATATATTTCGCACTTTCGTGCTTCATAGTAAACTATGTTTGCAAGACAATATTTTTATTATAAAATGCTATACGGTACATTTAGTTTCAAGTAACATTAACTCAAGATCATCTTGAAAATACCAACAAAACCGAGCTCCATTTAATTCTATATAACGTTGACATCGTAGAGTTAAGCTACAATAATCGTAGCTATCGTAGCGCTACGAGAGGCTACGAGGTACGGAACGATTGCCGCCACTTATGATAGTACGTGAAGAGTTTATATTTTCCTTTATGTTGCCACTTGATATTAGTATCGTATTTTATAACAGTGAGATCGTAAATAAGGATGTGGGTAATAAGATAGTTGGTGGTACTTTTGGGCTAAGATCATTTAGTGTATAAGGTGTAATTTGCTCAGTACCTATGACCTTTAAGAGAAAAAGGTAGAGTGAGAAATGGTGTAGAGTTAGTAAACTTAATCTATTTAAAAAAAATGCTCCCTGAGTTTCTTGCCGGAGTTTTCTCAGGTCTGGGCATTTGCTAAACTATTATTTAATATTTACTTTATGTTGACGTTTTGTAAGTTCCGATTTAATGGTCTATGCAGAATAAACGATTTTTGATTTGGTTTGATATAGGTTTACCACACGTCTTGAGTACTTAAAAAAAATTCAAAGACACCACAGAGTTAATGCAAAATATTTAAGTTAAGTAAATACCATTAAATACCATTGATAGCACCGTAGTAGGCTTACTTCCTATAACTTTGATACCGAAAAAAAATTTAAAAAAATGTTAACGAATTTTTTGTTTACGCTTCCGAAAATATCGAAGTATGAGTTTATAAAAAATACATTTGTATCAGAACCGGTTCGAACCAATCATAACGGTTGGTCAGCTACCGTTATTACTGGAACATATTCGAAAGCTAGTTTCACGTTTTACATTTCATTTTTCGCATCACTATTTGCTACACAAGTACTTTGTTAAAGCAATACGGACACTCAAATTGCTACGGCGTAGCATCACTGTTTTATCCGTACCAGCGGCGTAGCACACACGTAGCAGTTCTACGCGGCAGGTATAATCGCTACATTTTTCATGGTGTAGGGCTGTCAGCGGGGCCTTTTAGCGTTGATTAGTTTTTGTGGAAGTGACGTTCGCAGTTCGTACCGTTCGTTGATTGCGTTAGCTGTATGCGTTTTTTTTGCCTTTTCTCATAGAATAGGCTTTTGGTGAATTTTTGAAGTACTGAGATATTATAACCAGGTATTTTTTACTTCGAAATACATCGGGAAAAAGAAGCGCTCAAGTGGGACTTGAACCCACGACCTTTCTTTTACAGGGGGAATGCTCTTCCAACTGAGCTATTGAGCCACACCTGAATCACTTAAAATTTCGCTTCTCTTTATATCCGTCTTTAACTTAAAAAGTGAGCATAATAAATGCTATAAAAATCTCATTCGAATATTTTTTTTACTATTGAGTCGAATGTTATTTCCGTAAAAAATAATGAAACCTAATTATTTAAAGTGGGTGCCCATTCTCCTTATCTTTCTCTTCCTCTTTATATTTTTCATCGTACTGTGATAGAAATGTCTTAAGCGACATAGTAAAAATAATTCAAGTAAAAAATTCTTCCCCTCTTCCCTGAACTTACTACCCGCTATCAACAAACATAGATCATTTTCCTTTCATAATTCAGTTTGGAAGGATTTTAAAACTAATAAATGTACTTAACTCACTCAGGAGGCACGGAGGGGTCGGTTTGTTGTGTGACCCATCTCAAGAATGACCTGCCTAGAATCACTTAAATTTGCAATGTGTTGTGTGGTTACCAGTTAACCACGAGTCCCTTATTGTATAAGAAAATAATTAATTAATTCTCCCCTCCCCCCAACTCGTTAGCCCGCACGCCAGCAACAAGCACAGATGTTCTCTTTAATCTAAATGAATTCTTGTCGTTTAATGATTGTTCTAATGAAAACTCAACGCGCACGTGACGATTATTTCCAACATGCTGGCGTAGGCGCTCTACGAAAGTTACGGCGTAGCACATTGTAGCTGACGTAGACGTGATTTGTAGAATTCAAATTGGGGGTAATATTGTAGTAGTAAGGTTTGCTGGGTACTTTTTTCAGGGAAAATACCGCTTAAGCACTTCACTTCAATTTAAAAAAAAAATTGTGGTTGGCTCTACTGCTCAGAATTTGGTCCATCTTACATGGGCCTCGAAAACCTTCGCAGGGCTCCATATACCCTATTCCTAACATTTGCACTGAGTCCATTGTTAATTTCAGTTTATTAAAATTCAAATTCAATTTGTTTATAAACATTGATTTACATGTCACCTTATTATTGAATCCAAAATATACGCTGTCAAAATTAATCAATTAACCAGCCCCGCACCGTACCAGGGGCAAAGGTGCGGCATTGCCCTGCTGGATAGCAACGGCCAACCTTTGCCCCTGGTATGAGTCACTGCGAGAGTCACCGGTTTTGTCCCTTAACCGGCGCCCCAATTCGCGAACCAGTTTCTTGGCATCAGCACCCCAACTACCCATAGTCTCGACCGCAAATGGTACGAAAATGTACAATTGGGTATTATCCTATAGTTACAATAAATTATCTAACCGAGTTTATTAAATTACGAATGGTTAAAGAGCGGTTAAAATTGCGTCAGTTCTTATTTTATAGATTTTTTTAGTTTTAATCATCCACCCATCCTTTAATAGTAACTGATTTGACTATTAAATTTTATGATGTCACTAAATCTTTTTTCATACATGTTAACTTATAACTTATCGTTTTGACGTTAAGTAAAAGTCAGTAGAATACCCAATTCTTAACATAGTAGAACTAATTATATTTAACATAGACAAAATTCGTAAACTATGAATCGTATAGTTCTGTTGACAGTTATATTATTATCAAGATAAGCAACCACAGCGGTTAACACCCTATTGTTAATCATTGAACAAACAGTAACACGTATGTTTCATTTATGCCTTTATGTCTTCCCTGTATGTATGGTATAGGCAGAAATGTATACTGACATTTCATTAATTATATCATATTAGCTATTGCCTGTGGCTGGCTCCGTCGGTTGGCGCTGTTTTTTTTTCTTTTTTATAATAAATATTCCACAACATTCTACACAACGCTATCTAGACCCATGGTAAGCATAGCTTAACTAGCTTGTGTTATGGAATCAAGAATGCGGATAAACAAACTTAGATACTTTTTTTTGTATATATACATAGAAACACACAGACTAATGCAAATAGCCATATTCTTGAATACAAATATTTGCACTAAGCGTGGATCAAACCCGCACCTCCTGCGTAGCAGCTGCATTCACTACCACCATGCCACAGAGGCTTATCGCAATTAAACACAGTTTATGTCCTTTCCCAAGGTCAAATTAATCTCTATACCGAATTTCATCAAGCTGATATAGTGGACAGATATATATAGTGGTAAAAGCATATCGGACAGATATATAGACAGAGATATACAGGGTGTAATCGTTATATCAAAAAACTTTAAACTGATATCGAAACTATGTTACCTAATGAGTAAAATGACATTAATAACTTTTTTCTCATTAAACACTCCCATACATTTAGTATTAGATTAGTTGAAAGGTTTTAGTTTTCTTATTTTAAAAGAATATTTTAGCTTAGTACCTACTGATATTAAAGGAAACTGTTTATTAACCTAACAGAGTAATAATCAAACTATCTTTTAATTTGAATAATATTTATTTATTAGTAAGTTCAAAATTTTGTATTAATTTTGTTTTAAGTAGAGCACAACAAGGACGTTACTTCGAACATCTGCTTTGAATATTAACGATTACATCCTGTAGATGTGTAGTATGGAAGTGTGGACATGGATATATTTTTACGTCATTACGTGGGATTAAAAATTATAAAGGTAGACAGCGACAGAATTTAAACAAAGTATAACTAATTTCGTAAAAATAAATAAATACCTGCAATAGTTTTCGAGGGTTAAATAATTGAATCGCCAGTAAAACAATCAGGTAAAGGCAGTCGGTCCCCTGCTACTCATACCGGGCGCCGTCTGCGGTACATCTCACACTTCACCGCAGGGGAGAGGGGCAGAGGAGTAACCACACATTGCACAAGTCCCACATGACTGGCCTGTCTAGACGTGCGAGTTATCTACTGATAGATGTTCTATATAACTGTTTAATTTTATTTGCATACTATATGCTTAAAAAATCATTCAAATATTTGGGCGGAGTAATCAAAAATCAATGTTTAAAAATGATTGAAAAATCATTTCATTCAAAATCAGGATCTGCGGTAGCCTAGTGGTATGGGTAATGGACTGCTGAGACGAGGTCTCGAGTTCGAACCCAGGTTTACCATGGCACACAGCAATGACTTTTTGATGCTTTTCGAAGTTATGTGTGTATTTATCGCAGGTTTATAAGTGCCCGGTTGATGGCAATAGGCTCGCCACCTATTACATTGGGACCTAAACATAAACTGGCGAAATGTGGGTGCTAGCACCTCTGCCTACCTCTTCGGGGAATACAGGCGTGAGTTTATGTTATGTTATGTTTCATTCAAAAATCATTCAAATCAGTCACCGACATGTAAGAGCTTCGGTAGATTACTCCATCGTCACCTCAAAGACAGATATATAAAGAGAGGAAAGATTTGGATTGGTTCGGGCGTGGGTCTGGTAGCTTAGTGCTCAAAAGCATTCTCCCTAAAAGAGAAGGATCGCGGGTTTAAATCCTGCCTGGACCGATCACAATTTTTTTTCTAAATCGATTACAATTTTTTAACGACTGTGTAGCAGTAGAATGTTCTATTGCTAGGTCAGAGATCACGGATTGGAGTTCAAGGATTTGACGGGTTTAGTCAGCAGGGATGCAACAAAATAAAAAAAATATGTCTTAGTTTTCTAAAGGTATATAAAATAATAGGTACATAATCAATGCTCACAATGTTTTTCGTTTCTTCGAGATTTTTCTTTGACATACATGGAATGATTAAAACTAATTCACAAAACATTTCTGACCAATTCGTACTAAAACAGTATAATATAAACTTTGATTTAACAGGTAACATTTGAACAAAATAAAATATCTCTCTTGTTATAAAAATGTTTGACTCCTAATTCCGGCCACTACGTACAGTACGATAAAAACTTTATACACATACTCACTAACAACATTAAACTGGCTAGAACGAACACCAAACTCAGTTCTTCTAATTAAATTTTATCCCCCCACTAAGCTCAAACAGTGTTTCTAGCAAATGCGATTAGGTAGACCAGATTAGAGTTCATAGCTGGCTCTGTTGTTGGAATTAAAATTTGGCATGCCCCGGGCGAGTATTGGATCGCGAATCAGGACGATAATCGGTGGAATGTCACGTTAATAGCGTGGTGTAGTGAGAGTTTGGAGCGCGCAGGGATTAGTGAGACAATGGTTGTACGGAGTTCGAACATTTTCTCGAACGTTCTGAAGCTTTGGGCTTTGTTTTTATGGCGTCATAATATTGTTGTAGTCTTCTGTAGTGGGGGAAATCAACTTTAAGTCTACAATATTATAATGATAGTGTTGTTGTAAGAATTTCACTGTGGCAGATATTTATCGGAATAAGTTAATTTATGATTGTAAAAAGTATATTTGAAGCTTTTTGCCAGTAACAAAGATGGAATTTTGTCTCTACAGGGGCAAAGGCGTGTATGTATTTTTGTTTTAAGATTAATTTAGATAAAAGAGCTCAAAGCATACAGTATAATACCTGATTTAAAAGTGGTTACCGTGGCCTAAGAAAGTGTGCTGCCTGTAGGAAACTTCTAATGCCTTTCTAGAAGAACTCCATATTGTTACTTGGAAAAAACCACAGCATAGGTCATTCCACAGTATGAACGTGGACTTAAATTTAAGTAGAAACTAAACATACAGATTTCATGTTTCAAGAGCAAATTTTGAAATGAATAATTTCATTAATACTATTTCAAATTAATTCCAAAAATTGGTGATAATTTATTTAACTTACGAATGTTGCGAGATTCCAAAAACAAAATTCGCTCACGAAATTGGCAAAATTTTTGCCAAGTTACGGTCAGCAATTAATAATATTGAATTTCTTGTAACGTATTTATTGGTGGCACCAATCTCAGCGTTTCATTAGACCTAATGGATTAAGGTGGCTCTATCGGTATTAAGATTAATTACTTTAGTACAATATTTCTTGTACGCGTTTTTCTTTGTAGAACTTGTTTTTGCTAAATCTTTCTTATTTATTTACTTACTTTTGTAATTATAACTGCAAGATTATTTCGGCATTTATTATTTATAGGCTGCTTTATTGGAGGAGCAATACAGACGAAAGATATGGCATAGTTAATTTTGTGTGTTCGTAATTATTACGAAATTAATATATCTGATGTGATGCTGTGCAGACCTCAGGGCATATATCTTGGACCTCACATGTGCTCCAAACGCGCAATAGACGTTTTAGATGTATTTTAGAGGATAGCACGGGGTGCTTCTGTGGTGAACGAGCTCAAATTCACCAAGTATAGATTATATACTTCAATTAAAGATTAGATAAATATTATATTCTATGACATGCTACTGTTTAGCTAATAATATGAAGTCTGGAATGCGAATAAACATACTAAAATATATTTTCTTTAGCCTCTGTGTTATCAACCGTCTAGACTAGTAATTATGTGGAAAGGTTCAAATATGATTTACCAAAATATGAAAATGACTTCGTAACATTTTCTTACGATATCTTAAAACGTACTTAAATGTTATTGTTACATATAAAATATAGGCTATAGCTTAGTGCAGACATAATACTACATAAAAAGATATGACACCGGGACAAACAGTTAATATTATTATATACACACTTGACAATAAAAAAGTTATCATGGTTTATAGATGATTGCAACACCAAACTATTTTTGAGAGTAGCGAAAACTTTATCTTCCTTTGTTTACTTTACCTGACTTTCCTTATTCTCTGGAAAAGATAATAATATCCGAGATAGTAAAAGTCAATTGTCGGACTGAGTTCATAAAATAATATCTTGAATTTTTAAGAAGAGTTCATATTCTGGTACATTCTCTTTATTAATATTTAATATTATAGTGTGTGTGTGTGTGTACAAAAGTGTTATTCTAACATATTTCACAAAATATTCCACTCTAAATTCTCTGAAATTTACCCTAAAATTGGGAAAAATAAAAACGCTATTATATGGCAACATTCTTACGTTTACAAACACTCGTAAGTCCATTTTCTTTATTCAAAGGGGTACTCGAAATGGTTAGACCGTTGAACGATATCATAATGTTTTGGGTATATAGATCTAAATGGTCTATAAGTAGCGAAAGGTTGTTGGATATCATTACCAAGAATTATATGGACCTTTCCTTTGTTAAGTTTTACAGTTCGTGTAGACCATTAGACTTTCATTTTAAAAATGAGGGTACTTATTACTTATTTATTGTAAGCATATTAATCCCACTTCTGATTATTTTTTTATTTTATGTATTAGCAGGTTTCAGCTGAATAGATACGACAAATTTATTGTTCGTTGCCTAGTAAATTAACAAAATGATAAAATGAAACCTTGATATTACAATAAGTAATTATATCAATATTATACATGTTAAAGTTTGTGAAGAAGGAGAGGTGAAGTCAAATTGACGTGTCCTATATAAAAAAAAAGATGGATGGATGAAAAAGAATGCAATTTTTTTTTTGATTTTTTTAAAATGAGTTCCTGTGGGTTATAGGGAGTTGCGGAAAGCATTAATATTTATAATAGGTATTATAATATATTGTTAATTCATTCATAATTATTAACTTTTGCCCCAATACTGTTGTTGAGCCTGAGATTTTTTTTAACACCAATCCCACTTCTGATTAATATACTACTGCAGATACAGTACAGCGAGGTATTTTCACACAATGGCTGTGATTCCAGCGTATATATGTGCGTAAGTGGTACGATTCCATTAACCCCGTAGACGCTGAGAGATTCATTAAGCTTATACACATATAGTGTTTAGCTGTGTATTGGCCAAGACATCGGACTTCCAATCAAGGAATTCGATCCATTTCAGTACATGCATACTAGGATATGAACAAATTTCTAACACAATCGTTCAGTCTGAGTCAATGGTTGAAGGAATCTTCTTTAGTAAAATACTAGTAAATATTATTTCTTAAAAAATATATATTTTTAAAAACAGTTTGGGTTAGGAATTAAATTTAAATTCCTAAAACGTCCATTGCACTCTTGTAAACGTAATTATTTAACGCTTTTCCTTTTTGCTTTAAAGAAAGAAGTCAAAAGAACAAAGACAAATGATTATATTCTAGTGAAGCACACCAAATAACTAATACAAGAAATACTCTGAATGGACAACGTAACAATACTTTCAACAAACCCTTTACGATATGAGAGATGTCACTCGAACTTTTCAAAAAGGAAAAGAGATAAGATCACCACAATACAAACCACGCTCCAGGCAGCACTCTTCCACTTAACGTCAATATTAACTAAGAGAGCGATACTTCACTACCCCGTCTTAATTCCACTAGCAAGAAATTCCCAGATATAGCTAAATTCAATCTACTCAAAAGATCCCTTAGAGTAAATATTTACGAAACCCTTATCAAAATTACTTTTGAAATCTGTAATCCAAAGAGGCGAAATCGATGCAGTTTGACTGGCATGCCCTTTTACTTAGCTCGGTATCAAATCGTCGGGCAGTATCTGGGGCAAAAATTGAGGTGGCTCGCCCGAGGTTGCCATAGCAACGAGCCCCGCCGCCCGCACTTCTTGTTACGCCCCTCTCTCGTCCCGCAGCGGGTTGTTGCTTCTGCCGACAGATTTTAAACCGTGTCTTCAGCGCTTATATTATTTGGTTCGTTCAACAAAAACATTGGAACGTTGAAGAAAAATATTTGCTTGGTGGCTTTTTGCTGCGACTTTATTAACGTATAATTGATTGACCGTGAGAAATTTGTCTTTCAAATATTTGGAGGAACGATCAAGAAAATTGTTTTGGTACTTGCGTTATTAAAAATAATATAATTTCTTTATGATGAAGTTTTGAGGTTTTCATTGTGTACTCAAAGGAGCACCTTTTCAGTATTAATATATCTCTTTATTGTTATATATCTCTTTATTATAGGTTCATAGAGCAAGGATGCATAAATATACATTACAGTTTAGCGGTACAACTGGCAGCGTTATCATACAAGGCGATCTCTACCAGGCAACCAGTATTGTCTTAAAAAGAGGGAGTAATTGTATTAACATAATTATATTTAGAAGTCTTATAAACATCTATCAAATTGTATCAGATGATTGGATTTCATATTTTTATTTTCTATAGACTCACGCCTATACAGGGTGTATTTTTTCAGTGGATCAATGGTTGAATCCGAAAGCATAAAAATCATTTTGAGTACTTTTTTGTCGAGATCGATCTGGTGTTGACTGTATGTAAATTTTGAAGAAGTTCATTACATAATATCAGTGTGTGACCAATATTTATTATCTAAATTTAACACAAACAATGTGTTGAGTGCTTATGGTGAGCCACATTAACGGGAACATTTAGACATAGTTGTGGGTGACTTCGCGACTATGGGTTTTGTTAGCGGTGATTAGTGGTGAGAGGTTCAAATAGTTACAAGTCAGTATTGTTAATAAGGACTCTTTGGTAACTGACAGGAAGATGCAAATAAGCATCCTGTATAGATGTACAGTCAGCGTCAGAAATATCTTTACTACAATGTCTCAAAATTATCTTAGCACTGAAGTATTATGTGCAAATCATTAAGTGAAGTATTATGACCAAGCTAAAGATATGTAGTAAATATTAAAAGGCAAAGACTAAAAAGTCAAAAGTCAAAGGTCACAAAGGTCAAACAAAGGTCAAAAAGTCAATAAGTCAAAAGGACAAAAAGTCAAAAATCATTCATTCTGCATAGACCATTAAATCGTCCCTTACAAAACGTCAATATAAATAGAAATATTAAAGACTAGTTTAGCAAATGGACCACTGGTAACGCGGCTAAGACCTGATATCAGACCAATAAATCAATAGAAAACGGGAAACTAAGGCTTTAAGATCATTTTGAGTACTTTGTTCGTCAAAATCGATTTGACAGTACCAACGATTCCGTGAAATGGCTATAATCGGAACAACGAATGTCACTGTTTTATACAAACAATGTTTTATTGCAAATCAAAGTCAATTTAACACGATTTGATAATATTAAAACTTTGGTGATCCTTCACTTCACAGAATTGTTTAAACGAACGATACGATCGAAACGTCGGAACCATTGTAAATAATAAAATAACACTAAATAAATCGCGACACAATCCGTGAACATAGTTTTATTTTATCTGTGCTATAAAATTTAAGTCTGCGTAAAGAATATTTTATGTATTATTGAAACAACTTTGGAGTAGTGAGGTCATTCAGAATCGGTATAATAGTCTGGTGAACGAAAGATTAAAGTGATTTCCAGTCACGTAAATGATATTCAAAAAAATCACTGTAGTAAAATAGCCAGAAGTCTCCCATCGATTTCGATTACAGATACGATAAATATATCAGATTCGAGTACCTTCTCTTTTGTGCCCAACTTTTAGAACATACCTAGTTGTACAGTTGAAGGTAAATATTTTTTAAATAATGTCTATCGGTAATGCCATGAACATGACATTAGTTTGACAGTCATCATCACCATTCAAAACTGGCACATTGAGAGACTAAAATGTGCTATCTAACTCCTCCTTTCCATGGTTCATGGCCTGGGGGTGATCGGTGGAGCCGCCTGTCACCTTAGTAGAAGCAGGCCGCGGTAGCGGCGGCGCAAAGTGCGCCTCCCCATACCCGGGGCTAGATGGGGACACTATGGTCCCCACAACCCGAAGGGGGCCATTACGAAAGATATGGTCCTGGGTCTGCCGGGGTGCGAGAGATATGTTTCCTGCATTCTCTACTCCGGCAACCAAAGACCCAAGACGGCGTGTGATTTAGTCGGTTCGAGTCCGACGTAACCACCTCCACCGGCTCCGGTGAGTGTTATCCGTGGTAACAAAAAAATGGTTCTTCTATCTTGACCTCCCAGAAAAAACCTGCACCATCATCCGTTAATCATCAAATATACCGGCTTAAAACTGATATTGACTTGCCATTTCAAGAATTCACAAGTTTCCCCATTCGAAGTTCATACAGTAATAGCCCATAAACCATTGAGCCACGTCCAGCGCCCACAAATCACAAGTATTTATGAGGTAGCAAACAATATTTATTGACAACGCACGAGTTTATTGCTTAATTATGTTTGCCATTGTTCCCGTCCTAAGCTAACAGTCAACCCCCTAGACATTGGAAGTATTACTACTTCATTCGAAATGCATAACCAATAAATTCTTAGGAGTAGTTTTGTGTTTGCTGTTGTGAAGGAACGGTAATAACGCTAAATAAATACGTATACGGCATTATTCTGAGTGACATCGATTTCAAACGTAACGTGAGAAGGCGGTGGATTCCAATTGGTTAACATAGAAGATATATAAGTGGTGTAACACTAGACCAATTTAAATGTGTCGGCTTTTGCGATCGCGTTTAGTGACGAAATGGTTTGTCACTCAGAATAAGGGTCCAGAAGGCCAGCTTTTACTTACGGAGGTAGGTACAACAACAAGTGCGTTGGTGGTAATTCGTCAGGTAGATGAACTTTAGTGTGCCGTGACTCAAGAGTAAATGTTCGGATTTTGAGTAGGTTCATGTTATTAAACGTATTTTTTTGTACTCTCGGTACTTTTGTTCTCGCCAGAGCCAGAGCGGGAGGTTATATCGGACTCGAACCGACTAAAATAGCACGCCGTCTGTGGGTCGTCGTGCTAGGCCAAAGGTGAGGTTGTCTTCGACATATCCCTTGCACCCCGGCTGACCCAAGGCCGTCTCTGACGGTCTGGCCCTCCTGGGGAGTTCTATTACAGATTAATATCCCTGTGTCAAATTTCATCCATGTTTTGATGTAACAAAATTCATCCATTCGGCCATACAAAATGTAACATTTATAATGGTAAAAATATTCTTTCATAAAGAAAGATTCAGTAATGTCGTGATAAACAAAAAAATAAGTTCATTTTTATCCTGTAATATAGACAAAGAAGCTTATAAGAATGTAACAGTATATAGGAATGAAGGTTCGCCTTTTCAATCACGCACAAGATCAAATAAATTGCTATAGGATAATGCGGCAACTCGGTAATCTTATATTACAGTTTCATGACTCACACTTTCTCGTTATGTGGCAGTGACAGCACGGAATCATTCGTTTTATCTATGTAAATATGTTTAAGGGAATTAATGAGACTATGGTATAGGCGATTCTAGGATATATGGGGATCTACTCTGGCTTTTTTTATGACTTTTATAGCATTTGTAATGCTAACTTTAAAATTCGAATTCATCGCGAAAAATGAAATGCTCATAATATATATGTAGGATATGAAGAGAAGGGAAATTTGAAGTGTTTCCCGTGCGACAAATAAAAACTTTTATTTGTCGCACGGGAATGATGTCGGATGATTTTCCCGCACACGCATTTATTTCTAACTTCTTACGATATCAAATGCTTCAAGAGAAATCTTCTATTGGTATTTATCATCTCGACATCACCATATAGTGTCTTAGAATAGGGTTCTAGTCAATTGACAGACTGTACATTATAATAAGGTTCGAGCGTCGGTAGCTTAGCTTGGAAATGAGTTGTTCGCTCAGCTATGCTGCTCAAGCAAAACATTGTATCTAGACCATAAGTTTTAGGCTAAGTAAGTAAATGTTTTGTAAATAGACCAAAAAAAAAAATGCCCGCTGAGTTTCTTGCCGGAGTCTTCTCAGGTCTGGTGGTCCATTTACTAGTATTAGTTAGTATTTAATATTTACTTTATGTTGACGTTTTGTAAGTGCCGATTTAATGGTCTATGCAAAATAAATTATTTTTGAATTTTGTTTTTTTTTAAATAAGTGGTTTAGGAGTCGACCTTACGATCGAGAGGTCCCGGGTTCGATCCTGGCCATTACACTACCGACGTGAACCCACTCCTAACACAAGCAATTTAGCTTAGCTGGAGGGGTTAGAGGGAATATTAGTAACTACGGTTCTAATATTCTTTTTTTTTTGTAAAGATAGGTTTTAATTCGCAAAATGAAGTATTTTATAAGATCACATCACACCTCTCGTTTGCCGATTCACCATCCACCATCTTCGCTATCATCGGTTTTAAGCATATGTGACGAGCCCTTTGCCTTATTCTCGAATGAACTCGATACGAATTCTAACATTACAAAAACCTCCAAGCAACGCTCCAAACAGTGTCCAGCATGACTTTCAGTTTCTAGACCAGCTCATCATCAGCGTCACCAATGCAAGAACACTTATCCTCCTTTATAAGTAGAAGTGTGGTCACTGCCTCCCTTCCCGGCGACCACCGCCCATCTTATTTCAAGCTCGACGCCTACGTACGAAGTCTCCAATTCCATGTTGTAATTATATAGATAGTCCGTTCATTTTGCACAACAAGTATTGATGAATATGTATATGGGAGACGGCGAGAAGAATTCCGAAATATACTTACAGCTGTATACGACTGATACAGTATTATTAAAGATTCTTTTGTGTAATGGTATATTGAGTTCGGCGCTATATTGGAGTATTGTCCTACAGTAAGACAAGGTTTTACTTTTGTATTATAAATGTTTCTTACGCCTATAATAGAGCGTCTGAACCTCTTTATTTAGGGGTCGAGGGGTCGAGAGTGGACTAAACGAAATTTTTTTTTGATGCTACACATTATGTCTTCAAAGAAAGGCAGAGTAGTATTAGATACTTAGATTTCGTAGCTGTTTTAAAATAAATAAAATACAAGTCACACAGAAATTTTAGTGACAATTCTGTGTGTCTGCATTAGTAAAGCTGTTCAAAAACAAAATTAATTAACTAATTTATACACTGCAGTCGCACTCACTATTAGCACACATCAAACACAGTGTTTAATTTGATTTATACAAATGCGTTAACGTACGAATGAATTAATAAATATAAAAAAAAAAAATACTCAGTGAACATTAACATTAACAAGTGCTGTGATATGCACGCATCAGCTTTTAGCTGCTAGTGCATGACTAATAATAATAATAAAGAGAATAATAATAATAATAATGGCAACACTGGTCGCTTGGATACACATAATTTGCTCTTCAAAGTGTTTTTTTAAAATTTTAATATATTTTACTACAAATAACACACTTTTCGTGGCTTATAATCTAAAATTACATAAGATAAGAACCTATAATATACAATTTTCTAATACCATATAGCGCAATCACAATGATTTTAAGAAATCCAGAAAACATGACAGATGTCAAAATCAGAAACGAAAATGTATATAGATATTATTTATGAAGAACAATAATTATGTTGACACGGGCGAAGGCCAAACAAGCAACTAACTACGCACAACCTACACCCTCGGACTCGTCGTGCAGCTCCGCTTCGCAGCCTCCGGAATCCACATCTCCGAGGCCCGCTACTGTTGAGGCGTCGAGCTCCGACGAGTATTTCTCCCCACCGACGTCGCCAACACCTGTACGTCGGCCGGGGAGAGGCCGACCGCCGTCCAGCTTGGGGTCCCGAGGCCCACCGGCCTCGAATAGGGCCCCCGCTGCCGGTGGTAATGTGCGCCGCATGCGATGGACGTCATCCATGAATGAGAATGTCATGCGGGCATATTTTGCGGCTACAGGGGGAGGAACCAACCTCACTGCGTACCGTGATCGCATGCTTATTTTGTTTCAGGATCTTGAACCAACTGTTAATGTTTCGGCGCAACGACTGTCGGATCAGGTGCGAGCTATCCAGCGGTGTCACTTGTTGGATAGCTCCGTACTTGAGAGGCTACGCTCTGACTTGCAGAACAACGATATTATCCCTCCTCTACCACAGGCCGTGATGCAAGAGGTCCCGCAGGAAACACAGCCTGTACATACCGATTGTGAGTTGGATAATATCGCTACTTCAGTGAGTACTCAGTACATTGATCAAATAAGGAATGCTTTGGAGTGTGCCGTTCGTGATTATCGGTCAATGAATTATCAAATTAGACCTCGTTTACCGCGTTTGCCAGTGCATAAACGAAATATAGCGCTAGTGTGTGCCTTGGATTCACTGTTACCTAATTATTTAGATAATAGTGAACATCTCGGTGATACGCACTCAATTCTGTACTGTGCCGCCTATGCAGCCTGTCGAGTAGCTGGTGTTAAATTTCCAGAATGTAACACCGCTATTAGACCTAAGTCAGGGAAACCGAGGTGGCAGTGTAGAATTGAGCGTCGTATCGCTGAGACCAGGGCACTCATTGGCAAGCTAATCTGCTTCAGGTCGGGCAATACACGCCCGAGAGTCATGCGCTTTGTGAATCGGGTATTCTCGGGAACTGGCGTCAGTCCCTCCGATTATACATCCCGAGTCACAGAGCGCATTGACTTCTTGAAGCAGAAAGTTTATGCATGGGCAAACCGCATAAAGCGGTACAAAAAAAGATGTGACCGATATACACTGAATCGCACATTCCAAAGAGATGAAAGATGGGTGTATAGAAATTGGGAGCGAGCTGATTCTGTGGGTGACGAGCACTTCCCGGATGTTGCTGCCACAAACACATTTTGGCGCAACATCTGGTCGGTTCCCGTTGCTCACACAGAGGGTGACTGGGTGCGAAAAGTCAAGCGATCGTGTGAAGCGATTGAAACAATGGAGCCTATAATAATATCAGAAGATGACATTGCTTGTGTAGTCCGTTCGCTACCGAACTGGAAAGCTGCCGGTCCGGACGGACTACACAACTTCTGGTTAAAATGGCTCCGGAGCTCACACGCCCGTTTGGCTTCTCAATTCCAGTCAGCTTTAGAGTCAGGTTCGCTTCCAGGTTTTATGACTACAGGCATCACCCATCTGCTCTATAAGTCTGGTTGTGCCATGAACCCCAAGAACTATAGGCCGATCACGTGTCTGCCTACAGTTTATAAACTTCTTACATCTGTTCTCAGAGTAAAAATAACTAGTCATATAACTAGAAACTCCATTCTATCCTACTCTCAGAATGGATGTAGAAGTGGGGCTCGTGGCACAAAAGAGCTCCTTATTATTGACACGGCTGTTAACCAGCAGGTTCGCCGTAACCGGAGAGATATGGCGACATGCTGGATAGATTATAAGAAGGCCTATGACTCCGTGCCACATACATGGCTCTTGAGGGTGCTTGAGTTGTATAAAGTTGATACAACTATTTGCACCTTCTTGAAGGCATGTATGGGGCAATGGAGTACGGCTCTTCGCTATCCTGGATGTCGACATATTCCGGATGACGGTGAGCTTATAAAGATTGAGCGAGGTATATTCCAGGGTGACAGTTTGAGTCCCTTGTGGTTCTGTTTGGCCCTGAATCCTCTAAGTACTATGTTAGAGGATTCAGGACTAGGCTATTGTTTGCGGAGAGGTAGTCAGGTTATATCCCACCTCCTTTACATGGATGACCTCAAATTGTTTGCCCCCAACAACCGCCAACTAATGGAGCTACTAAAGATAACGGAAACTTTTAGTACCTCCATTAGGATGGAGTTTGGTGTGGATAAATGTGCGGTCATGCATGTAAAAAAAGGTGAAATTGTGGAATCTGAGGGGATAGAACTCTCAGATTCTACAAAACTTAGATTCCTCTCTGTGAACAATACCTACAAATATCTGGGTATGTCACAGGCGTTAGGTGTTAACGAGTCGGGTATGAAGCAATCGTTACGGGAGCGCTTTTTCTGCCGTCTGAAAAAAGTACTGAAGAGTCTTTTGTCAGGCGGTAACAAGGTGCGTGCCTATAACGATTGGGTCATACCAGTCCTAACCTACTCCTTTGGAATACTCAGATGGACTCAAACTGAGTTGGAGGCCCTGGATAGAAGAGTTCGAACACTGCTTACTGCATATCGAATGCACCATCCACGTTCCTCAGTAATGAGGTTGTATATCCCGCGGAAGTTTGGAGGTCGTGGTTTTTTAAACATTAAGACTCTACACAACCGCGAGATATGCAACCTTAGAGAATATTTTCTCAAGGTGAATGTGGATGTCCATCGAGATGTAGTGGCAGTGGACCGCGGACTTACCCCGCTCGCTCTTGCGAAAGAGAACTGGCGCAAGCCTGCAATACTCAGTATCAATGATCGCAAGGAAGTATGGAAGAGTAAAGAACTGCATGGACGATTTCATCGGGCCTTATATGGGCCCGATGTAGATTTAAAAGCATCTGTATCCTGGCTACGCTTCGGTGATCTCTTTGGAGAAACCGAAGGTTTTGTCTGTGCAATTACTGATGAAGTTGTAATGACGAACAACTATCGGAGATATATCCTTAAGGATGGTACGGTTGATATCTGTCGGGCATGTCATCGTCCCGGAGAATCCCTCAGGCATATAATCTCTGGTTGTTCTCGTCTAGCCAACGGCGAGTATTTGCATAGACACAACCAAGTAGCCAGGATTGTCCATCAGCAACTTGCTCTTAAATATAAACTTGTAGATTCGGAGGTGCCGTATTACAGGTACGTGCCCGACCCAGTTCTTGACGATGGTCGTGTCACATTGTACTGGGATCGATCTATCATCACTGACAGGACTATTGTAGCCAATAAGCCTGATATAGTGGTGATAGATCGATTAGAGCGCCGCGCAATAATTATCGATGTCACCATTCCGCATGATGAGAATCTCGTGAAAGCCGAAAAAGATAAGCAAATAAAATATTTGGACCTGGCTCACGAGGTTGTCGACATGTGGAATGTGGATTCGGCGATTATTGTTCCGATAGTCGTGTCGGTTCACGGACTGATTGCCAAGAGCCTCGACCAACACCTCAAGAGGCTCGCGTTAGACAGTTGGGTCAAGGGCCTGATGCAGAAGGCGGTAATCCTCGACACGGCACGCATTGTGAGGAGGTTCCTCTCCTTGGAGCCCTAACCGCCGCACAGTGGTCCGGATTTGAAAAATGAGTGACTTAGGGATCAACTTTCTCTTTTCGAATTTTTCTTTATGGCAATGGATAGATCTTATTAACCCTAATAACAATTGTTCTAGGTAATTTTCTTAATGCTTATGGTTTGGGTAAAAAAAAATATTTTCAGTTTTCTTTGTATGGAACTGGTCATAATGAGTTCAATTGCTCCCAATTCTTTAGCGATCCGGCTTTCAAACCTTTTTTTTCTTATTCCTTGTCCTATTTTCTATATTGTAACACTATTAACATGTACCTAAACTTGCAATTCTGCCAGATAAAGAGATCGAAAAAAGTGAAAAATATTGAATTTCGCTATGCTAAGTTTTTAATTTTTTTACGTTCCTGTGGCCTATATTTGGTTTATGGGGCCCCACTAAGATTTTTAAGACCAAGCTTACTTCACCTGCTAGGCTGTACACAATGTACACATGCTGATTGATCGACTAGATACTGCCAAACATTGTAAAAATTAACATAGAATTTTTACATACGTTCAAGTATAAAATAGTATGATTACGAAATTTAGCTATAACATATATATCAAAATTGATGCAACCCTGGTATATTTTTACAAAAAAATACTTCATTTACGCATTATTATTCCTATTTGATGTCATTCTTTAATTATTGTCATAATCACTTCAACCCTAAACAGAATCTTGATATAACCAATATAACTAATTAAGTCATTGCTACTTTTCACAATATCCAATATGTTTGCCTAAGCCTCACCGGTTTCACTTTATAGGATTTAAAATTCGTTATGTTAATATCTGAACATTAGAACTTTAAAACAATAATACTAAATAGGTATGTGGGTAGATCAAAATAATGAGCAATACCAGTTCAATATTGTACCCCAAAAGTTTGGGAGAAATAAGATTTAGATTATTTAAAGGGTCAAATACATATCAGATTAAATCACAAAAAGGTGAAAATGTCAAATTAAGATTTAGCGAATACATTAAAATTATTAGGTGCTTCAAAATAGCTTTACTTAGCTTGTTAATGCTGAACAACAGTGTTCAGCATGATAAATGACATAATTTACTAAATAAAATACATGAAGTTACGTGGATGGTGTTAGCTAGGGTGTAAATTTAGACAAATAGTTAAATCTTACTCTCCCATAAAGTTTGGGGTAAAATTTAGAACTAGTATTGTGCAAAATGTTGATCTACCGACATCCTACAATATAAATATTATAATGCTCAAGATTCGCAACTGGCTCATCAAAAGACAGTGTTTTTAAATTTACTATTTGTGTTCGTTTATTGGCACTGCTTCTTACTTAGTGATCTTTTATTAATTATGGAGAGTTTAGTTAATAATTTGGATTTCTTTGTCATCTTATGACATGAGTTGAAATAGTTTACGGACAGTAAAAACGTTTTTTAGAAGTTTACCTACAACAACTATTAAATATTGAAGATAATATTGTTTTCTGAAAATTTTGCCAGAGGTTTTGCTCAAATGTAGGTACTAAATGGGAACAATCGAGTCGCACTTTAGCCCCATTTATCAGAAGAAATAAGAAGTGGTTAGAATTCAATAAATTGGCCTAAAGGATTAATTCGGCTATCAGTGAATCCTGAATTAGAAGATGAAATTGATAATGTTGAAATTCTGCCACCATCAATACCAGAAGCTGAAAAGGTTTTGAAGAAGAAGGGTTAAGACAGAAACGAAGACGTTTAGAGCGATGAACTAAATTGTTGTCGCCAGAAGAACAAAAATTAGTTAAAATAAACACCTTGAAATCTACTGGAAATGAAGACATTGAAAAAATAATGGATCATTTGCTCTGTTACCCAGAAGATTAAGAAAAAGTCAAAGATTGTTTAAAAGAGAGTAAAGGAAAAGGTCGTACATATTTACCCGAGAAAGCGCTGGCTTTAGCAGTTTCACTAAAGTTATCTAAGTGGTAATATATGAACCTCAGAAAATCTGCCCGCGAAGATGGCTCTGATTTGTATCATATATAAACTATTGGAAGCAAAATTAAGGTGTTATCCAGAGTAGGAAGACATTATAATAACCGAAGATGGAGTTTCTTTTCAACTGCAAGCTTTACTCAATTTGACGACATCTAGACTTTTGGAAACGATTAATTTTGATTTGGATTGTTTTTGCGATTACGTTCTGGCCTAATTAACTTAATTGGATTCTGACATATTTATCTATTTTATAAATTTTGACATCATTTTAATATTTTGTATGCCTCAGGCAGATCAAAGCTTAGACTAATATAACGTAGGTATATTCTATTACCTATACTTCACGTAATAAATGAATTTGAATTGAATTAGATAAGTTATTCATAATAATAAGGTATAGATAGAATTCTACGTAGAATTTTATAATGTTTGGCAGTATCTAGTCTATCAATCTGCAGGTGCACATTGTGTACAGCCTAGCAGGTGAAGTAAGCTTGGTCTTAAAAATCTTAGTGGGGCCCCATAAACCAAATATAGGCCACAGGAACGAAAAAAAATTAAAAACTTAGCATAGCAAAATTCAATATTTTTCACTTTTTTCGATCCCTTTATCTGGCAGAATTGCAAGTTTAGGTACATGTTAATAGTGTTACATTATAGCAAATAGGACAAGGAATAAGAAAAAAAAGGTTTGAAAGCCGGATCGCTAAAGACTTGGGAGCAATTGAACTCATTATGACCCGTTCCATACAAAGAAAACTGAAAATATTTTTTTTTACCCAAACCATAAGCATTAAGAAAATTACCTAGAACAATTGTTATTAGGGTTAATAAGATCTTTCCATTGCCATAAAGAAAAATTCGAAAAGAGAAAGTTGATCCCTAAGTCACTCATTTTTCAAATCCGGACCACTGTGCGCCGGCAGCTTGGTCCCTGTACCCGATGCCGGTGGGGTACTATTTTTTATATTTTTAAATAGATGTTATTTTTTTATATGTATTTAAGAATATAAATTATAAGTTTTTTAATTGAATAAAGAGGAAAGAATAATAATAATTCACAATTCGCAATGACCGATCACCGTATTTTCCAATTAGCACTATAGTACTAATTATGGGGCTCCACTAAGTTCTTAAGAGCCTAAGCCATTCTTACCTGATATTACTGGTACTCCTACTCACGGGATTGGGGGTCAGTCATAGTAGTTACTATAATCACCACCAAATAAAAGGTCTGTTTTGACATTTACCTTCTTGACGTAACTTGTGATTGAGCGAATTGGTTTTTCCTGAACCGATTATTAATAGTCTATAGAAAAATAATCATTATACACAGCACTGTGGTGTCAATGAAAAAATTGATTAAGTTCAGAACATTTTGGTAGCTAAACAATCGAGAACTTCCTGGGCGTTGCCCATAGAATGGAGAAATACAACTATCAAAACGGATCTTTTAGATTGTAATGAGTGTAATAGCCAAGGTTAGATAAATAATTTATGAGAAGGAGGGAAAATCGGACTTAACTACTCAGAAAGATATTTTTTTTTATTATTTCCACATAATTAACCACAACGTTAATCACTTGAACGATAATATAGTATGTGGAAAAGATTCGCATACTGAATGCAAGATATGCTGTATCAATAATTAACAATATATAACATCTTATATTCTTCGCCGTGTCTCCTTAATTTTTATCATTTCACAGATGGTTAATATCACTGTTATATACATGTTACAGGTACACGACCGAAAAAAGAAACAAAAAAGCTTGTCTAGTCTGTAAAGAGACAAAGTACAAAACAATTCCACCTTTGTACTCGTACCACCCTAAAACCTGCAGGTACATCGTACGTACTCGTACAACCATACGATGTACATTCGAGCGTGTGGCTGACATGCAATTGCATTCCGTCTGTTCAACACGATGAACATAGTCTTAGTACGATCTTGGAAGCAATCGATCTGTCTGGCCTTTGATTGGCTGCTATATATGTGTGTGTGTGCTATATATGTGTGTGAGTTTGAAAAATTGTATTTACTGAAAGCATTGACTATAAGGCTAAGAACTCACGGAGCGATTTTCAGCCGAGGCCGCCGCTGTTGGTTGGTTTTTCGAGAAAAGTAAATCGAAGAATCGCCCGCAAGAGTAAAAACTGCTCCGTGAGTATTTAACCTAAGTCTATGCGAAGTCTTGTGTGCCCAAGTTGACATAGCAAAATGGGGCTATATTAACCTGTTACAAGTGCTTTGTGATTGCGTCGCCCCATCCCAGTCCATGTCTTTGCTCTCTTGCCCAATGTGCCACTCAACTTGTATTAACGAAGATCTGTGTAGGGCAACTTCTAGTACTGCCGATAGCATACGAGTCATCCAAAAAAATCCTCTATACTCCGTCCATTATATTATTGTATTTTAGACAGCTCACTGACAGTGGTCGGTATAACTTTGTTCTAGCGTCAACACTTGAAAATCCTAACAAAAATTAGGCGCCAATACGTCATTTTACATTGACATCGTCACGTCAGCCAGAAAACAATTTTAGGGATGTAGTTAGTCAATCGACAGTGTTTTTATTATAATAACTTGAAAATGTCACAATTGATATCGACTACAGAAAATATATTTGTTTAAATATTACATAACTGGCGATTTTTAACCGATTTCTAAACAACAATTCGGATGTTTATAATTATTTATATTTGTATGATTTTTACGGAAAAATGTTTTTTGTAACTCCGTCATTTGTAGACGGATTGTCAAAATTCTTTTTTTATTTGTAAGAGGTTTATTCCAAAATGGTCCCATTTAAATTTTATAAAGATCTGATGATGGATTTCAGAGACATGCCACGGAACTCTTCAATAAATACCAGGAAATCAGCGTGTTGGAATATTCTTCTAGAAGTCAGTTGTTTTGTTTTGGAGATTAGCGTATGCGTTATGGCCCACAATCGTTTTCTATTACATTTGTAAACTGTACAGACACGAAATATTGAAGAACTACTTTATTATTATGTTTAGAAAGATAACAGATTATAGTTCAACATGAAATCATTTATAACATTTATCATAATATTTTCATATATCGATTTTTTTATCGAGGTTTTTAACTTTGTCGATATTTTAAATTTTCATGCAATCACTACTTTCATCTGTCTAAAATACAATAATATGATGGACGGGGTATAATATTTTTATTTAACTCAATCATTAATCAATTTATTTTTCACCTTTATTTGTAAATTTTTTCGAATACATTGGGAAAATTGAAATGCTCAAGTGGGATTTGAACCCACGACCCATCCCTTACAGGGGGAATGCTCCTTTAACTGAGCTATTGAGCCACACCTGAATCACTTTAAATTTCCCTTCTCTTTATGGGCGAATTTAATAAATTCATGCAAATGTATAATTTTTGTACCATTTTTAACCCCCGACGCAAAAACGACGGGGTGTTATAAGTTTAACGTGTCTGTGTGTGTGTGTGTGTGTGTGTGTCTGTGGCATCGTAGCACCCAAACGGATGAACCGATTTGGATGTAGTTTTTTTTGTTTTAAAAGGTATATTAGTCGGGAGTGTTCTTAGCTATGTTTGGAAAAAATCGGTCCAAGATGGCCGCCGCCACAACATATCGGAATACGAATTTCTTCATAACTCCCTCAATATGGGTATCAAATGAAAGAGCTTGACTAGTAGATCACTTTAAAAATTATAAAATAAAAATTAAATTAAACATTTAAAAAACCCCCGTCACAAAAAACACTTCCAAAAGGTTTAAAATAAATGGAGTTTGCCTTTTAACTTTAACTGTTGCCATGTCGGGGGACCTTCAATTGTTCCGATAATATAACGGAGTGCTTAACCAATTAGGGTCCCCTGACATGGCAACCGTTGAAGTTAAAAGGCAAACTCCATTTAATTTAAACTTTCTGGAAGTGTTTTTTGTGACGGGGGTTATTTAAATTTTTAGAGGATATATTACATTTTAATTGCCTTATTCTATCTCTCAGCAATAACTAATTAATTTGAAGGGAGATTCTCATCCAGATGAATATTATAACTTAAGTATTGAGTTTCTCTATCTGTCAAAGCAATCAATATCAAATCAGCCATATTTTCCTTCTAGCTCACACCGTCATTCCTGTCTTAATGATTGATAATAATAATATTGGCTGGCGATGAACCATTCATCAAATAAATATGATTCATACAAGGAAATAAAATACAATAATTAATATTTTCCTTGACATTTGAATGCAATTAGTGATATTGCCCACATGGTGTTACTTATCAATCAAATATAGCAATATAAAACCGATCAATACATCCCTTCAATCTCGCATGGTCCTTCGAGCCGGCGCACCAGATTGGTTATTATGATTGATTTATATAATGTGGGATGGCGATAGAAACAAGGTGAAATTAGGAAAAGAAATAATAATTTTATTGATGTGTGCACATGATATCTTCCTTGAGTAGTTAATGGAACTTTGATATTGCCAATTGGTTGAGGAGGTCAGATAACAGTCACTTCAATAAAATATCGCCCAGACGCGTCACAGTTATACTGGCAACTGACTTGGAGAATGACTCCGAGGTTGATCTTCCTAAAGTAGTTAAAATGAAAGTTATGTATTAGTAGCACCACAGAGAGAGAGAGAGAGAGAGAGAAAGAGAGAGAGTAAGGGAGAGAGAGAGAGAGAGGAAGAGAAATTGTATCCGAGGGAATTTCCGATCTTAAAAAAGCTGAGGAGAAGTCATATTGGTGTAAACCACATAAAAATGTACTACGTCCTTCATGGAAACCTTATTATATTTCAAACATTGTAGACAGCCTCATATATTATTGTCGAAAAAGCAACCAATCATTATTAATACGTACTGCGGTTCCCTCGGGAATAAATCAAAAGGCTTTTGGACTACTCCACACAGTCAAGGCATGTCGAGGTGATATATTTTTTCTAAAATTTATTTATTATGACGTCAGAATTTTGCGTTTAATTAATGTTTAAATATCGAATACTTTTCTCCAAAAAACTTGAAACCATTTTGAAAAAAAAAATAGCATTTACTGTGTTCTAATTTCAAAATTGTGTCACGTAAACGTATCACTTGCTGTCAAAAATAGTATCTAGCCTTTTTAAAATTAAGATTGCGTAACGTTATACGCTTTTTTAAGATTGCGTGGTGTGGTCCAGTTAGGTGATAGATTTGTCTGAGGATATGAAACCCTTGAAGTCGTACAAAACTGTTTTATAATATTTTACTCAATTAATTTCACTAAGTGAAACGTGAGTACATACATATCCTCACGTCTGTAAATCCGCGAAGGGGTAGGCAGAGGCGTATTAATACCCACATTTCGCCAACTATGATTTTCGGTCCCACGTAATAGGAGGCAAGCCTATAGCTGTCTAGCGTGCACTTTGTCTTGGACTGTATGTTTACTGTCGGATGAAGAACAGCAATATCCCTTAGTCGCCTTTTACGACACCCACAGAAAGAGCTGGGGTGGTCCTATTCTACTCCACCGGGAACCAACACGTTAATTATTAATTATATAATGAAATATATAAATTCCTATACCGCACCATTAAGGCCTGGAACTCCCTGCCAGCTCACTTGTTTCCTCCTTCCTACAGTCCCGGGTCCTTTAAGCGGGGCGTGAAAATAATGACGAGGCCGTCAAGCTGGGTGCCACCATTGTTAACATGGTACATTTTTACGATGGTGACCCTCTTTCCGAGACGTTGCCTTTAGCTTACAATCAGGCAGGTGAAGTCAAATTGACGAGTCCTTATGTAAAAAAAAAATATATTTTCATAGCTCATTAAATGTTTTGTAACTCATTCGGGTAGTCCTTATCTAGATACTAGCTTTTGCCCGCAGGTCCGCCCGCGTGGATGTCGGTTATCGCGAGCAAAAATAGCCTATGTCCTTTCTCAGGGTCTAATCTACCCTTATACCTATTGTATGAATTACATAGGCACTGTCATGTGTTCAAGTCCAACCCTGTTTGTTAATTGTGCCCATTAAAATTAAGTTAAGACCTTTATAAACCAACTTAACCTTCACAAATGAATAAATACTAATGAGAATAAGTCTTACCCTTTACCATTAAGGGCATTACAAACAGATTGTCCTACACAGATCTGTTCAATTTACCCTTGACTCGATGCATAAAGAATCCTATTTAATTTCCATTATATCAAAGTAAATGGAGCGTGTACTATAGGAAACCTTTCTCTACCAGATCCAATATCCTGATACGAAACTGCAGGTGAACAATACGAACTAATCTAAAAACTGTTTACCGTCGAAGCACAGGTGTACTCCAAAGACTAACTTGCTCCCAACTTATTTGACAACTGGGGGCAGGGCCGGACTCGGGGGTGTTTTATTTTGTACATTTGTTGTTCCAATTTGCTGAACAATACATATGAGTGCTATTGTGTGTTGTAAATCTTGTATTTTGTTTTGAAAAATATGTTTTATGTGATAAAAGACGATAAGGTATGCAGTAACAAAGAGACCCCGTATATTTTGCTGTTTGTTTCTGCTATATGAATGTACTTTTGAAGGGGCAGAAATCAAATAAAAGTTGTAAGTAAAGCTTTTAATTTTTCACGTTTATATTATCACACAGACAGACTTTCTGATATAAGTATATACTCAAAGCATATTTTTTATGACACAACCAACCACAAAAATGTTTCACTAAGCAGAATTTCTAACTATGAAACTTGATAAATCAAAGGTCATGATTGTCAAAAAGAAAATATACATCCTTTTTATTTCTCGCGTACCATGGTATATGGTATAGGTACATACTTAATTTTTGGACGTTTCGACCAGGTAACACTACGGTTATATATCCTTTTCATATTTCATAAAATAACATGTGAAAGGGCCTTTTACCTCAATTAGGTTACGAGGCCCCAAGACGAACTTTGAGGCCCTGGACAACTTCATTTGCATTGCAGTACACCTGTTGATTAATGGACGATGCTCTAGTGTAGCCCATTCTATCAGAGTTGATAGATAGTTGTCCTTAAGCCTATTTGCAAAAGAACAAATTGATACACATAGTAACCAATACACATGAAACAATATACATACGAAGCAACGAACTCAGACGAAACATTGCACTTAATGTTCCCTTGTTCCGCCACTAGAAGATAAAAGCTTGATATAACGTAGTTCTTATTCAACTAATCCACTAACTCGGTTCCCCAGTTCGTCCCTGTATAGTCCTTGCTCCGCTTAACACTGTTAACAGTTTAGAAAGCGGTGGCGGACGTTTTAATTAACCCTTTCTAGCTGATGTTAGACCGGGATCGAATGTACCCTTGTTCAACCACTATTGCGTGTTCGTTTGTTGATTTAGTTTGTATATTGCGAGGGTTAAATGCTCGCTGGGTGTTGAGGTGTATTTGAAATCAAATTTATTGCAGGTTTTTTATAATCGTAGTTTTAATGAAAGTAATAATGTTACCGAATACTACAAAACTCTCTAAGCCAGATTAAAAAATCACAACGATGTAAATCACAAGGTGATTACACGGTAAAATAATGTACACACACGTACAAACCCTTTTGCTGTTATCTATAGTTATTCCAATAGCTTTTCTATTTTCAAAAGCACTCTTCCTCTGTGCTTCATACATGCGTATAATCACGCCTTTATCTCTGAAATAACCCTCAACCAGAGGCGAATCAACATCCACATTTGTACAATAATAGTAGTCGGTCTCATGTAACAGGGGTTCTCATGTCAGCCTATTACCATAATATTCCGGGCACTGTTGTTGTCTCGAGCCTATATCTGAGGCTAAGTCTGGGTTGTATATATCTGTCTGATGTTAAACAGCCCTATCCCTTAGTCGCCTGCATGGGAAGAAATGGGGTGGCCCAAATGCTTCTCTGCCGGGAAGCACGCGGCTGTTTTGAAGCAAAACTTCTCTGTGTTGTTTCAAAAAATACAATGTAAACTATGTTTAAGCTGACAATCAGACCCAGGATAGTAAACACACATGAATAAGTCTAATACTCATAAAATGTGAATGTCAATAGCACACTTCTGCCTACCCCTTTATTAAGTTCAAGTAGGTTTACGTTATTATCATTACGTAAATGTACTATTCAGGCACCGGATCATTAAGCGCAAAACACGACAAATATGTAGTTCGAATTTGTACTTACGGCTTTAGGCAGGAATTGACGCCCGGTACCACATTAAAGTACATCAATCATATCAGGTTGGATTACCGCGGTGGAAATGTGCATCGTCGCATATCTGTACAATCCTGTAACGTGTACCGATACCTACCTACAACTACGATACCTGTAACTAAATTATGTCTATAGGCCGTGCCTATAAGCGGGGCGTGAAAAGGCATCTAATGAGACCGTCAAGCTGAGTGTCACCACTGTTAACATGGTAAATGTTTACATGGTGACCCTCTTTCCGAGACTTTGCCTTTAGCTTAACATCAGGCGAGGTGAAGTCAAATTGAGATTGAGATTGAGATTGAGAAGAAAGTTTGCAGTAAATATCGTATTATAAGTAGTGATTGTTGTGTAACAAGTACAAAGATTCACGCGGATGCTGCTTAGCGCTGCAGTCGTTTTTTTTGCTACAGTGTGAAAAATGTTTACAACCCCTAAGTGACCGGTGCGAACTATTCGTAAGGTCAACTTGGTCAACGAACTTTATTCTCAATCCATTTGGCACGAGGTATAGTCACCAGGATACAGGAAATATTTTAGTATCAACGTGAATGTATTTTTTTTATGGTAAAACAAAGAAAAAAGCAGTGTTTTTTGATCTACTAAGGGATAGGGCTGTTTCATCCGACAGATAAACTTACAGCCCAAGACAAAGTGCCCGCTAGACGGCAATAGGCTCACCTATTACGTGGGAGTGAAAATCATAATTGGCGAAACGTGGGTGTTAATACACTTCTGCCCACCCCTTCGGGGATTTTCAGGCGTAGTATATGTATGTACAAATAATAAAATTATTCATCTTCATCACTATCATTGATATTATTAAATTGGCTAAATGGGATGATATACAATTTTGTTCACTACTTTTGAGAAGACAAATGTTGTATATGGTATGGTTACAGACAGTTGTATATGGTTTGTACATATAGCAAAATGATTATACACACGGCCCATCGCACCACTCGCCATAGGCAGGGAATTCATCCCCACATATTGCATCCGAAAACCGTGCGTACGGTGCGGTATGAAAGGAGCTTCATCCCACTTACGCTCAGGCTGTGGAATGAACTCCTTGTCGTGGTTTTCGCGAACGACTACAATATGGGGTTCTTCAAGAAGGGCATTAGAAGGTTTCTTCAGGGTAGGCAGCGCGAGTGTAACGCCCCTGATGTTGCATAACGTCCATAGGCCGCGGTAACCAGTTTCCATCAGGTGGGCCGTGTGCTTGTCTGCCACCAAAGTGGTATAAAAAAAACACACATTATATGAAAAACACACATACAAACATCTTTTTATCAAAATAGAGTGGTTTTATCGATGCATTTTCACAGCAAAAAAACCTTCAATATCCGTACGAGCACTATTTCGTTACGAAAACCGGTGAAGAGTATAATTTAATGATAAAGCAATTTAATCTGTCAATTCAATACTTCCCGTAATAGATTAACAACGTGGGTGTTTTACAAAATGGCGAAATTTGTAGCGAAATTCTTTGTGCAAAAAATGTAGGTAGATTATAAAATAGAACTGTTAAATTTTGCTTGCGGTTTTACGGAATTTCTCATAAATTAATAGCGTATTTTAGCATTGACTCTGATAATATTGTGTTTGAAGTTTTTTCAATGAAATTCATTTAGTAAAACGTCATAATGTGAGTTGGTTTTTCATGATATATGTTTCTATTATTGATAGAATACGCTCCAAGGTTTCAATGTACTTACAGACAGAGCGTCCGTCGTCGGTAGCTTAATGGTTAAGGAGTCGGCCTTGTGATCGAAATGTCCCGGGTTCAAATCCAGGCCATTACACTACCGACGTGAACCCACTCCTAACATAAGCAATTTATTTTAGCTGGAGGGGTTAGAGGGAGTATTAGTAATTTCGGTTCTAATATACTTTTTAAAAGAAAAAATTGCGCCAATCAAACTGTTTTTACCCGACTACGGCGAAGCCAAAAGGATGATCTTGACAGGCTATGTATGTATGTTATAAGGTACTGTGTTAAAAAATAAATTTGAGATAAATATGCCGTGTTTGGTATCAAATGAAAGTGCTTAATAGGCACATTTCAAATATATAAAAATTATTAGCTTTACCTTGCCCAAAAATAAAAATAAAAAAAATTAAAGTTTAAAACTAAAACCCGACTACCCAAAAATCACGCTCTAAAAAGTGATAAACAAGAAAATATCAAGGATAGCCGTGGTCGTATGCCACTTACTCTGACAAAACAATAAATATTCTAGGGAAAAGTGGCATACGACCACGGCTATCCTTGATATTTTCTTGTTTGTCACTTTTTAGAGCGTGATTTTTGGGTAGTCGGGTTTTAGTTTTAAACTTTATTTTATTGATTCAAATTGTTTAATTGACCGAACTAAAGGTGTGTACCAAATATCAGAAGAATCCGTCAACAGGAAGGGAAAAAACTAAGCAATTCAGAGCATTTTGAGCACTTTGGCACTATTACAACATAGGATTTGAATTTTTATCTTCCGAATTCCAAATAAGGTTGGGTTTCATCAGTGAAAATTCGTACAACTTAATTGGGTTCTCACATTTTCCACATTGAAAAACATTAGGGGAAATGTCGTAGGGTACTGACTGACCTCCGTCCCCCATGAGCGCGGGCCTGGGGGTGACGGGTGGAGCCGCCTGTCACCCCAGCAGAAGCAGGCCACGCCGGCGGTGCGCTGAAAAGCGCGCCTCCCCATTCCGGGGGCGAGTAGGGGACACCGTTGTCCCCCTCCCGAGGAGGGCCAAACCGTAAGGGATGGCCCTGGGTCAGCCGGGGTGCGAGGGATATGTCGATGACAACCTCAACTCCGGCCTAGCACCACGACCCACAGTCGGCGTGCGGTTTTAGTCGGTTTGAGTCCGACATAACCTTCCCATTCCGGCTCCGAAGGAATTTCCGCACGAAAAAAAAGGGGAAATGTCGTAATGCAGTTTAGTTTGACTACATCCTGGTTCTTTAACACAAGCTGCTCTAATTAAACGTGAAATAACGCGATAAGGATTAATATGGTAAATATATGGTAATGTAGTAAACTTAGTTTTAAGCAGAATTTGATGTCAAAAAGCTGGTGGTAGTGCTACACAATTTTGAATAAATACTTTGAATTTGAATTTATCATGTACCTAATGCTATTTGTGTGCATCTGTACCATGATAGCGTTAATTACCGTTAACATAATAATCTCTGAGCTGCCTGACATTTCGACCGTTGAAACCTGTAAATAACTGGCCTACACCGTAATAGTGTTAATTAATATCAACAACGCGCCAACATTTCACGCCCCCACCAGTCAGCGGTGTCAATGTACACTTTCGGTCCTCGTACTGACATCACAGGATCTCTCCAGTGAGTGGAAGTGGTTATGTCGGACTCGAACCGACTAAAACGCATGCCGGCTATGGGTCTTTGATTGCCTGCGGTGAGATTGCAGAAAACTCTCTCGCACCCCGGCAGACCCGGGACCATATCTTTCGAGATGGCCCCCTTCAGGTTGTGGGGACCATAGTGTCCCCATCTAGTCCCGGGTACGGGGAGGCGCACTACCACTACTGGCTACCCTTCTCACCGCCGCCGGAAACACAACACAGGGTTATTATGGCCGAGGTATTCTGAAGGGCGGAGGCACTACCCCTTGTAGACTGCTCAATTTAGGATGGGAGATACCGTCGTGTCCTACCTCCTCCTAGAACTATAACAAAAATGTTTTTTTTTAAATGATTTATCTATTTGGAATGGATAATCTACAATTTGGTCGATGTATGTGGCTGATGTTATGAGGCGTAACTTATCTTTACTTTAGCATAGGGTGCCGCGTAAAGAAATGTATAACCTAGATACGAGTCGCAGGTAGTCTAGAATAACATTATCAACGTGTATTGCCAAACCAATATTCTACAAAATTGTAAACAGACACATAAATTCAATACTTCACGGGTCTTCCTTCGCCAATGCGTTTGTATGTATCGAGGTCGTTGTAGAACACGGAACTAAACTTATGAGAAGCTTGTGTACTGCCAAACTGGTTCACAATTTATAGTCTACATTTCTTTGCAGATTGTATAGTTGAAAAGGTAGGTAATATTATTATTTATAGGGGAGTTATGTAGATAGACACTCCAACAAAATCCTACTAATATTATAAACGCGATAGTTTGTGAGTCTGGAAGGATGTATGTATGGATGTTTCTTACTCTTTCACGTAAAAACTACAGAATGGATTTTCATGAAACTTTACAATAATATGGTTTATACATCAGAATAACACATAGACTATATATCATCACGCTACTACTCAAGGGAACGGAGCACTTATCATTAATGTCAACGAATTCGGCCGGCATCGCCTTTTTTTACGCCACTCTAATGCTACTCGAAATACTAATCCTGCGCAGACAAAGTCACGGGCACCAGCTACTGTACTCTACATGCGAAGTAGGTACGCGTTTTTTTGGGTCTCTTTTGAGGATAGCATGGAGTTCCGCGCGTATCAGGTCCTCATTTCTCTTCCAACTTGAGGTCAAGATTTAAGCAATATGATAACCGCTTATAGAACTTTAGAACAAATGTTTATTACCTAGTATGTTTTGCTTATCCCATTATAGAACTGATAAAAATACATTCTCAGCTTGGATCTAAATAACAGTGTCTATCACAGAATAGTTAAAAATAAGTAAGAGAATTCTACTTCCTCGGTCCAGTCGACACATTTTTGCTAACAAAACCATTTCTCAACCACGTATAACTCCATTTTAGTGTCACATTTACTCAGTCCTCGGTAGTCCAAGTATCATAGAATTGCCCCATAACCTGAAAATTTTATTAACAAGGAACGTAAGTAAAGCGCAAATTGCGCTTAAATTAATCCATAGTGGAGCACTTGGCGTTAATATCTCCGCTGTAAAGCATTGCAGCGGTAGATTAGCTGACTGATGCGGCTTTATTGCCATCCTAATGTAAGCAATAGCGGGTAAGCTGCCAGATATTGTCCGCACAAGATGCTCGCTTAAGCGACGTTTAAAAATATTCTAAGCTCCGCGTCGGTTATGAGTTTTTCGGTATATTTTAAGTTGTATTGTACATTTTGTTGGTCGTTAGCTTTTAGGTTAATGTTTGAGAGTAGTGAGTTTACTTTTAATGAAAATAGAGTGGTGGATAATTACTTGGTTCCCGTGACGAATGTCGATTAAATCTGTGGCCTACTGCGCACGCCCTAAACGGTGATACTACATTTATTATTATTTCGAATTCTTTTGTGTATATTCGACATACTAAAACTAACGTCTATTTATTGGTTTGTCCCGTTAATTAGTTTGCGATAAAATTTGATCGATATAGTACAAACCAACTTTTAAGCTCTCGCGTTCAAAGGTTCGTACGATCATGATCACGATCATTCTCGTTATTATTGGATTCTGTACAGCATTGAACCCGGTATTGAAAAGTAACGGGTTATGAGACATTTTGTTTTGTAAATATTTACATATTATACATAGAAAAACCCATACCAATGCAAATACCCATATTCATGCATACAAATATTTAAACTGAGCGGGGATCGAACCCACGCCTCCTGTATAACAGTCGCGTTCACTACCGCCACGCCATGTAGGCTGTCATTTTCTCGCGTAGCAAACTAAATCAAAAGGAGAAGACCGGAAATGGTACAGTGCGGTATGAAAAGATATTTAAACAAATTGAGTGAGATGAATATCAAACATTTAAATAAAACCAACATTGACATAGGCAGTACAAAATTTCTAGGATTACACATTGACTCGAATTTAAATTGGAAAGCGCACATTGACATGATATGTCCTAAATTAAATAGTTTTTCGTATGCGCTGTATATGATGTCAAAAGTAGTGAATCAAAATGCTGTAATAACAGCATATCATGCCCACGTGACATCAATATTACGGTATGGGATTATATTCTGGGGTAATTCAACTGACAGAGATAGAGCATTCAGAGCACAGAAAAGATGTTTACGAGCCGTATGTAGATTGCAACAGACAGACACGTGCAAACCACACTTTATAAAATTAAAAATACTAACTTTACCTTGTCTGTATATATATGAAACTGTAATTTTTGTGAAAAATAATATGAGCCGTTACACTACGTATAATAGTGCCCGCAATCGCTATAAAATATGTATTCCTCAACATAGAACAGCGCTATATGATAAGAGTGTTTTCTGTATGGCTCCTCGTTTATATAACAGATTGCCAAGATGTATTTTAGAACTTGACGATCCAAATGTATTTAAGAAACATGTACGTCAATTACTTTTAACAAAGGCATACTACACTGTAGATGAATATCTTAAAGACATCTTGTAGCCCTAAAATGTATTAGGTATTGTGAGTCTCATTATTATTAACTTGAAATACAATATTATATTTTGACATTATTTCTATAATTCTGACATAACAAATTTAATTTATTCTCATATTGCTGATCAGTTTCAGCTGCTTAATGGCCTTTTGTTAAATTTATTTAATTTTATTTCGAAATATAATTGAAAATTTACGGCTTTGGCAGGATTATCAGTGTTGTCACATTAAATTTAGATTTTAGTTATTTTGACATTCTATAATTTTGATATTTATGTAATTCATTTCACTTGATTCTGACTACTTTAGGTCGAAATTTAATTTAAAATTTGCATGCCCATTGGGTGGAATATGGAATGATCACGTGACTTTAAAATGTAAACCTTACTGTACCTGTATTCGCAAATAAAATTATGATTATGATTATGATTATGATTATGATTATCCTTCGCACGCTCAAGTTATGGAATGAACTTCCTGCTATGGTTTTTCAAAGCGACTACTATATGGAGTTCTTCTAGAAAGGCATTAGAATATCAAAACTCAAACTCAAACTCAAACTCATTTATTGCGAAAATGGGTAATTTATAGGTAAAATTCAGTAAATAAAGTATCTCCATAATCCACCTGACGGCATGCAATTTTACAGGTATTTCTAAATTAATAGCGCTAGTAAATATTTCTATGAGATTGGCCGCACATGTGTTACGCCTCTCTTCTTTATCTTAGAATTAATCCCAGTCACATCTGAAGCTTTCAGCTTGGAGTCTGGGGTCCGCTTTACCAGTCTAACTGCGGATTTGGCTAAACTCCGATATTTTCTGTGAAACGATTGCCATCTGACCTCCACAACCCAAAAGCGATATGGAAGCATTGCAGCTAGACCAGTTGTTGAACTTTCGAAGGCTCCAACTACCAGTAACGACTGCCATAGATGTTCGTATGGCAACCGGGACCGACGGCTTAACATGCTCTCCGAGGCACGACCAGACCAATGCAAATGCACCCATATTCATGCAAACAAATATTTGCATTAAGTGGGGATCGAATCCGCGCCTCCTGCGTAGCGGCCGCGGTCACTACCGCTACGCCACGGGGGCTGTCTGTGTTGCACACGTCCTTAGACCAAAATAGCCACTTACCAAAACAAAACGCGAGGCGTGTGCTTGTCTGCCACCTACGCGGTACAAAGAAAAAAAGCTGACCTCGGGCCCCAAGCCGAGTGCCTTGAAATCACCCGCAATAGTGCGCAAGTTAACGGACTTTCTTAACTTGAATACTCTAGTGGAACTTCACCTCATAGTATCAAACTTTTTTGAACTGGCGTACTAGCAGGAATTAAAAGGCTCTCCGTCTCAAGACTTTCTAGTATAAGTTGAGAATTTTAATGAACTTCAAGATGCGCACGACTGTTCTTTTACGGCGGCCACTTACATATGGTAAGTGACCGGTGTTATATAAAAAAATAACATACGTGTGTAACGTTAATTCGGGCTGCTTCGGGCCCCACGTTGGGCGCCAATGGAATGGAGAGAAAATTTTATATATTATTTTAATGGTTTACGCTAAGTTATACACTGTAAAACTGATTAATAATGTTTCTATGTGAAATGTAATGATATTTATCGACTGTACGTATGAGCAGAGATGAAAAATAAAAGATTGGATTACAATTAAAATATAATCATTGTATTCGAAGTTAAATAAGTTACATGAATTTTACGTTACGGTATTTAGAAATGAATCTCAGGGGGTGGATTCGTAAAAATATTCTGCCGAGGCGTTGTTTGGATCCGTAGTGCAAAGATGGTAGTATGCACTTAGCTCGTTTACACCGGAGCTGGTGGACCGAATGATGGCGTGAAGCCCGGTACGAAGACCCCGGTGCCGACATACAGCAGTTGACCGCCGTGGTCAAAGCAACATACCCTTTTTCAGTGGTGTAGGTAGGTAGGTCGTGATCTGCTTCTGCTATAATACACTTCATAGGTTCCTCAGTATCGTTGTTTCATTGGTATGCCTATTCGTTAGAATGATATCAATATCCAATAATGTTAACGGGAATTAACGCGATCGTGGTATAGGTACATATACCTTTGATTTGCCTGACGTTTCAATCAGATTGCCTCGGCCGTGGTTACAGGCAGACTCCTGACAGTTTCACGTTAACATTAGTGTATATCATGGAACGCGATAGTTTAAAACTTATTGAATAACACACTTGTACTTTTCCACTGAGTTTAATTTTATTTCTGAACCTGTAGTGTTTGGGAATTGGAATATTTAAAGCATCAAGATAAACCTTTGAGAATGCCATAAGGCGAAACCGGTCAGGTTCAGAAATAAAATTAAACTCAATGAAAAAGTACAAATAATTTCCCTATGTATTCGATACAAAGTGTGTTATTTAAAATGTGTAGTAGATGCCACCAAGTACCATTAATCTCCAGTATAAACAGTTTAAAAGTTATGAATCATCATCCAAATCGCCCTCCTATCCTTTTTTTTATTTGACTAATCTTAGTTTTAAACATTGTAAATAATTTAAAAAGTTTTTGGAAATTTCGCTACTAAAGGAGTAAAATAGGGGCAGAAATATTGTATGGAAAATCTACCATTTCTGAATAGTATCTGGTCCGATACATATATCGATGTTTTTCAACATTTTACTCACTATTAGTTAAATAGAAAGTTCGTAAAGGATTCCTTTACGAAGCTATTCCCGGGTGAAGTAGGTGCCCGGGCCGCTAGTTTATTTATATACGTATTTTATTTATTTATATAGTATACTTATTGTGAAACTGACAATACACATATTAAACACATGTAACAAACTATTTCACTAAACTCATAGGCCCATCAAAATTTCTACTATCTCATCTAGTCAAGCGTGCGTAATAGTATTGAAGTCGATATTAAGCGACATAATTGTTATTTGACCAAAAGTCACTCGTGTGTGAACCTCCTTGCTTTTCTGTCCTTGTCTCGCATACACGCTTGTCACAACACTCACAATATATCCGTTTCACTTGTTTACTGGAATGTCGAGGAGTTTGTCTTATTACAATGTCTTAAGGCTCGTATACACGGTACCAATAACCATTTTTTTCTTTCAATAATAGTGACTAGTACTATTTCACTCTAACCTCTGCAGTTTAGCTAAATTGCTTGTGTTAGGAGTGGGTTCATGTCATTAGTGTAATCCTCAGGAATCGAATCTGGGACCTCTCATTCATAAGGTCAACTCCGACGCTTCTTTATAATGAAGCTTTCTATATAAATAAATGTTTACTTAATCAGATCGAACGCCACGGTGTTGGGTTTGATACTTGCAAATATTTGTACCAATTACAAATATTTGTTGCAAACTTTGTGTTCCATTATTGTATGGTAATAAGGACCTTTCGACTCGAGGATAATATTCTTGAGTCAGGTGTTGTACTTAGAATGCTAAAAGGTGATAAGCAAGTTATTAGATTACAATATTTTTCATATAAATCGTTCTGTTTGTATAAAATTCAGATGCGTCCTGTTGCGCAACACTGTTGCACAACGTTGCACAACAATGAGTAACCATGTTTTAAATGAACAACAGGCCGCGCGTCATTGTCGCTGCCAGAAAAGCCATCATTCTAATCAAAATCAATCCTGGGCTCCAAAGTGTGAACTTTGGATTTTTAAATGAGAAAGCTGCTATGAACACGTCAATTTGACTTCACCTCGCCTGATGGTAAGCTAAAGGCAAAGTCTCGGAAAGAGGGCCACCATCGCAAACATGTACAATGTTAACAATGGTGGCACTCAGCTTGACGACCTCATCAGGTGCTTTTTCACGCCCCGCCTAATGATGTCACATTTTCTAATTGAAGTCGTTACTTCAGGCGGTGTGTACACAACTTTAACTTAAACTTGAAGAAATACCAAGGGCCGGGGTTCGAATAAATTGGGTAGGCGACGCGCCTTTGTCTGTCTGCCCGGATTAGATTACGATGATTGGCAACTCAGCTTCCACTCACAGCCCTTGTATCTATCTGGACGAATAAAGCTATTATTACTTACTGAAAATAACGAGTTTTGTTCCGATAAATCATTAGATACCTACAAGCGGCCATTTCGTTTAGACAACACAATGTTTGCGTGTGTACTTTTAATGCGATAAGTTTTGGTGACGGACAGTTTTAATGAAGAATATTACATTACAGTGTTTATATATATATATATATATATCTGCATCTATTTTCAAGACTGCGGGTACTCTTATCGTGACACTCCATAAAATACCTACAATCTGATTGGCATCCATACTAATATTATTTAATGCGAAAGTAACTCTGTCTGTCTGTCTGTTTGTCTATCTGTCTGTATGTTACGCTGAACCGATGTTGATGAAATTTGGTATAGGGGTAGATTAGACCATAAGCAAGGACATAGGCTATGTTTGGTCGCCATAACCGACATCCACGAGGGTGGAGCCGCGGGCAAAAGCTGGTATGTAATAGTTAAATCGTCTTTCATCGTAAATGCATCGCAGTGTTTGGCTCTAATTATCTCATCTCCAAAATACTCGACAGTTGGCTGCTCCACTATACGCGTACTATTCATTCAATATCTGCTAACCGAGGTACACCGCGCCAACTTTACGATGGCGTAACTAGGGTTGGCACATCTCTAGGGAGCTTTCTACAATATCCAATTATATTGTAACATCTAGCAACTGCGTGGAACAAGAATGTTTTGAGTGTTTATATGGGATTACGGTTATATCTTACGATAGGATAACTGAGGAATCGAACCGAGAATCTTTCATGATTGAAATAAGCGCGAACTTATGCCCAGGACCTAATAGTAAAGGTTTCTCTTCTTCTTCATCGGGAGAATTTTCCCTCAAACTTCTTCTTCCTTTCAGCATTTGATTTAATTAGGCTTTCCCGGATATGAATATCGTCTAAGCCCCTAATTATGTTGATAAATTCTGTCATCTGTCAGTAGATACCGGCTCGCAGATTTGGTTAGCAGAATTAGAAATAGTTTCACAGTAAAATGTGTGTCCCATAGTATCACAAACTTGTATATTTCAGCCAAACCCTACTAGTCAGTTTAATTAGGCCGTTGCAAGTTGTAGCCAAATTTGCAGAGACAGCCCTATCCCCGGGTAGACGCGTTAATTCCTGGATGGATTAGGTATTACCCGACCGCACACCGTGGCACGCAGATAAAGATTTCACTTTTCTGCTTAGCACATAGTTTTTAAGTCGGGATTGCGGTTTTTGTCGCCAAGTGTTGGGTGTTTTTGGTTGTGGTTGTAGTAAAACCTCTGTAAATATGAAAAATGTCGACGTTTCATAAGTCAAATGATTTATGTAAAACCAGTTTATAAATATGAATTAAATATCAAACTTATTGAACTTAGAAAAACTTAAAATAAAAAGCAACTATTTGGATAAGTTTTAATACTGCGTAGGTAATTATAGTTTTGTTTCAACTCTCTATTTCATTTGTTGTACAGTAAGAAATACATGCAATTAAATAACTTAAACTCGAAACTTAATGCTCTAAATTACATAACATGAACTCAAATTGAAATATATAAAACTTTTTAATACGCTGATCAGTAAACGCAGCAATAGTCACATTCTATTACTGAAATCCTAAGTACCACTTAAATACAATGTACGGTATACATTGCTACCGCTCAAATAATCCTATAAGCATGATGTTATAACTGCTAATGCCTTGATCACACGTATTGAGTGAAGTGGCATTACTGGCATGTCAGTACACTCGGCCGATTGCTGGGTTCGCGTGAATAGTATTGGGCCGAGCGTTCGTAAAACGGTGAGACAGTAGCTCGGCCTCTGTTCTATCTACTCGGCCAAGTCATTGGAGTAGCGGCGGGTATCCACCCAGCCGCTTCCTCGTACTGTTTACCTCGGTCACTTTACAGGTTGGAACGTGCACTGTCTCATCACTAACCACTCGTCACACGGCCATTGTCACCCTTATAATCTTTTTACCATCCATCGTTTTTGGAATGTAGTTTCAATAGAAATGAACTGTCTATGCCAATTTCAAAACACGTGTGAACAGCTACTCGCTGACATCACTATCTCGGCCGAGTAACATTTAACTGACTCCACTCCACTAGATGCGTGTGAACAAGGCATAAGAGCCTACTTAAAACACAATTTACTCAGTATTTAGCAGAGTATAGTAATCTTGTTTCAGAGCGTGCTACACTCCTATTAGTATAACAAACTTGTATCTAACAAACCGTTAAATACAATTACTGGATTTTGGGCTTGAGCCAGTAAGCTCTTGATAACTACACAATATTAGACTAAATATTTCTAAGCCAGTGTAATTGCAAAAACGTCTAAATAGACTTTGAGTTAAGTTTCTCGCGTAGACTTTTTATTTGAGAAAATATTGTTGGACTCATTCCTTGAGTAGCTTTCTAATGAGAGCGTGAATTGTGTTTCTACGAAGCCTGGGAGGGAACTAGAAAAATATCGTTTTCTGGGAATTAAGTTTTTCATATTCATTTGACGTGGAACATAGATAAATTAAGGAAGTATTACATAGTGCTATGAATGTATAGCATTTCAAGGATGTCACGTATTCAAATCCAGCCATGAGTAAAAAAAATTAATGTATAACATTACAAGCCTTAATCCCACGAATTTGCTCGCGTAGAATTCTGATCCCTTTTTTTTGCACCTTCTGTTCAGCTGACCCTCCCCAGTTTTGCTCGCGAAATTCTTTGAATCCCGTTGCACCCCTTTACTTGTAATTATATAAGTTGATTTCAAAAAATGTATGGGAAACTCCACGACCACTTAGATAGTAGCGTGATGAAACAAAATAATATAAAAGCCCGGAACAAACCGACAAACAACAATTTCAAATTGTTATTTGTTATCAGCATCGTGCATACGCTCATACGCATTTATTAAAACCATTCGTACACAATATTTCTTTTTCATTTTGTTCATTTTCATTTTATAAATAAACTTAAACGTTCCACATCTGCCGGCGTCCCACGACAGCTCACAATTTGTTTATTAAAATATTAATATACAAAAAGGACTCCAATTTATTTGAAAGCCCACTGCTTTCTCCACGCACAGGAACTTTGATAAATAATGGCAAGGATGTTTTGTTGACAATGTTTAAAATATATGTCGTCATATATGTTGAAGTAGAGGGGTTCGTGAAACAGGTTTCCTGACAGCCTTTCTGGATAATATGCAAGAAGAATGTGAAATAATTACAGTGTCGGTAGCTTTGGAGTCAGCTTTGAGATTGAGAGCTCTCCGGTTCAAATTCTGGCCATTACCCTACCAACGTGACTCCAGTCCTTTAACTTAACTGAGAGCATTAATACTATTAATTTCGATTACTTGTACTTTTCAAAAAAAACATTACAAGGATTCTACATTTACCTATACAAAATAGCTCACCATTAGTCCTAGGAAGCTGCTGTCCATAGGGATTTCCCCAAGACAAAAAGGGGCTTAACCTGATAAACCGAACATAAAGCTTTATCGGCTACCCTTTATAAAATATTGAGCTATCTTCACTGATATGTTGGGCACATAAAACAATGTTACCTAAGGCTAATGATGAAGAATGGGCACGGATCACAAAACTCTTAAAAAGACTTACATCTTTGTATGAACAAGCTTTATTCATAGAGGTAGAAAACTATTAGACCATATAAATCCTCTTGAGATCTGAACCGAAGCCCATATATATATATATATCCTTCTCTAACTCATTAATCCAGTCGTATAAGTGTGTTATACTTGTCACACTCTAGCCTCTATACATCACGTATAAGAGCACTGTAAGCCTCTAAAATGAGTGTTTATGGCTGGTCCTTCGAGCCGGACTCTTGAGCAGTTTATTTCAAAAATGTACTTTATGCCGTTGAATTTAGGCTGAATGGTCAGTTTGGGGCCTATAACAGTTCAGGTGCGCAGTTGGGATTATCCAGTCGTTATTCTTGCCACAGAAGTAAGTAGGACAGTTTGGATGGTGAACTATGTGGATTTGTTCAATTTGTTAGGAAGATCGATACTCTGTATTGCTCTTAATTCTTTTGGGATGCAGATTTGTTGTACCTGTGTATTGTATTATGATGTTGAAATAACTATCGATCAAGAACCAATCAGTTCAATGACTCTTTTCTTTGCAGCACTATTATATAAAGTCTTGGAATTATTTAGCAGCACACGAGTTTCCTTCTTCTTACAATCCCGGGTCTCTTATGCGGGGCGTGAAAAAGCATCTGATGAGGCCGTCAAGCTGAGGGCATCCAGTACATCATTGTTGGTATCTGTAACGGTGATCCACTTTCCAAAGGCTTTGCCTTTAGATTATCATCAGGAGAGGTGAAGAGAGAGTTGACACTTCCTGTAAAAAAAGAATTTTGGGTTCTTGAAGGTGATTCACTATAGATACCCCAAAAAAGTTGGTTGCAGTCGCCAGAGTTATAGCATCGAGCTCTCTGTTCCATTGAACAAATCCATCAATGGATTTGATTTTACTTTTTTTTCAGCCTAATCCATTACTGCATTAGACTGAAATGTACAGGTCTTCAAATTCAGGTTTAATGCATTACCAAGATACGAGTAGATAAGATACCACTGGCATTCATTATCTGCTGGTATTTCATTACATATGCGGAATAGAAAGGCCCATCTCGTTATATCAAAACAGTATGATAACCAAAAACCAGAAAAAGAAATGTAAACTTGAAATTAGGAGCAGGCGCGCTATGAATATATAAATAGGTGTCAAAATCCATTTAATCATCACCGTGACAAAATATTTCGTTCTAAAACAGCCTGTCTAGTATACATCATAGAAAATATATTTTAGAACCTATCTACACTATTATATAATATAAATAATGTAAATTAGTCGTGTCTGTTTATTGGAAAAAATTATAAAAATACTTGGGTTATGTTATGTTAAAGATTCTGTACACAAAAATATTTTTTTGATTACTTTTGTCTATTTGCTCGCGGTGGGAGCAAAATCTACTGAACATTTTGATGCGATTATTTGAAAGGTCTTGCTCAGACTTAAAATCTTGCCTTTATTTCATAGTAATGTGTTGAGTAGAACCAGAGATCAAAAGTCGCGTTAATTGATATCCGCGCAGATGAGGTCACAGCCGTTAGCTCGTTCAATATATGTCATATTATTTAACAATTTCTTTCATATACAAACTCTATTTTGTTTGCCTCAATAAGAGATTTATATTGTTCATGTCACCTCATACTTATACGCAAATTATTATTTCGCTCAAGGAAAACAAGGAAGCATTGTTTGTTGAAATACACGCTCAAGCCCTTTGAGATTGCGATAAATCCGAAGTTGTAGGTGGTGATATACTGATAAATATTTATGTGTACGACTGTACGTATCCTGAATATATGAGAAAAGTGAGTTCCATGTTATGTAGGCCGTTAAGTTACAAGGGAAAGATTTAACTGTATTATTGGGTGAAACCGGTTTTTACTTCTCCATCGTGGTAAGTGAAATTCAGCTCTAAAAGAAAAGGATAAAGTATGATTTTGCGCACACAACACTTCAGCTCTTACCAATCGAAATTTCGTTCTTGTGTTCACTTTGAATCAATTTACATTTTGTGACTTCGGAGTCGAGAAATTAAATTGTATTTGTGATGTTATTCTTTTTTATATTATACTGTGTTTTTGTATATTGATGGTAATGTCAAAAAGTGATGTCGAGTAAAAGATTATAATATTTATTTAATTTGAATTTCAAAATTGCAAACCAGTTAGTCGTTGCAGAAAAAAATACGAATCTCAGCTCAAAACGGTTTGTTCTTTTTTTAAATTTGTTTCGTGGTCACTATTTTTTTAATTCAGAAATATTTTGTAACTTTTTCAGAAATTAATTTGTGCCAAAATATTCTTGTCACTGGCAACCAAAACATATAAACTATTTATTAATTAATCGTATTTTTTTTTGAATATATTTCAAAAATAACCACGCTTTGACATTACAATCACAGGGTGATTTCATAAACTTCTTATAACTAACAAATAATATTTCTGATATTGCAGTATCGGAGCAAGGTCCTCACGAGAAGCGTTTGTTGAACGCTTTATTAGCAAATTACAACACCCTGGAGCGACCAGTGGCCAACGAGAGCGAGCCGCTAGAAGTCAGGTTCGGCCTCACGTTGCAGCAGATCATTGACGTGGTGAGTCAGAATCCGTTTAGTAACCGTTGTGTTGAGGATGACTAGGCCGTATGACGTTGTTGTCATCGCCTATGATATAAGAACCCTGTGACTATAGACTCCGCAGTATGTTAGCGTATGCAAAGACTGTATGTAAAAAAAACATATGGACAGCTGAAAAAAAATATTGAGTAGGTACTGTCACAAGATCCTATATCGCATTTTTAAAAGGTTATGTTAGGTTAGTAGGACTCTCAGCGGTGAGATTATGGGTGAAATAATAGTATAAAAAATTAACGTATATTTAGAGCATAGTAAAAAGCGGGAAAGACAAGCAGGGCTTAGACTTTGAACTTGGGAAAGAACTTCATCATTTCATATCATACCAAGTTTGTGAGAGTTCAACTATATTGCACTTCAAGCATATACAAGTATGATAAAGTGAGCAGTGAAACATTATGACCGTGGCAACAATAAAATATAATAATTTCATAGAACTATGCTTACTATAAAGTAAATAATGCCATCATGAAAAATGAAAATCGTTGTATAATATGAATAATGGTTCATTACAAGTATGAATTTGAGCACAGACAAATTTAGTTATAGTGTAATCCTGGGCAAACCGCAATTTATGTAGCAATTTCCCCGCGGAAATAGCACTTTTATACGTGGATTAACTTGTCAAAGGGGTTTTAGACTGGCCGGTCGTGACGGGTGGTGGCAGTTTGCGGTCACGTGTCATATATTGAAAGGCATCAAAAGTTGCCATTGTAATAAAAAAAATTGTTGTTTCTTTTTTACTCTGAGCTGAGAATAGAATTCGTTCTTAAATTTTTAATGGCGCGAGGATTGTTTTTCTTGAAAGGTGATGATTTTTGTATTGTCTTTTTAAATATTTTTGAGGAAAATAAGTACGTTGATGGTTAAAGTTTATTTACAATTGGTAGATCTATTCTTTGTAAGTTTATAGGTAGATATTACATGCGTTAAAACAGGGCTAATCATAAATTTAGATAGGGATTTTATAGTAAAACCAAATAAATAAACATAATATTAGTTTTACATTATCTCTTTCAGAGTAAATAGTTAAAAAATAAATAAAGAAAATATGTTTTATTAAAAAAAACAGGCTAACAGTTAAACAGGGTTCTAGGTAGGGTAAGCACAATAGTTATACCGTCAGTATTTTATTTTTTAAATATTCATCCTCAGCACAAAGGAAATGGCTTGATTTATTTATCAGTATTTTTTTTCTATTGGACCTAACCCTAGATACCATCAACATTGATGGAGTTCCACCAAATCGTTCTAGGCATCGTTACTAATAACGTTGCTGTAACCGTTATCGATTCGGTTAATGAAATTAATTTTATGTTCCAAAATATTTTGCAAGGTTATCAAAACATTTATTTTGAAAATATCCCAGCGAATAACAGAAAAGGTGTGCCATTGCTTTTAGTATAACGATGTTGAAACAAATTTGGTTATATCCCTCAAGTTGGAGAAGCATAAAATTACAATACATTTCGAAGTTTTGGATAAATAATAATATTTTGCTTTGTTTCAATACTGAGAGCTGTTTATTGTGTAAGCACGATAAAGGCTTATGGTAATATTGAGGAATTTGTTGGTCAGAATCGTTGAACTAGAGTATATATGATTGCCAGGCCAGAGTTTTTCCAAAATAAAGTTAAAATGCGAGAAATATTTTAAGATTTTACCGCCAAAGCGGACCATGTGTCTATATAAATTCTTTAATCGTTCCTTACCTGTTATACTAACGCCGTTCTCTCTCTGTGGCAAGCAGAGCGAGAGAGACAGAGGACGAAAATTTATAGGTATAATTGGTCCTGAATAAACTTTTGAAGAACGGGAAATTAAGCTGCATCTCTGGTAACCATGGGGACTTTCATGTAAATAAAAAAAAAAATGAAACGCAATTATACGAAATGAAAATCTTATTTTCGTATAATTGCGTTTTTGAAATGTGTGACTTAAATACTTGCGAAAACTTAGTAATATAAAACTAAAATATAATAGATATTATAAAGCTTTCGGCAAAATCATTTTTGCTTGTCGGCAAAAAGGCGGCAGGCAGATCTATCATTTTCCTTAGATGATTTATATGATTGAAACTGTATTAATTCTGTAGTTTTAATAAAATCACGAGAACGTAGGTGGGTTTTGTTTGGCAGAACAAACGTTATACTGAAGTTTTAGTTACGTTTACCTTTCTAATCGAATCGAAATCGCGTTTCGAAAACGAATCATACCCTCGAGTTGAAGTATAAATAAAATAAAATTATCGGTAAAATTGACATGATAGTATTATGTCGTGAGGGGTCAAATATCTTTGGTACGAACCAGTTAAAATTGAATTGTTGTCGGACCACAACTCTCGAGAGACAACACTGGGATTGAGACGAGAAATTGTGATCGAGAGATAGAAGTTTTATGATAAAAATAAATAAGACAACTCTCTCTTGGCTTAATATGTTTGTTTAGTATGTTGTATTTATAGGGGTGTTTATTTTTTATGCAGTATAAATCATAGCAGATATAAGGGGTTACAAAGTGTTATTTGTGTGGTGACGGAGAAAGAATAGAACCAAGCGTTTCAGTGACTCATTCCTATGGCTGGAATTCCCTTTTTTTTTTTTCGTGCTGAAATCCCCTCTGAGACCCCCCTGCCGGAGCCGGAAGGGGAGGTTATGTCGGACTCGAACCGACTAAAACCGCACGCCGACTGTGGGTCGTGGTGCTAGGCCGGAGGTGAGGTTGTCATCGACATATCCCTTGCACCCCGGCTGACCCAGGGCCATCCCTTACGGTCTAGCCCTCCTCGGGAGGGGGGACAACGCTGTCCCCGACTCGCCCCCGGAATGAGGAAGCGCGCGCCGTCGCCGTGGCCTGCTTCTGCTGGGGTGACAGGCGGCTTCACCCGTCACCCCCAGGCCCGCGCTCATGGGGGACGGAGGTCAGACAGTGCCCTCCGACGCCCGAGTTGCCTGCGCGCGCGGGCGGCGCGATTCGCGAGTCTCGCTAGCTCGCGCCGCCTCTCCCGTTCCAACCTCTCCTTCACGACCATTACCTGCTCGCTGAAGGAGACGCCGGCCACCCACGTGTCCGTGTCACGTAATTTGTATATAATTATGATAAAATCCGGTCATTGAACTTTCCAACTGACACCGAAAACTTATTATATTGGCGTTCAGTTCACAAGTCTGGAATCGTAACGAGTGCCTAGTCCACAAACATCGTAACCTTAACGATTAAGTTAACGTTACGGTAACGTCCCCGATAGCTTTAATAGCTCCTTAAACGCGAAGGTTACGTTATGAACCTTAATATACCGGTCATTGTTAATATGGGTATAGATAATGTGTAACAAAACGGATTTCAGGTTGAAGAGAAAAATATGGAGATTTTTCAAACACACTGTACAAGCTGCTACTCATATTATCCAGTATTTTAAGAATGATTCCTAGCGTGGTGTGCTGGTAGACCATTCGGCTGCTACGCTAGAGGTTGCGGGTTAAATTCCATACATACATATAATCACGTCTTTACACCCGGAGGACGAATAATGTAACAACCACATTTCACCAATAATTGTAGTCGGTCCCATGTCCAGCCCTATCCCTTAGTCGCCTTCTTCTCTGTCGGGAACCACGTGGTTAAATTCCACTACCACGCAAATATTTGTATCCATTAAACCATGTCTATTTGCATTGTATGTTTTACAGTCTTTAACATCAAACCGGTTCTGTTCAGAACATTAACCCAATCTAAGTTTTAGTACCTCAATAATACAACTTAGTTATTTCCCAAAAGGGGTTGCTTACATCTGATTCTGATTATTAAGATTTTACCACACTAGATTATACCACAGCTAGCTTATAGACCAAGTTATTCCGAATTTGATAGAGCACATCTAAGCACATGTTTACTTTAGTCCAATGTTGGTACACATTATGCCAACATCGACCAATCTTCTTTGATCGACGTATTGTAGTATATTATATCAGAAAAAATAAAGATATTATCTACTGATGTAGTCCCAGAAGGCGATCTTTGAAGAAAGGACAATCTTGAGATATGTTTTGCGTAAGTTATCTCAGTACTGGAATATTCTGAAGACAATTTCTTGGAAATTTGGGGCTAGTGGCGGTCTTTTTGTTGAAGATTAGAATGTTTTTGATTATCCTATGATGACACTAGTTGTGAACTATGGTATAATAATTTTATTCATAGTGTTTTTTGCATGTTTCCGGTTTCAATTCCCTTTTTTCAACCCATGGGTTAAAAGAATAATAATAATTCCGTTTTGGTCCCAGTACGATAATTGATTCCGTTATCATCCCAGCTTGCTTGGATAAGTGGCACAATCTTAGAATAGTATAGAATGGAATGATAAATGAATGAGAATGTACGTATTTTGATGTTTATGTCGTTTATGACAGTTGTAAGCGTATTTCAATCCCACACATCGACTGGATGAATTGCCACTTGACTAGGAGGCTATATATTTACGTACAAATTTATTAATCTAAAGTGTGTAAGTATGGTTTTTTTGGATACTCGCCCGTATTCCATTACGCTTATGGCACGGTATGGCGAGCGCGCGGATGGCCGAGACGGCGCGCTCGACCGCACGGACACCGCTGCAACTTTGTAAGTTCTATTGCTTATTAACTACCCCCTACGTTGGTAAATACAACTTTTTCCATAATTACTTTATAAACTGTAGTGCCAAAACTAAGCTTACAGTGAATTGAATCTATGTTATGTACAAAGTGTGTACCAAAGGATATAATAGTAGTTACGTATCAGTTTTATCTATATTCTGCAGAAAAATGTTTTTCAAAAGGACTTTGTAACCTGTAAAACGTATGTATATAACTTATTACTATAAATTAATAGGATGTTAATCCACACTATTACTTTGTATTCCTAAGTTCTGTCAATAAAGATATTTTAAAAACAAACAAACAAGTATGGTTTAAATTGCAATTATGATAACCGCGGTAAATAGGTAATGATTTAATGTTTAAATTAACGCTCATGTAATTCAATCTACACAATCAGAGAATTATGATTAAATCATAGCGAACTGTGGCTTTTATTCTGATTTAATTACGTTGCAATATCAAAGAGCAATAATATGGCTGTCTGTGAATTTCATGTCGTTGGATGATTTAATTTGTTTCTTGTGCGCGTGGGTTCACGATTGCTTTGTCATCTCAACAGTCAAAAAGTTCATTCATTCATTCATTCGTTCATTTATACATTCAACTCATCTGGAAGTAAAACAGACGAGGAATCAAATAAATACTGTCAATATGCCTTAATAAATGAAATTAATATATGCCTTTTGCTTTTTTGTATATTACTTGGTAAATGTCCAAATATTAATGGTTGGATGTTATCAGTGCATACGTATATTCATATTGTATCCCTAAAATAGTGGGTGTACGAGTAATATTTCATTAGTGCCGAGTTTCCTACAAAATCACATCAAGAAAATGAAGCAAAACATTAATTGTTAACGACTTAGAGTGACAATATAACATCTATTCAAAACAAAATCATTTCAAATACTGAAGTAATTCAGTTACTGGTATTTGAATTTTGTTTGGACCGTTTTAATTAAAGCTCAACAAGTCGATTCGGATTAAAATCACGTCACGACAAAGAACAACTAAGCTTTGTACGTTCAAAACGGTCGTAAACATTCGATTGAATGGAATGAATGGTATGGCATAATGAACGATTTTACTGTTACATAAAACTTTTTAAACTGGAGTAATTCCTGTTAAAATGACATAAATGACAAAGTATGGGTACATCAAAATTCACACTTAAAGCCATTTCTTTAAAGTTTGAATTGAAACTGGTAAATAGAATATTCTTGTAAATTCAAATGATAAACAGTTTAGAACGGTGGGAAGTGCAATAAAATTGACGCCGATTTTTTTAGTTCTCAAGATAAATGTGGATTCAAGGTACTATTTAACAATATTCTTCTTCAACTCTTCTCCAATAGACTCAGTGGTCTTTTAGGGATTTTTCCTATTCCCAGGTGAAACCAGGACCTGGGCTGTTAGTGTATAGATATATATCTATAGATAGTGACTTCTGATACTTTATTGTTAGCGATAAACAAAAGAGCGGAACTCTCGACACACTTTCTATTCACAATTGCACTTCAAATTGTCTGTTCGAAAAAGTAACAAGATTTAAAAAATGGAACAAAATTTCAAAAATAAAACAAGAATCGAGTGCAGTTTAACAAGCACAAAGTGTGAGTGCCTTTAGGCATCGCAACTTTTCGTCCCGCGTTCCTATAGAAGGAACACTTGCTCGGCGAAGAGTATTGAATAATTCTGAACACATTTTTATATTGAGGCGGCTGTCTTTTAGTGCCGCGCGTATATATATCACTACGACCTTTATTTAAATTTCGAATGCCAACTGACTGTATTATCTAGTATTCTAGATTGGTGTGATAAATTGTACCCGCTGCTTCTATTCCTACCACACTCCACGAATGTTTTCCACTGCTATTAAACTTTTTGAAAGCAAGCTTTCGAGTATTTACTTAATTTTGACAGTTTTGACCTGTAATTTTTCCAATTCATCATTCATGTGATCTGTGTGTATTCTGTGAGGCTTGCGTACTTACTTTGTCATTCATTCAGTGCTCATTACACGCGACTAGAAAAAAAAAACAAATGAGTATAATTCTGCTGTCCTATAGCGATATACAGCAGTGCATAATAAATAAAGAAAAACCAATCTATGATCTTGGGTTACTTAAAATATCGGGCTCTACGCTAGTAGCAGGTATGTGATATATTTTTTTCATTCAGAAACACAGAACTAAATCCAGACTTCAGCTATTGCTTCAAGCAACATCTATTATGTCGCACATGTTCTCACTTTGGACAGTAAGCGGTACATTTTACTAGAGAGACATGCGCTCATACTTTATCGCCACGAACTCTGACATTTCGGACAGTTGGTACCGTCCGAGGTACAAACAACTGCACAGAGACAAAATGTACTAAAACAGGCGAGAAAACTGATGGGTCCTTCGAAACTAAACTTGCATTTAGTTAAATATATTTGATTCAATGTGCTATTTTAACATCAGGGCTGTTTAACATCAGACAGATATATACAGCCCAGACTCAGCCTCAGATGCATGGCTTGTGTCAACAATAGTGCCTGGAATACGGCACAGTGTCTAAATATAAATAAATATAGTATTTGTACAATAGGTTCACCCCCTATTACGTGGTACCGAGTCCAATGATTGGTGAAATGTGGGTGTTAATTCACCTCTGTCTAACCCTTCGGGGTTAAAGATTGGATTATATGTATTTTAAGCTTATAGTAGCTTATTCAGAGTCAGTACATTTTATTCAATTTTTTCCTTCATCACCGTCTTAATATCATTATTCTTACTCCTGATCCTCGTTTGGATTGACCTATAGGTCATATGGTCGTATACGACTTTTATGGTGGCGACTATCACGTGACCTCCCAACTCTAAAAGAAATGCCGATACCAAAGCCTGATCCATCAATCAGCATATGTATCAACTTGCAGATTAGGTTAACTTAGACCCCGAAGATTTCGTTGCATACTTAAAACCATCCTGTTATTAGTTATACTGTTGATTGATGGCACTTGGTGGAATTCATTGTTACACATATTGCGAACACTTGTACTTTCCCACAGTATTATATTAAACTTGACCGGTTTCGCCTTACGGCATTCTCAAAAGTTTACATTTACCAAAACCCTTGGTAATTGTAAACCTTTGAGAATGCCGTAAGGCGAAACTAGTAAGGTTTAATATAATATGTGCTGTGGAAAAAGTACAAGTGTTCTCAATATGTGTAACAATGAATTCCACTAAGTGCCATCAATCAACAGTATAACTAATAACAAGATTGTTTTAAGTCTACAATCCTGTAATCCTGTAATCTGTAATCCTGTTATTAATAAAGAAAAAGATAAATAACTCTAATAATTAGAGTTATTTATCTTTTTATTTCTTAATAACTTATCTTTGCATTTGTTTCACGATAAAGTCGAACATTATTCTGCTACCAAAATTAATGGACAAACAAGGAATATTACAATATTGGCTACAACACAAGGGCTCCACACCTAATCAATCAGCCGCACTGTCCCCTCGGAATAAATCTTCCGTGTCATAAACTTTTATCAGATGCTATCCTCGTTTTATTGCCCTGTAGATACATTTTATGTTTCCTAAAACTTAGGCAAAAACATAATCATATTACATACATTCCCCTTGGGAATATGTATATCTTGTTAAAGTAATAGTTCCAGTGAATGAAGACTACCCCTTTTCCCATATGGGCCGTTGCTTTCTTGAGTAGTCAAAATTACTTCTATGTATGACAAGGCAAGATGGGATAATATATTTTCTAAAGGTTACATTGAAATAGTGTCAATTTTGATTTACATCCACATCGCATCCCCGGAAACAAGCTCCTTAATAATACTAAACTAGATTATATATTTATCTTCAATTCTATTACATATAGTTTTACTAATAGACAACTTATCATTAGAATTTGGTGAAATAATATTCTACGAATCCATAAAGTTTGACATCGTTGATTTCCAAATTGAGGCATTTACAATAAAAAATATGTAAATACAATTTTAAAATAAGAATGAAAGAAAAGAAAATAATTGTAGCTTAGTAAAATACATGAGAGTGATAAAAATTTCGAACAAGTGAATCGCAAAAGTTTGAAACTGGCATATTGAACGATTCACCTAAAATTCTACGAAACGAATTTTGTTAAAGAGGATACGATCAGAATAGTTCGACCGTGTGAATTTGACGAGTTTTTGATCGCCACTCAAAAACTTAGCGATCCACCAATATCCACAGATGCTGTCAGTAGTTTTATATTATTCGCAGCTATATCTGGTTAGAATTACAAAGCTTAATCTAAAATTCAAATCTGGCCTGAAATTTCGCAACAATGAAATCTGTCATATTTTACAAATGGCGGTATAAAACAACCACCGAGTGGAATCATAAAACGCATTATTCACCATCCAACTGCTCCTGTTATTCGCTGGAATATATTTAATTGCTTCGTCTTAACGACTGGCCTCTGTAAAACTGGATTATCCGTCACTTCAATAATCGAGGGCAAGAGATTAAAATGACTTTGTGGTTCGTTGCTGTTTTATATATTGATATATAACTGACTTCGAATAAAGCTTAAAATGTAGATCAATTTTATTTTACTGATTTTAATATTTTTATACATTTTTCTGAAGTTTTCGACAAAAATGATCACATCATCAATATGAAAGGAATAAAAAGATTTGAAGTTAGCTTTGTTGGAAGTCGGTTATAAAAGCGGTAAAAGCTAAAGCCCATATTCGGTATTGTTGTTCACCATATTTTTTCGTTCCTTTCTTGCGTCGGCGTGCTTGCCTTTTCCAAAATAAGGATGAGAAAAATCAAATCCTGACCACAAACGTCTGGCTCAACTTGGTAAGTGGTAGGAGCCGGGTATGGCGCCTTCGCCCTCCCGCCCCCCGCAATCCCGTCATCACTAAAGGGTAACGCGAACTGAGAACACCGTTGCTTTTACACTTTCAATGAGCACTATTTAACTGCACCTATTAAGACACTTTCTAATGCACATCAGAGGTAAAGGTTACAGGAGGCGGGCGCGGATTGAGGGCGCCGCCTTCGCGGCAGATCTGTCGCATGGAGTCAGTGTTACATTGTTGTAAACTACGCATATAATATCTATTTAGATTGTGTGTCCGGCGGCGTGCGAAAATAGCTTTTACAAAAACGCATGATAAGGTACATTTTCGCTCGTCGCCCCAGCCCCTAAGTATTGTGTCTCCGGCGGTGTGGAACAGTTTGTTTAGATCATCATACTGACTGCGCCCTTTCTGTTTTTGTTGACATCGTCTAACCCAATAGGACGAGAAGAATCAACTACTTATAACCAATATATGGCTGTCGTTGGTAAGTGTGAATAAAAGACAAACCTAAAATTAACACTAAAATTTCTGATCATTATTTTTGTTTCTACTCTTGTTTATATTTTCTTTTTTTGTATATTTAACCTTCGTTCTGTCTATCTGTTTTGGTTATTCTTCTAATCTGTGACTGTTATGAAAATTGCATAGCATTGTGGAATATGCGGCAGTCTTTTTTGTACTTTACCTGTTTATGATATTTGTATGGGAGTTGCTTGAAATGTCCTGAGATCCTCGTCATCGCTGACCCCGGCTCGTGCTTTAGACTAGCCAGTAGACCCTGTCATGCATCCCTTCATACAAACTGTCATAAGGTAGCTACTTGACTTCCAACCTTTACGTAGTTGGTTTAGTTGATACCTATTTGTGAATATGTCCACGTCCTTTAGCGGTAAGTACCGAGAAAGCAAATATGTGAAAATTTGTGTGTATCAAACGCCAAACTGCCGTGTAAGCCGCAATGCATATAACAATATGTACTAATGGTTGACGTTAAGTGTGATATGATAACTTTACAATTAAAAATATATGTTTTCTGAATGAAAAATACACCAAGCTAAATTATGTGTTAAAGTGGGTCTCGGTAGGTCAATTAGAAGTGACATATTGTCGAAGATCTGTTGTATATTGATATGCACAAATATTGGTAATGAAATGAAGTGCGTTTTATGTACACTGTAAATTGGTTCTGCACATTCTGGGTACCCGCTGTTCGTTTTTATTTTCCGCTACAAGAAATTGTAGTATTTTTCGTACTATGCATGGCCATGGAATGTTTACTATGGGAGGTATTCTCGTTCAAAATGAAATTGTGGTTACCATGCTCGATAGTTTGCCTGTGAAGTAAAACCTCATTGGGACGAATTTTCGATTAATTCAAAAAAGTAAAAAATGTATTTTTAAAACCTTTCTTCTTATTTAAAATATTTTTGTCTTGGTACTTGTATGCGTTTTGAAACTAATATGCGTTTTTTTCCTGAAGTTCATGTACATAATTGACATCAAATGTACAAATTTTAAAATATAATATAGACCCAATTATTTTTGTATTTATTTTGAAGATGATAGATAATTATTTTGGCCTGAGTTCCAGATTTATCGATAACAATTTTGTTTATTTTATTTATTTTCTTATAAAAAAATTAAAAATTATGCTTAATTCACATACTTTTAATGCTGGTTAGAATTTTATTATAGACAATTTTTTATTACTAGCAACATTGCAATTCTTTTATTAAAGGAAACAGCATTAAATGTATGTAATTGAGCAACTAAAACTAATTATTTTAGCATTTACCAATACGGCAGCTTAGTTCCAAAAACAGTAGTCCCCTGATCCCTTGGTCTTGTTGTTAAAAAAAAACATGTTTTAACAGTGGCCTTTATTAGCAAGGAAATCATATTAGAACAGTCGAGCTTTAAGTAGGTACAACGACATGTGCAGTGTACAAACACTGATATGATTGTACATATTATTTTATGCATGTTCTATCTTATGCATGTATTGCGCTTCTTTAGATGTGTTCTGTGAAAATGTATATTTCTCTTTGTATGTTGTATTACTTGTGTGTATGTGTTATCATCTTGTGTTTCGTCCATATGTGTATGTGTGTCTGACATTTTAGACAGTGATCTAAAATGTCCACCTTCTGATTTATAAGATAACAAAATTTAATGTACAATTAACTTAAGCATTTACTTCTCGTGCGTGTTATTTTCATTGAAAAGTTGATAAATGTCTTCAGTAATTATCCTTCTTCTTACATTTCTATCCTAGTTCATTGTACATTACCCTGCATTTCAAAATGTACTTTATGTCTCAGAAATAAAGTTCCTATTTCAAAGTTCTGATATTTAGCGACCAATTTATTAAGTTACCATGTTTTCTTTTAGCAATTTAAAACTTAGTGCTCTCTTTTGAAAGTTGGTGAGAAAGTTAATTTATTAAAATTGTTTCAGTAGCATTAAAAACAATTAAGAATTTCTTACGGTGATAACTTTTTAAGCTTAGATATAATACTATTTATAGGATTACTCAATTTTTCAATTTAGAAGCAGCTATAAAGAATGTCTTAGATCTAGAAGTTGATCAGTATATTATTGAAATTCTTATTCTTCTTCTTCTTCTTCTTTTCTATCTGAAAACTAGTACGTTTACTAAAGTCATATCGGTAGAAGACTGACTGTATCCAGCGGTCGCTGAGTCGTAAGAGAGACGCCTTCAAAAAAGTCTAGACGCTATAAAATATTTGAAGTAAATTCCTAAAACTATTTTCTGACATGGCCATCTTATTGAACCATTCGTATTGAGGGAAACAGATGGTTTGTTTATTCCAGAATATTATGTAAATGTGTGCGGAAACCCATTCTATTAATGTCTGTTCCGTCTATCAATGTGATTTACTAGGTGAGTTTTATTATTCTTCCGATTTCCTTTAGTCTTATGATCTATTGGAAAATCCAAAAGTGTATCTCCTCATGTACCTTTTCATTGATTTTGGAATCTGTTTCATTTTGCTAAATTTTATGACTTTACATCAAAAGCGATCATTTCCTAAATATTTGATCTTCTATGAAAAATTTAGAGGCTAATAAAATTAGAATCAATAATTTGATTTATCCTGACCCAAAACTATAAATACAATTACTTTATGATCGATAATGAATGTAGTATTGTAATAAATATAGGCCATATTGCCTGAAACGATTAAATACTATCCGTATGTTATTAAAGCACTAAAGCTACCTAAAGTTTACGACTAACCCACATTATAACGACACACATGTTCTAAAACAATAAAGCCGTTAAACTATTCATTGATAAGAACCTTTCAAGAGAGAATACTTGTTATATAACCATCTCACTCCCACAACGGATATCTGATACCTGCAGGTTCACCATAAATCTTTTGGTTCTTCTGAAGCAAATCCACGTTTTCATATTTGTTATGTGCTAGCATCAAAATGTGTTCAGAATTTGGTCAGTATATTTAGAAAAGACCAGTAAAAACTACTTTTGAAGTTGTAAGACTATTTGTAAGCGTTAGTGCTTGCGGTGCTTGTTGGCAATCTAATAACATGCTATACAAATACGAGGATATTATACGACGGTAGATATTGCTGTTAAGTTGCAGAACTAACTTTTGTAATATTAGTGGAGAGGGTGAAGTTTGAAGAGGCCAGCTTTGTTTTGTGTGTAAATGGGGTAGTTGTTATTGTTGAGCCCTGAAATGATATCAGAGCCGTTGTGGCAGTGTTTACTTCAGACGACAATATTGGAAATTGTGTTTTACACACGTTTCTTTGTTACATACGTAACGGTTTTATGGATACTGAAGTTTTGAATAAATTATTTGGATATTTTGTAGCTAAATTGTTGGTGTTGCGTAAATATTCTGTTACGATGTGATTTCCAATAATGTTGTTCTTGTTTTAATTTTTTTGAAAGACACTTGATCATTGATTTCTTCCTATTATGTAACGTTTGCGGCCGATCTTAAATAGGAATTCGTAATTCAATAATTTCAAGATATGGTTCTATTCACGCGTGTTCCAAGGGCAATTGAGGCTATTTAACATTGCAAAATTTGCTGTCTTTGAAATGAGCACTTGGACTTGAATATATTATCGTAAAGTAAAAGTCTTATTTAATTAAATAAAATACCCCACTTTAACCGACGCCATCGTAGGCTTTGATTAAAAAAATGTAATCTCTAAAACCGTAAAAAGAATCCATTTCCATATTACTAAACCCAGGGTCATAAAAAATTACTTTTAACTTTTCCCTACATTTTATGTTAATGTTTTTAAATAAAACGAATGAGAGGCAGTTCCTTAATTTTACAGGTTGCCGAAAAGTAAAGAGATAAAGTAAGACAGCTTCGTATAACAAGAAATTACGCACACATACATATTGTCTACCCATGACAATTTCAATTCACTTCAATGGATGTGATTTCTCTCTCTATAAATATCCGTGACGGTGTGAGTGTAACATTATGAACCATCCCTTCAAAGTATTTATTATTAAGTTTATGGTACAAAGTACAATGTTGACTGGCTTTAGTTTTGAGTTAGAGCTTTTCAAATCTACACTAGTTTTATACCAACGAATAATCAGCTCTCCCTTAGTAAATAGACCTTTTGCCTACTTGAAAAGAGTGCGTATTTTATGCAAAATTATATCAAAAGTCTTGACATTGTCGTTGAGGTCGGTCGAAAACGTCGCACCATCCTGAGTACTGGCGAGCAAATGACTGGAATATTTTTGGTATATTTATTTTTCGTACTTGACATTCAGAAATACCTTTCTTCAACATGAGATGAAAAAAATGTGACAGTATTGTCTCTGAACGTTGAAATTGTTGTATTGTAGTTATCATAACAATGTTTATTCTTTTATTTAATGTATTTACTAACTATTCCTTTGATATTTAATTTTGACTGCGAAAGTATTTGTCGGAGTATGTTTATGACGTATCAATTCAATATTTAATGTCTTTTTAACATGTTTTATCATTCACTTCTCACGGCACTGCACTTCATTGTCTCCTAACACTTAAAACTTAAGCATCATCTTTTGACATCTAATATTTTTAATGCATTTTCCTATAATTGATCAAAAATGTTCCATTTCTTTTGCTCGCTCTATTGTCAGTAATGATATTTCTGATTTTGCTGGTTAATGTGACAGGAGTGGAATGACTACAACCTCAGGTGGAACGACACCGAGTATGGAAACGTCAAGGACCTCAGGATTACTCCCAACAAGCTTTGGAAGCCAGACGTACTTATGTACAATAGGTGAGAATAATAACAATGGGTATGTGGTTCTTTTTTGTTTTTGGCGGGCAATTGATTTTAAAATTCGATTCTATTCGAATAAGTAACGGCTTATATTTTTTTGCAATTGTCAATTACAACTTTACATTCGAAAAATATTTTGTTCTATTATTTTGATTATTTAATGTTCTACTACTACTGCTATTTCAGATTTTAAGAGACAGTTAAAAGTGTATTTTTTTGTTTTCAATATTTAAACTTGCATATTCTTATTTTCTAATACATCTGGCTAATATTTTTGCAATTGATGCTTAAAGCATCCAATAATAATGACTATCACAATGAATAATAATATAAATTACATTGATTGTCAATTTTATGTTAATTTCCAATATTATGTTTTTAAAATAATATAATACTGGTCGGTAATATTACAATTTTTTTTAGTTACTGTTACTGTTAAATTACGGTTTTATTTTTTATTATAATTACCTTGAAACATGATAAAGGAAGAGAGTTTAAGGATAAAGGGTTGGTTTTTATTTTTTAACGACTGCTCCAACAGAATTATTCTTTTCCGTCTCATGGCGGTTGTCATAAACGAAAGTATATCTTTAAGTTAATTAAGTTGTTATATTTCCTTTTTGTACTTTGTTCTTAAAAAAATCATAACGGTAAATTATTCGTGTTTAATTTTTCTGTATAACAAACAAAGACAAAATTAGCAGATTCGGTTTTCCTGAGTTAAATAATTAATCTGAAATAAATAAATGAATTATTTCGTCACCTGAATTCTTGTTGAAATATTCGATTGCTCCCATTTCTGAGCTCATAATATTATTTTTTCTTTCATCTCCTCACAGATTTAATTATATAATAAGTTAAGTACTGTAAATTATATTCAATTTAGGGACCGTAAGTAATTCCCAAGTTCAGGTCCAAGGGTACGCCTAAATCTGTAAAATGCGGGTACAAAATAATTATTAATGTCGCGAACGTTCATCTCGACACGCTTTCCGAGGGGAAGATATTTCATGAGGCCATTTTACATTTCAAAACCAGAACATTTTAATTATAATAGGACAGTGAGACATTTTGAGCTCAGTATTTCTAATTTACTGAAACATTTCTGAATGTTTGACTTTGAAACCAGTCTGATTAAAATGATTCTGACCCATTAGATGAAATCGGTTCTGCAGCTTGCAGATGGAACACTGTTATAATCACAGAATTTATTCTCAAATTCAGATGCAGTTGCGTCGTTTAAACGTCATTAAAGTTAAATTTTCTCTGCAAACAGACGTCTGTATAAAGTGACGGTATCGCCATCTGGCGGGATGCCAAAGAGTTTCATTCATTGCACTGTTAAGCGAATGATATAAAAGCTAGTGTCACATGATTTAATGTTTAGTGTGTACAATGTTTATCGCCACTTACCTGGCCGGAAGCCAGATCTTTATAGACATCTTGCCTTGATAACTTTTACGAACAACAGCAGTTATAGCTTCGACACTAGCGAAGTTTAACGACATCATAGAATATGGAATATTGAGAAGATAGTCGATTATGGCGCTTCTGTTTTTGTTACTATTATTTTTATTTAGTGCCTCAACATCTGCCAAAATGGGGTACTAAAATAAAAGTGTCTGACTTTGCTGCGTTTCAGTTTTCTTTTTAAGACTCCGTTTTTGTTAAGTTGAGACTTATGATGTTTCTATTGTATTCATTATATTTGTTATTTACGCTTTACTTTCCCGGTTTTGAAGACCCAAAATATTAACGCATATAAAACAGAGTTATTTTAATATTGATAATAATTTCACATTTTTATCATGTGAATCATATTATAAATAATTATACTGTTACTTAATATTTTGTACCAATTCAATATAAATGTACAAAGAATGGCCAAACGATCAAAGAAAATTCAAAACGCAACCAAATAAACCGATAATAGTGACCACCATTCCGCATTTCAAGAAGGTTTTGACGCATAAAACTATATACGCAAAACACGAACTTTACGCAAAACGCCTAATTCGTTAAGTACAACTTACGCAAAATATCGTCTACGCATAACACCAACATGGAGTTACGCAAAACACCAACTACGCATAACGTCAGCTTAATACCTATTGAGACAGTCTCAAAAGAGAAACAATAAAACATGGCAAGACTCATGTGGTTTTCAACATGTCGGATATGGATTTTACTCTAGAGAGAGATTCATTACATTCAATTTATTCTGATGTAAGGCAATGTACGCGAGCTCTATTAATAGTGTGACAAATTTTCATTTAGGTGCTAGTCTACGCGTTGTATGCATTGCGTTACCAATTTAAATGTGCTATAAAATCTTATAAAAAAAATATAAAAAAATTTCAAACTTAAAAAAGTTAGCATAATAAATGCTATAAAAAAATCATTCAAGTGATGTAAAATATTTTGTCAAAAAGGATTACGTAATAAAATGGGCATTTTCAAAATATATCATTACCTATACCTTTTGTTAAGAATATTGAATGAAAATATTTCAGAGCTCGCTATAATTAACAAAAACACATTATCCTTACAATCACACCAACGCATTACCCACGTAAATCTTACAAAATGTTAAAGCTAAAGATTTTAAAGCAAGATTTGAAAATGTTAATTTAAATAAGGGTCAGGTTACAAAAGTATAGCGTTCGCAGATTCTAGATTGTGTTCGTAATGAGGGCGTTACCGCTTCATCGGTGTTAACAAAATAACCCTAAAACAGATAAAATTGCAAAACAGATTTAAAAATTATGCTTGGATGTTTGCCAGTTATCCTTTGGTAATTGCGACTAAATTCTTGTTTGTGTCTGATTTGTTGCAGATTTTGTTGTGTTATTTTGTTAACCGACTGTTGTTGTAGAAATATTAGTTTCATGTATCCAAATATTCTATGCATAAGAATGTACATAATCTCCACATCACGCATCGTTTGGCGTTTTGTCAAAACTATTTAGAAGATATAACAGATGTAGATAATCCATACTAATATTATAAATGCGAAAGTAACTCTGTCTGTCTGTCTGTCTGTATGTTACGCTTTCACGCCTGAACCACTGAACCGATTTTGATGAAATTTGGTATAGGGGTAGATTAGACCATGAGGAAGGACATAGGCTATGTTTGGTCGCGATAACCGACATCCACGCGGGACGCATCGAACCACTGTTCACTATTAGACAGTAAAACATTATATGAAGAAGAAGCCGCAATCAGACTCTCATTATGAGAGACCGAAGTACATGTTGGTTTCTTGTTTATTATTCGTGTTGTCCATAATTTTATCCACGAAACTTTTAACGTCTGAATTATGTCATTCTTGGACTAGACTGGATGTTTATCACGGACTTATTTCGTCGCGTGCTTTACTGTTGGCAAGATTTTAACAATCAGTGTTCGATTTCCTTCTTTAAACTCTAATCATTCTTGATTAGGGAACTTTCCAACCTCTTCTACTTTTCTGGAGTAATAGTGAGGGAGGGCAAAAAGGTCTTTTGGTTGGTATATTTCAATCTAATCATTTGGTTCTGATTCCAGCCATAGCTTTGCGTCGTCGACTTACTTATTAAACGATATTTTACAGCTTTGAGTCCTGATTTTCAGATTTACTGCCATTTAATTAGTATTATGTATTACGTATGGATAATATCAACTAAACAAAACAAAATCTTTCGTAATACAGATGGAGTTTCATAAAAAAATGTAGCACACTAAAAAAAGGCAGTGACTTATAACTATATGAAAAAACTACTTGTATATGAGTAGTTAAATGAAAAGACACAGACAGACAGACGCAGAAAAAAAGCTAAATAAGAATACTAAAAAAGGCACTTATCACAAACTAACGACAAAATCTCTATTTAGTGAAATTATGAACATATTTACGTAATTCTGTACATTATTATAATTTACTGGCAACAAAACATTTTGTCTTGGCAGTATTTTGCGTGAAGGAGACTTTATATCCTATTTACATACTGCTACTAGAGCAAAATAAATGTCTGTCAATTTTCTGCTTCGAAAGGGGTACTGTAAAATATACTCTTACAACGTGGCCGTCCTCCTTTACTCCTTTGAATAAAATATTTTTTAAATTGTGTTGAACAATATAACTATGTACCTACTACACTCCCAGTAGCTTCGGATACTGGTGAAACTATTTAGAATCGAGTTATAGTTTTCCACACAATTTCCTCTTCTTTGACCCAATTTTCCACGTCAAGTAGAGGACGGCCAGTTTTGTTGTATTATTCTTCTCTGTTTTTATTTTTGCTTCACTTCAAATAAAGCCGGAACTTTTAGCTTCCAGTAGTAGTCCATCTGGGTTTTATCCAGTCCAAGATTTTCCATGGTATGTGTGATTGAACTTTGTATCGCAGTTAGTGTGGAGTCGGCTTGTTGAACAAGACGATTTAAGCTGACTGGTTTCAGCTCACGGCCTTTTCAAAGGTGTCTAAATCTTTAGTGCCATCGATCATGTTTAATATGTATACATGTATGTACAAAAAAAGTATATAAGTATGTTTATTCGCATTCTGGATTCCATTACAAAAGCTAGTTAAGCTATGTTTATCATGGGTCCATATAGCTTTTTTTTTTTTTTTTTCGTGCGGAAATCCCCTCGGATACCCCCCCTGCCGGAGCCGGAAGGGGAGGTTATGTCGGACTCGAACCGACTAAAACTGCACGCCGACTGTGGGTCTTGGTGCTAGGCCGGAGGTGAGGTTGTCATAGGCATATCCCTCGCACCCCGGCTGACCCAGGGCCATCCCTTACGGTCTGGCCCTCCTCAGGAGGGGGGACAACGGTGTCCCCAACTCACCCCCGGTATTATTTATTTATTATCAATCAACTGTATAATCATTTTGAAAGAAATCCGAGTTTCGATGGCGATTTGGGTTTCGACATCTCGAAAAAAGGTATCTCACATTAAATTTGTTAATATAAAATAAATGCATTACAGTTAAAGCATTTTCCCTTAATTATACGCTTGTCACATTGCGCCCTCCATCATCCAAAGGTTGACAAGTAGAAAGTGCCTGCGGCATTAAGTCTGCCTTGTGCAAGCTATTTTCTGGCACATAAATATTTAAGATAAATTACATATACTGCAAGATATCTTCTTCAGCTGAATGACATTTTAAGGGTTGATGTTAGATGGGGAATGTCAGATTAGTTTAATAACTTAGTTATTCATCAGGTTATTCTGGGGAGAGAAAATTTGAAGCTGTTATATAGTAGTTGGGATAAATTTATGTCAAGCATGCACAGTGTGTTACATATTTACAATACATATATTATGTGGGATATTAAACATTAGAATTCTGATGGTTAGTCAAAATTACATTGAAATATCTAAGGTTTATATTCCTTTTGACCTTCTTCTTCATTTCTTATGATCTGACTTAAATGAGCACTAACATTAAATTCTTAGTAGACACGTAAATTCTCAGACTTTCTTCATTACGGCTGACTCCAGCTGGCTCTGTCGTTATGTGCCGATAAATCAAATTGTCATGGATGAACCGCCATGTAGTTACCCGACTGCCGAAGGAAGGAGAGTAATGATTTTTATGTCAAAATTTATCGTTTTCACTCTCGTATTCTGTCATTAGAATATCAGTATTTAATATTATTAGGTAATAAATAACCAGAACACTACAATTCACTGTCAAATCTTTAATATAGATTTCAATTATTGGAGCACATTACACAAAATACAAATAATTTCGTCACAACGCTGTCGCAACAAACAAATGGTCCAATACGTTGCAAAACAACGAAACAACCATTTACGATATTGGCAATACATTTGGCGAATATTGGGCCAAGGATTGGCAGCTGGCCAACCATGGTCCCACAGCATTCGATTATGAAAGCTTTTAAATCACTTACCGGGTTCTGTGTCGGTGCTACCGTGTTTACCGTCTTTCGCCGGGTCTAAAGATCCAGGTTACACCGTGTTGCAACTTTACAAATGAAAGCAGGTGTGTAAAACAATTCACCTATGTTCAAATTTTTGTGCCCCTTCACGGATATATCAGATTAGAACATCACAAGTAGTATTTTCCCTTTTTTTCCTAAATTACCTTTTTTTGTTCATTTTCCTGTATCCTCAAACAATCCATTGTCCCCCATTAAAGCACCTATAGGTAGCAACATACAGGTTAGATTATTGCAAGTATGCATTTGCTAAGCATTTATCCCCAGGAGGCTGGCTATTCACAAAATTAAAAATAGATTCCATATGAAAAAAAAAAAACTAAAAAGTAAACAAAAGTATTTTCAAAAGAAATCTTACTCAAAAGATCCTTCTAACATTAAACATGTATGCAAAAGGGTCACAACATTGAAAACAACTACCCACGAGCTGACATTAAAATTCAACTACCCTCAAATCACTAAATTTTATATGTTGCCGCGTTCCTAAACTATTACAGTGCGGTGTAAAGTGCGGTCACGGTAATACGGATTTGTTGGCGGGCCGCCAACTAACGGAGTGGTCACACGACACGTACCCACCACGGCCATGAATACTACATACGGAGCACATGACAGCACTTTTGTCGTACCGAACGCCCAGGGCGATTTCGGCATTTCACTATCTAAGAATTTATCTTGTTTTTCTTGAGTAATCTTTACATCACTCTTTCGAGCCAAAGATTCTTTAGATTTATGTGTTTATTAGGTGAATCATTAGTGATTACTAATACTAATGTTTGTTATTTGAAGGCTTTAGACTTAACTCACTTCACTTAAAGGACGTTTGATTTAGTGGGAATATGTGTTTCTGTATTTCTTAATTCTTTACCACCTTTTTTATTTCTTTCTTCTTTTTTGTTCTTTGATTTCTTATTTCTTAAAATGGGTGGTCCTATATCCGCCCCTGGGTGGTCACATGTAAATTTGGCGAAGTCTATGTAAAACTTATCAACATTTGGGAAAATAATTATTTATCTTGCCAAAGCTGTAGATTGGTAGAAAAGAATTATGAATGATTAATAGGATGATAATTTTGATTAGGGAAAAAGTTTTCAAAAGATAACCTACTTAGATTAAAGGAATTTTAAATTAACCCAGTTTCAATAATACGGATTACCTGACTCTAGCGTTCAAAATAAAATAAAGAACAACAAAAGCATAGAAACGAACTCTGAAAAAGAACAACAAAAGCATAAAAACGAAATCTGAAATAAAGTTCAAAAATACATTGAAACTTTAGTTTGGTAGAAACCTGTGTAAATCAGCAACACCATTTCATGCGAAATCCCAGAACAGTGTTGCCACACAAATTACTATTTAACTGTGTAACTCAAAACAGGCTTGAAATTTCTCTTAGCGGTTAAATGTTTAAATTCTATTACTTGCGTTAATTATGGTCCAAATTAATGACTTTCGTTTAGTGGACTATAATATGTTTTAATTTAATGTTTCCGACAAAGGGGAACTTAATTATTGTTAACTTTGATTGCTAAGTGGATTGTAAATTCACGTATGTTAACTTAAGAGTATATTTTTGTATGAATATAGAAGATTTAGGAAGGCATTTATAGATCAAATAGTATGATCAAATGAATAAATCATAAATTCCCAAATTGGTTTTTAGGACAATGTAAGACAGTTAGTATTAAAAAAGATGTGGGTTACAGCATTTTAGTAGCAATGCTAGTTTCAAAGTATTATAAGTTAGATCAATAATTGCTATTTATATTAGTGTAAAGAATTTCTTTATTATTTATTTACAGAAGATGTGTATATGTAGTGAGTAAAGAGAGCTTTCACAATAATGCACATTAACGCAAATATAAAAAGCAATATACACCTAAACGCATTTAAATAAGAAAGTCTATAAAACAATATCTAAGTTCAGTATCATTTCTTTTTATTATTATTTCATATAAAATTTATTATTTATTGATATAAAAATAATAATTGCACAATTTTCAGAGTAGTGACAACACAGTAGGAGATATTCCCGAATGTGACGATTAGTACTTTTATATATTAAAGTAACAATCGTTCGCGTGGCATTTGATCTCCTACTCGGTGTTGCCACAGTTAAAAAACGATAATATAAACGTACATGGCATGCTAGTCGCTGATTTGGACACCACTGTCCATCGTCTCGCTCAACAGACGGCAGCTCCTTAGCTATAACTTTCTTCCTTTTATCCTAACAATAAAAGGACGAATTTAAGTCTGGTGAAGCGAGAGGATGACGTTTGTGCTGTTACTGATAAATATCATTTTATATAGAACTTTTATCATTGACAGCACCCGACTAATAACGTCCCAGATGAATCTGAAGCACTGAAAAATATAAACTGACTAATAAATTAAATAAACGCTTTATTAAAGCATATAATGCTTTGATATAACTTTAAAATAAGTAAATTAATATGTACCTAATTAAAGGCACAACTACTAAATAAATAACACTTCCAAATTTGTTAAGTAATAAGATAAGACTACTTCTTTTAATTTCTTGATTCTCACGCCACTTCACTAATCGCTTTATATTACACTTTTATTTTATTAAGTGTTATTTTAACAAGTTATACTTTGGTAATGTAAATTTTAGAGCCTTTTTATAAGAATAAATATTATCAGATGAATTCTACAATTTTATAATTAGTTAAATTAAAAAGGCTGATCAAATAATACTTTTAGTACCAAAGATTCGTCTGCTATTGTATAATATATGTTTGATAAGGGTCATTCATTGTATTTATTTTAATTAATTTAATCATAACATTAAGTCCATTTTATTCAACCACATTTTAAATTAGTGGCAAACATCCATTGTAATAACTGACCACGATCAGCCTTTCATTTTTTTTATTAAAATATATTCATCACTTTATTTGACTTAATCAGTAATTCTAGATACAAGTAATGATATAAACAATTCTTTAAGTCCCTCAATCATTACAATATATAATTTTATATTTGATGATAAAGTGTACGAAATTGGCGAGCGATATCATATAAGAGCTAAGACAGAATTTGTATTGGTACATAGTGCTGACGAAGGTTTTGACGGGACGTACCAAACCAACGTGGTGGTCAGAAACAACGGCAGTTGCCTGTACGTGCCACCTGGTATATTCAAGAGCACATGCAAGATAGACATCACTTGGTTCCCCTTCGACGACCAACATTGTGACATGAAGTTCGGTAGCTGGACATATGACGGCAATCAGGTAGCGATATTTTACAAGGCTTAACTCAGAAAGAATAAACTCTTGACTCAAATTTACATTATACACTTTAGTGATTACTTAAAAATGATGAAACTATTAAAATTTAGCATCATATTCTTGTTGCTTTTATATGAGTTAACTCACATCAGTGAAGTACTGTACAATAGAATACATATGACTCTTTCTTTTCAAATTCTTAGGTCCGTATTCTAGAATGACACTCAGCCTGAATCGCGATATATCTGAGGACAGATTCTATAGACAGGTTGATAGCTTGACATTTTGTCAATAAAATCTGTTCTCAGAATAATCGAGATTCAGGCTGAGTGTCATTCTAGAATACGGACCTTATAGCAGTAAATTGATACTCAAAATCATAATCATAATATTATCACAGCATCGCATCAGTCGTATGGACCTATAGGTACGGTAGATATTCAATTTTGTAGAATCGTGATGACAAGGGGTGTTTAATAGGAAAAATATAGAATGTTTTACTTGAGACTTTTAAAATGGGGCTTTTGATAAAATAATGTTTACTGTTAATTGGCTGTAATAAATCATATTCTAAGTTTGTGACATGTTTATGATGTAGTGTTGCTTTACTGATATGAGTTCACTCACACCTATATTTCTTTGACTTAGTTTGATCTCTGCTTACCTCTTAAGCCTAAATTGGTAGGGACATATTTGGGGAAGACATTGCTAAAGACATATATTATGATTCATCTGCCTAGTTTATTTTGAAACGTCGTATTTATCAGTGCTGCACAATCAGTGCCCAAAATTTATTTAGTAAAGAGTTCAAAAATTTTTACTGGCCGGATTCTTTTACTGTGTATATTGATGATGTATTCAATTCCGTATGTTTTGAATACACCTACTACAATACATATTCAAAGTGTTCTTAATTTAATTTGAAATTAATATTGTAAATAATAGGCAGATGAATCCAACGTTGTTAATAAAATCAAAATTTTTGACTTCTGAAACCAAAATACGCATATTTTAATTAACAAAGCAGATAATATTCATCCATTATTTTAACGAAGCTTAAATTAAGGAGACTTAATTATGTTATAACATTACAAATAACAGCGATGTAGCTGAAATAATTAAATTAAACGATTGCTCGGATGAAATTAATTAGGTAATATTTAGGTTAGGAGCAAATATTGATAACAAGGGAACCATGTGAGAAACCAAGGATATTATGTATCCTTAAAGTTTTGTATGTACTATTTTGCATGGAGCAAAATGAAGCACTATTATAAAATACGATATAAACTGCCATACGGAAAAATGTTAGAAACTAGTCGTTACGTGAATGCTGAATAATGTTTTTGTTACAATATCGACCGTAAAAGTTTTTAAATTGATTTTCATCATAATTTCAGTGAATGCTTTGATGGCAATAATTTTTTAGAATTTTTATCACGAATTATAATAAAAAAAAAAAGATTTGTCGATAGAAATATTTAGTAGTATAATAAATATTGATTAACTTATTACATATTTTATGGTCTTCAATTTTTTTTTACATTTATTATTAAGAGTTGATACTTGTATTGTACATATATTAAGATTGTTAGACAGAGTTCTAAATAGTCTATAAATTAAGCACTTTCTTTTAGGCCTTTAGAATCATTTACAAAATTTCTAATACTATAGAAAACTATTCAAGGGTCGTTGTTACTTAATTGAAACGTTATTCACACAATAACCTCTAGACGTTCATACAACGTTATTGATCCATTTGTTGAATAAAAGAAATTGAAATGTTGTGAATTATTCAGCATACATTCAGATATTTCAATATCTTTTAAAGGATAATAAAAAAAAATATTATTGATGTAACAAAATTTTTAATGTTGCTCGAAATTTTATTTTAGTTTTTAGATAATTGAATGCATGCTAATTTAATAGACGTATGCTATTTATCACGTACATATTGTAGTTAATTTATTTTAGTAATTAGAATTTGTAATATTCCTTTAGTAGCATATTACTATACTATATTATTTTGCTTCGTAAAATATTCTTATGTTACCAATCTAGATATTATGAAGCTCATTTCTATCACAACTGTTGAAATAATTCAAAATGATAATTTCCGTTCCCCTGAACTTTTTAATTTAGCGAAACCTATAATACGAAAGTATGCCATAAATATCCTGAACAGTAAGTGATAACCTCTTGAATAATTTCATATTGCTCGAGTGCGCGTCTCTGAGCTCATTACTCTAGCTTCACACCACGTGTTTGTTATAGACTTAATCTAACTTTGCCTTTGTCCTCCTATTATTTTATATAACTTCCATTATGAGTAGATGTTGAATTTGGACGCGTTCTGCCGAGGAAATTGGATTATTTGGCTTAATTAGTGACTTAGTTTTGCTAAAGGTTAACGGGAAGTGTTAGATAATTGCTAGTATTGTTTATACTATTAACACTATTTTATCTTAGTCCACTTATCGTCCTAGTTCTAGTTCTAGTTCTAGTAAATTTACTTGTTCTACATAGTTTGTATTAGCTCCAAGTAGTTGCATGGTTAGTAGATTTTCTTTAAGTTTAAGTATAATTTTAACTTTGAAAGTCCTTCCTGTTATAAAGGTATTAATTAAAATTTTAACACGATTCCGTATGGCGGTGGTATTTTCGAAAATGTATGTAGCATGTTTTTGCATCCCTTTCCTGTCTTGCATTAGAGGTTCTCACATTTCCCTTTGTCTGTGATAAAATGATGATTGCCTAACGTTAATAAAATAAAGGGAGCAGAACCAAAAGGATTTACCATTAATACTGCTCAAGGAGCACATTCCTAAAGTGCCAAATTCATTAATAAACCACAAGACATTGTGTAAGTTATCTGAAATTTGATTATCCGATAAAATATGCAGAGGGAAGAGAAGAAATGGGGAAAAAATGATGAACCATTTCATTACAAAATTGCTTCCTCGACAATAATCAATTTGGTAAACAAGCTTCATCGAGCAAATAATGTGAAGAATTTTCATTTTTGGTCCTGCTTCCTTTTACTGCATGGTTAGGGTCGTTTGCACATCTTGTATGTATTTGTGTGACCACACAATATTTACCTCGGCAGTTGGATCTCGTGCTAAAGGATGAGGCAGGAGGTGACCTTTCAGATTTTATCACAAATGGAGAGTGGTATTTAATAGGTAAGTTGTATTTTGCAATTCGTTGTATTTATTTTGTTGATTTGTTGAAGTGTGTTTAATTTCATCAGATTTAAAATTATTATTTCATTGTTCAACCTTAAACTAATATTTTATTTTGGTTGATTCAATTTACTTTGGATTTACGGATTCAATTGATATTATTATTTAATAATTTGGTTTGATATTAACATGTTTATTCATATTAATAGTATAACACTTACCGGGACATCACGATGAGCGTTACACTATTAACAATCTTTTGGTATTTGACTTAGGTCACAATTTCTTTTGTTGTTTACAATTCGAGCATAGAATTGTATGAAATAATTGGCAACTAATCAACTTTTGTGTGCATTACCAATTTCACAGGAATGCCAGGCAAAAAGAACACGATAACATATGCGTGCTGTCCAGAACCCTACGTCGATGTCACTTTCACCATCATGATCAGAAGAAGGACACTGTACTACTTTTTTAACCTGATCGTGCCATGTGTTCTCATATCATCGATGGCACTTCTTGGTTTCACACTACCGCCAGACTCCGGAGAAAAACTCACCCTCGGTTAGTATATTTCCATACAAAAATTTTCATAGATTCATAAAGTTACTTATCATAATATGACAAATCCCTTTTGTACTTCGGGATTTTGTACTTTCGGTATTTTGAATATTCGGTCAAACGAACATTCGGAATTTTGTATTATGAACTTCGGGATTTCGATAAGTAACCATTCATAACTACTAGAATATTCAGTGTATAGAAGAAAATTCGCTTTGTCGACAACTGAATAATGCGAAATGTATAGAAAATGAGAGGTACGGAAGAACGGAGCGAAATCATGTTCCATTTTCTTATCTCGAAAAGGCCACAATGTGCATATTCGTATGAATATATTATAATACATGTACATACGCGCATTGAAGTGCTGATTTCAACTCACGTTGATAGTAACATTTTATACGGTTGTGACTAGAATGTGAAGGAAATAATTATATGGAATTTTCAAGATGTATAAGAGAAAATAATAAGAATTTTTAAATGTCTCTTTTAGTATATGAAACAAAATATCGCTATTTACTTTGTCGCTTACTGAAAATGTAAACATTAATAAAAAAGCTGAGACGCAACGAATAAAGCTATATCCAGTAATCGCCTGTAATTTGTAACTAAAGAATGTTCACGCTCTATAAAAACAGTTTCGCAAATTTTATTGCCAGCGTTGAGACTCCGGTATTAAAAAGCAGCTCTACTGGAACTAAGAACGTACTCAAATTTAATGAGAAAACGTCTAGAGGAGGCGTTAGAATTATTATTACACGAACTAGAAAATTGACCTTGTTCAGTCAGCTTGGATTCGAACAATCATTTACGGTTAAGTTACTTACAAACATTGCTGGAACTGTTTCATCATTGTTACGTTTTCTTAATTGTATTTGTCTGAGTTTAACCGGTTAGTATATCTAAGGGAGTTTTCTAATTGAATTAGTTGAATTTAGTATCTTAAAATGTCTTTCTGAATATTTTTATAAATTATGTAATTTATTCGTAGGATTTACCAGTTCGTCTAATGTTGTGTCAGCTTCTTTTTCTTCGTTTTCAGAATTAGTAAGGTTAGAAAAGAGACGATCTTATCATAGATTAAATCTTTCCACCTGGGATCGGTGTAAAAACTCATTCTACTTCTAACTTTAGACCATTAGGTGTTCAGTACTGCTCAGCTAGCGAGTACTTACTGACTTATGTGGTTGTTAGTTAGCGCTGTTTTACAGCCATAATTAATCGCAACAATTTTTTTACTTCTAGAATTTATTCCCTTTTGGTTGGGGCCAGTTTTACTCGCCCTCATCGATATATGTACTACATTTGAAAAGTTAGGTTGTTGCCTTGACTTCTAAGGAAAGTAGATATGAAAACGGCAATGAATCTAATAAAACAAAGAAAATTGAATTCGAACAGATTCTATCGTGTATTATCTTGGTGTATTTGACATCTACGCCGAGGGTTTTTCAGCAGCAGCATTGTTATTAGTTATAATTTCAATTTGCGACAACATCATGTGAAAAGTGAATACTAAAAACCTTAAAAAAATATTTACCCATATAGTAGTTAATAACCATATAGCTGTAAATTAATAAGTCATGCAATGTTAGACGTTGGGATAGAATTAATCAGAAATAATAAACGTGTATCGTAAAAGCTAAGAATTCTCGCCAGTACTGCTTGTTGAATGTACCAAAGGGGTAATAAAACTTTTAAGGCCCATTATGAAGCAGCGTACAATGAAATGAATATTAAATCTGATTCACTAAATGTGGTTATAACTGTTTAAATATTAATTGCTTCGGATATCGAATCAATTATGGTTTGATTTGGTATATATGAATTTACGGTGGATACAGTTTTGATCGTCTAATAAGTACAGAAGAAATTAAAAAGGATCGCTAATCAAGACACTTTATTACCATCGGTAGGGGTGTTAACATTATGTTTGATTACAGGAGTCACTATTCTACTATCGCTGACGGTGTTCCTCAACCTGGTAGCTGAGACCCTGCCACAGGTCTCCGATGCTATCCCCCTGTTAGGTACACTACCCACACCTAACCCACACCGTTCGTCCATCCCGCTTGTCTCCCACATTTATTTTCTCTTCATGTTCATTGTCTCCTGATTTTTATTTCATCTATTTACAAACTACTTTCCATTTTCTTTAAGCTCTCATTTATTTCTAATAAAAACAAAGTATAATTAATATAGTTATTTTAAAACATTGCAAGGAGTAAATTGACGTATTTTTAAAAAAGTAATCAGAATCATTGCGAGCTTAATCGTTGCTAGTGGTTTCAAGCTTTAAATCTGGTTGTCTATCAATGGATTCATATTTGAAAAATAACTTACAACGCTTTTGCTTTCAAATGATGAATTTAAGATTTGTATTTCTATTGGGAAGTAAAATATAGTGCATTAACTATAATTGTAATGGTATCTTTCCTACTTGTATTTTTATTATTTTGAAGTAACAAATCTTGGAATCGATTCCGTAGTCCTTTTGCTTAAGCTTTGTCACTTGATTATTCATTATTTTGTTCATTCGATCAACTTATTATTTTATAACGTCATTAATTGTCTGATTTAAGTGGCATGGCATGTGACTTTTCACTTTGACAAGAGCTTTAATTAATTACGGAGGCTAAAGGTAAGTTACGATATTTTTATTCTAAATGTTAACATGTATTTTACTATATTTAACTATCTATGAGAATTTACTGTCTGATACGTAATCGATTCCATGTTGTATATTATTATTTATGTTTGGATGTCTTCTGAATGTAATTGTTATTTTGGAATATAAAATTTACAACAACGGCCATGATGCAAAAGTTTCTGGATACTTGGAGGGTGGAGTAACTTTAGCGTTAATTCTGGTAAAGTCCTTCTCCTCAGATAAATTAAAAAGATAATACAAATGATAAAAGTCAGCGATAAAACCCTCTATGATAATGTTTGCATGACTATCCTTATGTTTCGTTTATGATTTCACTTGAGCCCCTGATACCGACTCAGCACACAAACAGGACGAGATAACATACCAACGATGTTATAAAATGGATGGTATAATAGGTTTAACAAATGTAAATAGAGTTTTTATTTTATTTTCATAGTATATATTGATCTTTGCAGGTGTTACAATTCTTCTGTCGCAAACTGTTTTCTCTCTATTGGTGGGACACGTCATCACAAAAACCTCTGAGGCGATCCCCCTAATAGGTGAGAAAAGTACAACGCGTATATTAATACTTTTTTAAATAACTAATATGAAAGATAATGATCAATAGCTTTTTTTTTAAATGGAAATGTAGCTTGAAGGACATTTCACGCCTTTAATTTAAAATGTCCTTCAGCTCATTTGTGAAACACCAACTTAACAAAGATCTAAATAGATAATTCTGCCTGAATTTTTAAAGAACAGTTAGTTTTATTTTTCTGTTTTCGACTTGCATTTTAGAGTCTCCCGGTCTTTGGAGACTGATCTATGCTTTTACAACGCTCTTGAGGTTCTCTCGACACTTGAAATAGAGTTATTGCACTTTAAATTCGTGCTACTGGAATATAGCTTACAAAAAAGCTTGTCTCAAACTAACTTTCGAATACCCTGTCATTGAATCTTCTTGTAATGTATTAAAATAATGTACTTGCAAAATTTTCCGTCCATTCTTTCGAATTTCATTTTCGAGTCTTAATTGTTTTTTTTTGTAGATATCTAACATGCGGCCAGACACTTCAGCTTGAAGCATGATGTTAAAATCTAATTGTTAAAAAGAATAAAAAGATAGTACATAACTCCTCTCAATTAAAAGAGCTTTTGAATATTTAATTGCTTGTAGTTTAAAAGCAGGATTTAAAGTTAAACAACAGTTAAAGCAACAAAGTGGATGCGGGTAGTGAGGGTCCAGCCTCCAAGTATCTCGTGAACTTCGGATCTCAACTTTGTCGGGTCTGTTACAATCCCTGTAATTGACAAAATTATAAACTTATTGAAATGGTTGACAAAGGTATTTGTTAAGATAAAAACTTTGTTCAAATTAGCTTATTCTTGTCATATCCATACCGTTTATAGCTACAAAAAAATCTGTTTCGTCGTACACATAGTTAAATGTTTATTTTATCGAAACGATAATGAATTCCTTTGTCATATAATACTTCTCTCATAACGGGTTAACTGTTTCAATGTTAACGTTATTGAGATTAACTACTTCATCGTTATGAGAGTCGTTAAATAAACTGAAAGCGCTTGACGTGAAATAGTTAATGTTACATTTCATGTTCAAATCATTTACAGACGCCCAGCACTTTCTTTAATACAACCCAATAAAATAGATCATAAAAAAACTAGGAATCTTAATTTGTAATGTAATCATTTTAAATTTTTAAAATCTTTAGATAATTATAGCAGAATGTAATAAAAATGTTGACTTATTAAAGTTCACACCGTCAATGCGAAGCGTAAAAGCCAAAACTCATCTAAATGTAGATTAGAACTCGCATGTACAATTAAAATGCATGAATGTAGCTTTGTATGTCATCGTTAATTAGATTATGTGTGATGTTGCTGTGAACCATGAGGTGTTTATAATTATTCTTGAATTAGCAAGCATAGATAAATTTCTCCTTTAGTAACCTTTGTTGTTTTTGTAACATTCTAAATATAAAATCAATGTGTAATGGAGAATGTTCACAAATTCTGAATTTTAGCTTATTGTATTGTGTGTTGAAAATAATCAGACAGAGACATATCAATTAGTTTCCAAGATATGAACTTTTATAATAGCTGCGCGGCGACCGGCTCCCGCTTGATGCGTGTGACGTATTTTTATGTAGGCCGGCCGGAGCTTTAGTTTGCGCTGCCTTATGTTTCCCTAAAAATCTCAAGAATTACTGGTCTGATTTCAAAAATTCTTTTTGTTTTGAATAGCCCGTTTATGTAGGCAAGCTATAAGCTATATTCTTCATTTTACGTTATTGGCCTATAACCTTTTAATTGATTTTGCATACCTAGTAACATTCTCCATTGCTTGAAATAT